>CM034535.1:53168802-53191302 GCA_020002185.1 Paraescarpia echinospica | reverse complement strand
CGGACCAAACATGTTGATCATGTCTGTGCGTTAAATATGAATCTCCAGATATTGTAAATGTTGTTTAAATAACATATGCAGTCACGGTGTTTACAACCGAACATGTGCATATCGTTCTGAGAAACACGTTGCTGTAAATGGCAAAGGTTGGTGTAGAAAGCTTCTACGATCACATCACAGCATTGTGTCCCTATATAACATGTTTGGTACTAAATTGTAGCGTAAAAACCAATAGCTGACGGGATGTGTTGACGCCTAGGAAGTATTGGTGGTGGCGTGGGATGCAATTGGTAAAAGCTTTCTTTGCGTGTTGTGGAACCTTCTCGTGGATGGAGGTCGAGGAGTCACTGAGCGAATGCTAAGTCACTCGCGGCCTGCCCTCTGCGTCCGACCTCGTAATGTGGCGCTGGCAGGACATTTAACGCAATCACTGCCCGACGCCGGGGGAGCCACGAGCCTCATGTAGGCACTCTCTAATCGTATCGTCAGCCCGTCCTCGGTCCGTCCCCGGCCCGTCCCCGGCCCGTCCTCGGCCCGTCTCTGGCCCGTCCCCGGCCCGTCCTCGGTCCGTCTTCGCTCCATCTTCGGCCTGTCCTCGGCCCGTCCTCGAACCCGCACTCGGCCCGTACTCGGTCCGCCCTCGGCCCGTCCTCGGGCCGTACTCGGCCCGTACTCGGCCCGTACTCGGCCCGTCATCGGCCTGTCCTCGGCCCGTCCTCGGCCCGTCCTCGGCCCGTCCTCGTCCCGTTACACCCATGCATGTGTGCACGTGTTTATTTGATATACGATGTGTAAGTGCTTATACTATGCAAAACAGATGATTCAGGAGGCTTCTGTTAGCATCGCAGTCAGCGACCAGCACATTATGGTTACTCATTAATTGGTATTAGTAGAAGTGAAAGCGATGTTTCACGAAGGTGACGGTATAATGTCATTGCAAGACAGTGCCGGTGACAGCACACCTTTGCACACGCACTTACTATTACACGAATACCAAATTCGAATGTCAAGTGTGCGAAATACCCCTGCTAAACTGAATGAAAACGGCATATTTAATATCAATTAATATATTCCGGGGCATCAATAATTGTCTTGCCAGGAAGTCGGCCGACTGTTACCTTATAACGCAGCCGCCAGCAAACATTGCTACGTATGGTTGTCTCGACCAGCGTGTTTGCGGTGGGCATTATTAAAAAAAGACGACGTCTCGCGTAGACTGTGTCGATGACTACGCAAGTGCCGTCGTCATAAGGCGACGGCTGTCCACTGGTGCAGAGTTCTACGGCAGGTGTTCCTGAGTGTAGATCAATGGAATATACTTTGAAACATATTTGTTTCGTTTCGCGTCTTACTTAGCTTTCTACACTCGACGTAATGCCCACAGTCCAAGAGGCAATCGACTTCATTAAGCCGCCGACGTCGTTGTCTCGACGCTGGCAGTGCCGCGAGAGGAGATATTGCATTTACGACAGCCTCAACGTGATCTGGGTGTTTGATGTCTCATGTCGTGTAAAGGATCCTCGTTGAATTCGATTCCGCCGACCAGTTCGACGTACTCATTGCGTGGCGAGCGATCAGACGTCCAAGTACAGGACACGAGTTGAGGAGAATGGTGTTGTTGGCATTAACTGGCACTCTTTCCAGACAAATACACTCGAGTTAAAACATTCGTGAACTGTTGTTTTAGCATAGCTTTAAGGTGCCTATGACACGATGTTTACAACTTATATGTGACCCGTAGGAAAAATATAACCGTACAGGTATGAACCGTATTTGTATGTGGGCGAGATTGCAGGCGAACGGGCCATGACCAAGCAGGACTGTTCGAGTGGCGAAGACGATTTACTCCAGAACACGAAATCATCGCATAATAACAACAATCGCAACTATAATATATATATATATATATATATATTGGCCAGCACCGTCTGTGACACAGTTTGGAAAATGGATTTGTGCTAACATCGCTATTGTGTTCGACACTGCGCACGCGTCGTCAGTAAAGCCGTCAATTGTAGCTTACGTCTGGTAAGTCGTACGAAGAACATGACCCTGAACGCTAATCTCGCATTCTATTAAGGCGGCGCGGTTTAACAGCCAACCGAATCTACGTAAACACGATGGAATTCGATTCGTGGGAAGGCAACTGACAACATATTCCACCCATTGACACCAACGAGACTACGGTTATTGCGTAATGTGACATCCACACCAATGTTGCGTTGCTAGGAAAGAAATGAATACACCCACACACACACACACACACACACACACACACACACACACACACACACACACACACACACACACACACACACACACACACACACACACACACACACGAACATCCCCTGTTTCCACGCTACAAACTGCTTCCTTCTGGCCGCCGCTTTCAACTCCCTCACTGTAAATTGAATCGCAGTCCAAACTCATTTGTTCCCTCGTCAAGTAGACTAATGAATGAGTAACTGTCCTTTGTTCCCTCCATCTCTGCCAGTCTTCCCTGCCAGTCTGACACTGGGTGAGCCTGATATAATTTGCCATGTTAGCTGTTGTAGCAACTGCATAATATAATAATAATTATTATGTAATTTTTATTGCGTAAAAAGTCACGGAAACCAAGCTCAGAGGCGCATCAACAGAAAATGGTTAGTCAGTTTCATAATCGATGAGCAGTAATAAAGTCGTCAACATGTAGATTAATACGCCAAGGAGCTAACAACTAATTACTTACTAACGGGAAGGTACAATGATTTACAGTGGCAGAAGTAATGACGGTTTAACGAGACGTTGTTGATCAGATTGAACATTGTGTCACTGAATATGTGTTTACGTGTATCGCTTGTTTTGTTTACTAACCAGACCCATACAAACAGTGTTCATATCTTGATTCGTGACGTAGTATTGTAGAACAAACACGGTTTGATCTGTAACATGGCAGTTTCACGTCATACGTAGAGGTCGCGGGTAAAATAAACAAATAAAAGGCAGAACAGTAATTGTATGAACACTCAAGATAGTTTTACTTCAAAGATGTCTTGTTATATACATAAATATAACTTTCTAAACACTTTCGCCCGTCTTCTCAAAATGGCTGCATCAGTAGAACTGAACATGATCGGATGAGTCATCGTACACTTGTTGCAGCTAACTGTTTACATGTCTAATTTGATCGCTGCGTCAATATTAATACTGATCATCAATGAATTATTGCTTTCTATAGATGCGTCTCTGAGCTTGAATTACAGGGATTTAGGGGTAAAAGATGTTATCTTGTTGTTATTATTATGTTTTTGTATCCTTGTCTTTCATGTGTTTTATTGTTCTGATCTTAAATGGAAGCTATACGTTCCTCTTTTATTATTCTTAATAACACAATAAATGTATTGAATATATAATGACCGCCAAATAGCGTATGTTAAGCGTGAAACAGTGTTTAATTAATCAATCGGCGTCCACGTCCCAATGAAAACCTAGTTCAGGGAACGTACTTGTAATAATAATAATTACCACCTCTGGCACGAAAGGGTGATTCCGGGTAATTCATGAAAATAGACAACCTCGCTATAAAGAATATCCCTGTCTGTCCCATGTGACAACCACCTTCGGTCGCCCCTGCACGCTGCACCACGACTCTTGCACGGGGCTTCGTGCACTAGTTTTCCCTGTATCACCTATATGCTACACCATAACTCTTACACGGGGCTTTGTGCACTAGTTTTCCCTGTATCACCTATATGCTACACCATAACTCTTACACGGGGCTTTGTGCACTAGTTTTCCCTGTATCACCTACATGCTACACCATAACTCTTACACGGGGCTTTGTGCACTAGTTTTCCCTGTATCACCTATATGCTACACCATAACTCTTACACGGGGCTTTGTGCACTAATTTTCCCTGTATCACCTATATGCTACACCATAACTCTTACACGGGGCTTCGTGCACTAGTTTCCCCTGTATCACCTATCTGCTACACAATAACTCTTAAACGGGGCTTTGTGCACTAGTTTCCCCTGTATCACCTATATGCTACATCATAACTCTTACACGTGGCTTTGTGCACTAGTTTCCCCTGTATCACCTATATGCTACATCATAACTCTTACACGGGGCTTTGTGCACTAGTTTTCCCTGTATCACCTATATGCTACACCATAACACGTACACGGGGCTTTGTGCACTAGTTTTCCCTGTATCACCTATCTGCTACACCGTAACTATTACACGGAGCTTTGTGCACTAGTTTTCACTGTATCACCTATATGCTACACCATAACTCTTAAACGGGGCTTTGTGCGCTAGTTTCCCCTGTATCACCTATATGCTACAACACAACTCTTACACGGGGCTTTGTGCACTAGTTTTCCCTGCATCACCTATATGGTACAACACAACTCTTACTCGGGGCTTTGTGCACTAGTTTTCCCTGTATCACCTATGTGCTACAACACAACTGTTACACGGGGCTTTGTGCACTAGTTTTCCCTGCATCACCTATATGCTACAACACAACTCTTACACGGGGCTTTGTGCACTAGTTTTCCCTGCATCACCTATATGCTACAACACAACTCTTACACGGGGCTTTGTGCACTAGTTTTCCCTGCATCACCTATATGCTACAACACAACTCTTACACGGGGCTTTGTGCACTAGTTTCCCTGCATCACCTATATGCTACAACACAACTCTTACACGGGGCTTTGTGCACTAGTTTTCCCTGTATCACCTATATGCTACAACACAACTCTTACACGGGGCTTTGTGCACTAGTTTTCCCTGTATCACCTATATGCTACAACACAACTCTTACATGGGGCTTTGTGCACTAGTTTTCCCTGTATCACCTATATGCTACAATACAACTCTTACACGGGGCTTTGTGCACTAGTTTTCCCTGTATCACCTATATGCTACAACACAACTCTTACACGGGGCTTTGTGCACTAGTTTTCCCTGTATCACCTATATGCTACAACACAACTCTTACACGGGGCTTCGTGCACTAACTCGCCCATGCAGAAGATATCATATAGAGAAGAGACAGAGGTCTCTGAAAAGGGCAATTATTGTTTCTGTGTGATAACAAGAAATGTATAAAGCAGATCAGTACGTTTTAAAACTTGAAAGCGAAATATCACGGTTTTCTTTGGATGACTGATAGATCTGCCAAATTCACGTTTTGTACAATTTCTGCCGCTAAATTCACTACAGCTCTGACACATGAAAAACAAACTGTACAACATTTTGGGTTTATTTGGAATTTGTGGTCCGATAATTGGGGCGATTTACGCTAATGACAATCGTCGTATTGCCCCTCTAAGTGGACCGTCATAGATGTGTTGTGTCCAGTCGAACAGTAATGTCGTTGTCATGCACCATGTATGAAATGAGCTGCACCAGGAGACGTTTATGCACGGCTAAATAGGTTTCACAGCCGTCGGGGCTCTATAATCAATAACTGTAATAACACATATTGCTTCCTCCTGTAAGAAAACCTATCCACCTTTCATTTAATGTTAGGTCAATTGAAAATATTACACAGCTTCGCCAACATTAAAACAATTACGTTGATAACCCTGCTATATCCGTAGCTCCCTGGTCTCCGTGAGTTGATAATTCGAAACCTTCTCATCAATAATTATTGTGAGATTGGCCAACCCTGTCGATGCCCCTTTAAGCTTGGTTCGCAATGATTCAAAAAATGTTACTTATATTATTAATACTAGTAAAAATGCCCATCCTTTAGCAGCAATCGTCGTGAATTGTTTGTCGGCAATCGTGTCAGTTTTCTCTGATGTAAGAAACAGCTACGCGAGACGGGCCAAGAGCTAACACTATTCTTTATCCAGTGTCATGAAACAATGTCTCGCGAAGTGTCCGTGTCCGCCATGACCTCACAGTTTCATAACCAATAGACTGACTGATACAAGCTTCTCGCTTTCCACTACACCGTGTAGGCCTGCCATTTCGTGGGAAGACGTGAACAGGATGTCTTCAAATTCATCGTTACAAATGCTGCTAACTGTGCGGTGGAGAACGCTGTAAGCTCTATGACCTAAATCTAATCGCGGCTATAGTATTTTTCTTATATTGTTTCCTTTAAATATATGAAATGCAATTTTGGTAATACGAATCCATGGTGTGGTATTGAACATTAACATCTCCTGAGATTGGCACAACCACGTCACCACACCGTGAGTTGACGTATGCGCCAGCTTGTCTCAATCTGCAGCCAGTGAACAACCTCGTTAAATTTGCCTTGAGTTTTTTCCGCATTTCTGGTTAAAGGTATGGCAATTCACGACCGGAAGACGTAGATAAATCCACATTTACCGCGGCGGTAATTACCAATTGCAATTGTCACGCCAGATACTGCAGAAAATGGGGTAATAGAAAACGCCTCGTCTAGAAAAAACGTACGCGAGTAGAACTCACAAAGACCTGCTAGATGCACGCGCTGTAGCTATGACGTCACCTGCAATAACAGCGGCCATTTTGACGGATTGTTAAGCACCTGACAATGAACGCTCCGTGTTATCGCTCATAAGAGACTATTTTGATACCATTACTGAGGCAATAACCTCTCGGCGGCTCCCCTCGCTTCATGAATAATGCATGTTTTCATTCTTCTTTCAAATTTTCACAAATTATCGGGGCTGCGGCAATAATTAATCCGATGATTTCGCAGACAGATTATTTTTTAAGATGGTGACCATAGCATGATAATCGCGTGATTTTCAGTGGGCCGTCATGCACACTACTGCGTACACAGTTTTATAACGTAAATATAAAATACATAATTAAGCATATAACATTTCAGTGAACTAAATCTAAATTATTGATTGAACTAACAGCACACAAAACATTTAATTCAGAAGAGCTTACCCCCGTGGAGCAACATACCAAGGACAGCATTTGTCACTGTTACAGCGTTTTGTATATTCTGCTGTCACCAATTACGGCTCTGCGTACAGCTGATAGTAATGTTGACATACTGCATATTAATCGCGCCACCTGGGGAATGACTAACGACTCAATAGGTCCACCGAAACAATAAATAATGCTAAGTAACTATTGTTTTTCTTTCTTTGCAAATGTATCGTCGGTTTGAGGCCGAAAGTTCAGGGAAGTGAATGAAAGAGGCGACTGGACCTAAGAGTCTCAGAGGAGAGAGGATTATTATAAAATAAAAAAAAATAAACGAATAATCACTAAACATTAAAATATATGTTGTAATTATGAAACATATATTTAAAGCGAGACTGACAGGTTTGTCGACTAAACTATCGACGCACATCCGTGCGATTAATTGCAAAGTTTACAAGTCTGTCTCCGTGCACAGATCTACCCCGTGTTCGTGTTGTGTTCGTGTTGTGTTGCTCGCTCGGGGCGAGACGGGCGGCCAGGTCGATGATTGCGGGGTTTAGTGGCGTGGCGCGGCCCAAGCACGCCGTGTCCGTGCCAATCCAAGCTGCGGACAAGATTGATCGCTCCATTGACGTTCAACCGTTATTTGTAGTTGGTTTGGATTAGGCCGACTTATGTTGAGTATAACTTTAGAAAGGCGCACGGAAGACGATGCTGTAGTCAGAACACCGGGGCGCGATATGACGTCGGAAGACGAGGTCCGCAATAACAGTGTTGACGGAAGAACAGACGTGACAAAGCGCGTGCGCGCACGCACGCACGCACGCACGCACGCACGCACGCACGCACGCACGCACGCACGCACGCACGCACACACACACACACACACACACACACACACACACACACACACACACACACACACACACACACACACACACACACACACACACACACACACACACACACACACACACACACACACACACACACACACAAACATGCACACGCACACGCACACACACACACAACCACACGCACACACACGCGCGCGCACACGCACACGCACACGCACGCGCACGCGCATACGCACACACAAGAGACAGCGAGAGAGACAGACATACGTACGTACGTACGTACATACATACATACATACATACATACATACATGCATACATACATACATACATACATACATGCATACATGCATACATGCAGACATGCATATATGCACACACACATACACACACACACACACACACACATACACACAAACACATACACACATACACACAGATACACAACCACACACACACAACCACACGCACACGCACACGCACACGCACACACACGCGCACGCCCACGCCCACGCGCATACACAAGAGACAGCGAGACAGACAGACGTACATACGTACATACATACCTACATGCATACATACATACATGCATACATGCAGACATGCATACATGCATGCATATATGCATACATGCATACATACATATATGCATACATACACACATACACACATACACACATACACACATACACACATACACACACACGCACCCACAGACACCCACACACACCCACACACACAAACACATACACACACAGACGGACGGACGGGCGGACGGACGGACGGACGGACGGACGGACGGACAGACGGACGGACGGACGGACAGGAAGACAGGCAGGCAGGAAGACAGGCAGGCAGCCATACATCTAATTCGGTACATACATACAGAGAGATTGATAAGCACCGAGACAAGCAACAAGGCTAAAACCTATAGATAAACATTCTGGTACACATTTTTTCACACCATCAGGGCGTTACAACACACAGGCCGAGTGAATGCCTCGACTTACTGATAGGGCATGGACGCTGAGAAGGGAGAGAGGAAGACAAACAAGAGAAAGAGAAGGGTCGGAAAGGGAGAGATGTACAGAAACAAGAGGATGAGGAGGAGAAGGAAAAGGAGGTTTGCGAAACACGTAGAGTGACAAGCGTATTAGCAACTGACAGCGAACCGCATCGCATGCACACGCGCACATTAGTGAAACTGAGTCTGAGAGTGAATTACACGAGAAGAGGTCTGCCTCGTGCTTGGCCTGTCACCTCGCAGCTTGCACTTACTGAAGTTCGACGCCGCTGCCCCACGCCTTGTGGCCTGGCGCGCTAAACGCCGGTCACTAATGGCCTAATGAATGAGGCATCTGTCAATGACGAAACGACCACCCACGGACTCATTAACCAAATTAACGCACGTGCCTGCGACGCAATCGACCACCAGTGTACGCCGGCTCTGTTGACATGCATGCACGCCATTGCACGCCACCAGTATGCACCCTTGTTCTGATGCATAATCACGTGTTCTGTCAATTCGACGGTCACTGTAGATCTTTTGTGTGCAGTGGAGATGCACTTATCAGTGTTTTCATCTTTGATTGCCTTCACTTGCAAACTCGGATCACTCTTTTGTTTTTATGTCAATGGTAGACGATAAGACGTCCGGAGAAAATTGTTTTGCCAAGGGAAATTGGCTAATTTGCGGGCAACGACTTTTTGTGCACATTTCTGTGCATAGTGGTTAGTTGTATACCTATGTACCTGTCAAATACAGAATGGTACATTGGCAACAAATACAGAATATGATTAACGTAAGAGTCGTGTACAGGGAACATATGACAAGTTGAATTTCTCGAATGTGGTATTTTAATGTTTAAGGTGAACGTTTGTAAACAACAAGAGACTAACAATACCGCTAAATTTACAAAGCCATGGACACCGTCTATGCCATATTTGACACTAGTGATTATAGCACGCAATGAATGTGACAGATTGTGCCAATCACTAGACTCCAGTCACGCTGGTCGAAAGTGATGCTGCCAGATGCTTCTCACGTATTAACCCAAACAAGGCATCTGGGCCTGTGTTATGATAGTATTTGTTGATCAGCTTGGTCCAGTTTTACTATTTTGTTTAGGAAACCCCCGATGCTTGACCAGTAAGTGTCAAACGCTAATTTGACCTTGACCCTGCTGTGGCGCGTCGAATGCTTGTTTTCTATTATGAATGTGCCAAAATGATTTCCCGTTTTCTCTTCGATTTAGAACTTGACCTATGCCTTAGTTACCGGTACGTGTTTGACCATAAAGTGACCGTTATCAAGCCCGTAGCCAGGGGGGTTCACGGGGTTCACGTGTGCCCTCCTTTTTGTGAACCCCTTTCTCCAAAATGTGAAAGCCCCCCTCAAATTTAATCGTCACGTAAGATGTGAACCCCTAATTGTTTATGTTAAGTTGTTCAAACAGTACCCAGCATGCCAAGGCAGCTTGATTGATACAAAGTTTAAAGGGATAACAAATACACAAGAAGCCAATTATACTCTAAACGTACAAGACTCCAAATTGTAGTCAGTCAAAGATGACTGATGCAACAGACAGAGTTATACTAAAGGATTTATGTGAGTGACTCAATTTGATATCGACATTTCACTGCATAATGGCAATGGTTCTCATAAGTATCCTGTTAAATGCTAGTGGGTGAAAGGGGTGACAATGTTTTAATACTGATTAAAGAACAAATACGAGCACAGATACAGAGTATTGGGCCATAAAAAAATAATTGTTGGCTTATCGTCAGAACTCTGTTAATGTAAATGATGGGTGATTGTCTTAGTTGCTGATTGAGCTAACTACCGAGTATCAAAGGCTGTACTCAGCAGTCAACACATTAAGATGTGTAACGAGTGTATTTCGTACAAGCAACAAACCTGTAGAGACATTCATCTAGCGTGACACAAATCAATTTTATTTGAACAATAACAAATCAAGTTTAACGGCGCTTAGTTTATTAAAGTACGCCGCGTGCTGGTGAGAAACAATGAATTATGTGGCCTTTGTTATGGTTGCCGAAATCCCGTTGTTGCTGATTGCATCGTTATATTATCTCAGAAAAGAGATCTTCTTCACACTTTATTGCCTAATCTCGGCAAGAAAGTGTGAAGAAGCTTTATTCTCAATTATTACGTTCATTTTGTTTGTTAGCTTCCACATACAGATAACGTTTCCAGCGGTCAGTGTGACCTAGAGGTTACGGTACTCGATTGTTTGATACCTATAATAAAAAATAGATAAGCGAGCGAAAAATGAACAACTCGGTACACGTCCAAAACATGACATTCTACGGTCACTAGCACCCTCGTGGCTCGTCCTGTCCCAACGATTTTGGTATCATTTGAAAGGATGCACTTTTTTCTAGCGTCATTTATATTTCCCGTTAACCGTTCATAGAACACCTATAAACGGACCTACACTCGTGCCGTTTTCTGCGTTCTGTGCGGTTCCGAACGATGTTGGCGGCGGGTATTCAGTACACTAAACTTCCGATTGCGGCGCTGTTTTCCTCATTTGTATAGGTTCAGACATGCGCACTTCACCATTTCTTGATTTCATGTTATAAGCTCCACCCACTTTTAATCTGTAACGAAACTGATATGCTTTGATCGCAGCAAAGCCGATATATATCTACGTCGGCGTGACGTCACAATAACGTACGCCAACCAACGGGTCAAAATTCGTTGCGTTGGTTGGTTGATATACTTAATTGTGACGTCACGCCCAAGGAGCCTCTATATGGACAGGAGGCGTCACTGAACGAGAAAATGGCAGTCTACACTGAAGGTTTTGGTCCGCCATTCGGGAGGCAAGCGCATGCGCCTTGCGGGACCGGCACCGCGCGATGTTAGCGTATTTGTTCAGTCACCTCATTTCATCAGAATAATCACCAAGCTGTGATGCGTCATATAAAATGAAAGATATAAAGTAATCCTTGAAGTTTTTTATTTATCACAATTAAAAATAATGAAATTTGCTTGTTAGGTGCAGACTTGACTATTGCAATTCCCTCCTTTATAATATCGCTTGCAAGGATATCACAAAACTACAGCGTGTCAAAATCGTTTAGTTAGAGTAGTTACAAGATCTCCTCGTTTTTCTCGCTCTGTACCACTTTTGAAGTCTTTGCATTGGCTTCCTGTACGATATCGTATAATATTTAAGATCTGTACCATTACATACAAGCACTGTCCAGTAAGCAACCATCTTATTTGCATCCATTGCTTACTCCTGTAAGAAAACCAATCGAGCTTCGATCATCTAATTCTGACCTACGTTTTATTCCTAGAGTCAACACTAACATTGCAACTAGGACTTTTTCTTTTGCTGCACCAACTCTTTGGAATATGCTCCCTCTTAGTGTAAGTTCAGTTGAAAATATTACAAAATTCCGTCGTCATTTAAAAAAACTTATCTTTACAACCTTGCTTGACCCATCTGTTGACAACTGGTATACTGTTTATGGATTTTGAAATTGACCAATCTTTTTGTTTTGATGCGCCTCTGAGCTGGGTTTCCAAGGACTTAGGCGCATTTTATTGAGCTACCTGAACTTCGTCGTGTCTCATCAGAATAATCACCAGCCGTACCACTTCTTATATAATTAAAATATTGAGGTTATCGTTGAAAATGTTAAGCAATGATAATGCAAAGAACTGCATTTTCTGCACGAGTATGGTCTGGCTTGGCGCAACTCCAGAATGGCGGACGAACTGCTTACGTACTTTCCTCGAACAATGTCGATAGCGCGCGCTGCACCGTCTTGTATTGATATACGGTCTTTGGTCACGCCTACTTCGCGTATGTCATTTTAGCAGCCGTTTAAAAATGGGTGGAGCTTGTACCATAAAATCAGATAGTGGTGCCTCAAACGGTAGATTTGTGAACAGGGTCGACGAAACAGCATCGTTCGCAGTGTCTAAGACACTGGAATCGGCACCGTTGTATGTCCGTTTATAGTATATTTTAGGAATGAATATCAGGAAACCATTTATATATATATTTGAATAGCAGAAATCGTAAGCTTTCAAACGATATCAAGATTGTTTGGATCGGTCGAACCGTAATGGTACACGCAAGACGTGTTTTCAGTTATTCATTTTTCGCTCGCTTATCTATTTTTGTTATAGTTTAATTCAAATTCCACACGAGGAAATGTTTTCTAATTTTCTATTCGTGGTACACATTTTATAACGGTTTATTAAATTACTAACTGGATTATGTTATTGATAAATTGTAGACATTTTGTGCTGCAGATCAGTTACGTATATAATTTATTAATTGACTGAAAACCACATTGTTAATGTCATCAAATTGTGAAACTAAGTGTTTACTCTGACAAAACTTGGACACATCCACACTCCTCGGTGCCTCGTTTATGATATTATTATGTATGTATATATATATATATATATATATTCAAACCTGCACGTACGGTGAAGTGTTTCTATTAAATAATTCAGTTGAGTTAATAATATAATATAATATCATTGCCTGTGTGGCTTTTATGAATAAAATTAACATAAATTGTGCTTAATCAGCAAAAAAATGGAAAAAAATTCCACAGACCACATATATGAATCCGACTCCCCCACCCCCCGAAACAGCCTTGCTAATGGCCTGCTGGTGATGCTAATGTGGTGTTTGAATATAAGATGAAACCACACGGTCCACCAACCTCACACCCCACTTTAGTGTCCTTTCATTTCACTGGTACCTGTTTTTGTTCAAGTTGTCGCTATATTTAAGAGTCTATTAAACACTGACCTTTGTTAGTGATATGCCCTGCACGTCCTCGGATTAAACTAACTGTCAAAACGATGTCACTTACGTTGCAATTATATATATATATATATATATTATATCTATATATATGTGTGACTAGCCGCTGGAAGGCGCGCGGAAGTTACGACAACTGTCTAGACGGCATCCCGGGACACGAAATAAAACGTTGTCGTGTGGTAGAATCGATAACATCGCAACCTTAATGGTTGAGATCTGTTGGCAACCTGCCAATAGAATCACAGTTATCTAATAGTAATACTAAAACTTCCATAGCGCTTAAACTGGCAGGAATCCGAGGTCAGACGCACAACAAATCATGCGCAAAAGCCACGAACAGCGCAAGGGACACAGTCGAGGGATTACGGCGGAACTGCATTGTCATTTTTTTTTGACTATATTGTGGAAGGTACGGTATAAACAACCGTCTCACCGGGGTAGTGCAATAAAGTGTCCCACGTGCACGGTCATTAGACTATTAGACACATAGGGTGGAAATTAAGTATATATTTTTTTCTGTCCATTGATATAAGTTTATAAAGGCATAATACAATATGTTTAGAGGGTGTGAAAAATTTCGTCAATTGGCATTTTAAAAACATCCAATATGGCCACCGCCATCCCCCAAATCATTAAAATGGCCATAACTCCTTAAGTATTTGTGCTAGAGACATACATCTTCTACAACCAGGTTTTTAAGCACGAGGAATCTATTGGAAGGGTTATAGGTGTGATTTGGCTACTACGTTAGGATACAAATCCAATATGGCCGCCAAAACATGTTTTCCGGAGACCTGGAATCAGTACCTACATTTCCAACTATGAGAACACAACAGAAATCAAATTCAAATTTAATGTATTCGAACAACCAACTAACATGAGTAAATGACAAATGAAATTTACTTTGCTTGAATTGAGTTAGCAAATTAGCTGGCAAAGGATTGTGCATATTACTCATATGTCACACCATTATCCTCGTCTAGATCCTCAGTAGTCTTTTCAGACTCGTTTTTTCCAGATTGATTTCGTGAGAGAGGATTGTTGCATGCTTCCCCACCCTCGCCCACCCTCGCACAAACACAATACTGTGCATCTTAGATTGGATCAGTTGCAAGCTGTAGTGCGACATCCAGAGGTCTTGCAGTTGCAGTGGATGAGCTGCAGTATGCCTGGAGGTGCAGGAAGTGTATCTAGAGGTCTTGCAGTTGCAGTGGATGAGCTGCAGTATGCCTGGAGGTGCAGGAAGTGTATCTAGAGGTCTTGCAGTTGCAGTTGATGAGCTGCAGTATGCCTGGAGGTGCAGGAAGTGTATCTAGAGGTCTTGCAGTTGCAGTGGATGATGATGCTGCAGTGTATGCCTGGAGGTGCAGGAAGTGTATCTAGAGGTCTTGCAGTTGCAGTGGATGAGCTGCAGTATGCCTGGAGGTGCAGGAAGTGTATCTAGAGGTCTTGCAGTTGCAGTGGATGAGCTGCAGTATGCCTGGAGGTGCAGGAAGTGTATCTAGAGGTCTTGCAGTTGCAGTGGGTGAGCTGCAATATGCCTGGAGGTGCAGGAAGTATATCCGGAGGTCTTGCAGTTGCAGTGGGTGAGCTGCAGTATGCCTGGAGGTGCAGTGCGTGTATCCAGAGTTCTTGCAGTTGCAGTGGATGAGCTGCAGTATACCTGGAGGTGCAGTGCGTGTATTCAAAGGTCTTGCAGTTGCAGTGGATGAGCTGCAGTATGCCTGGAGGTGCAGGAAGTGTATCCAGAGGTCTTGCAGTTGCAGTGGATGAGCTGCAGTATACCTGGAGGTGCAGGAAGTGTATCTAGAGGTCTTGCAGTTGCAGTGGATGAGCTGCAGTATACCTGGAGGTGCAGTGCGTGTATCCAGAGGTCTTGCAGTTGCAGTGGGTGAGCTGCAATATGCCTGGAGGTGCAGAAAGTGTATCCAGAGGTCTTGCAGTTGCAGTGGGTGAGCTGCAGTATGCCTGGAGGTGCAGTGCGTGTATCCAGAGTTCTTGCAGTTGCAGTGGGTGAACTCCAGTGTGCCTGGAGGTGCAGTGCGTGTATTCAAAGGTCTTGCAGTTGCAGTGGATGAGCTGCAGTATGCTTGGAGGTGCAGTGCGTGTATCCGGAGTTCTTGCAGTTGCAGTGGGTGAACTCCAGTGTGCCTGGAGGTGCAGTGCGTGTATTCAAAGGTCTTGCAGTTGCAGTGGATGAGCTGCAGTATGCCTGGAGGTGCAGTGCGTGTGTCCAGAGGTCTTGCAGTTGCAGTGGATGAGCTGCAGTATGCCTGGAGGTGCAGGAAGTGTATCAGACGGTACTGTTCGTGGAAGCGGGAAACCCTGGTGGTCAAGCACCTAGCCATACTTTGTTGGGTCCATATTTAGTGGTGACTGTAGAAGTGCTGCTCTACATATCGCGACTTGCAGGTGGCATCTGTGAACATTTTCGACGAATGCCTCACTGGTGGTTGGAAGGGAGCATAGTTTCACTGATGATGCATCACTCTTCCCTGTTGTTGAGTGCCACATTTGACCGTGCATTCCGTCATGGATGAACATGACTCTGCTATGTTGCCATATGCAGCACATATGAACTTAGTGGCCCGAGCTTAAACATATTTCATATCAGTCTTCACGTCACTAACTTTAGAGAGTGAGAATCCTCCTTTCTTGGAAATGTTGAGAAGGGTGGCCTTATCTATGCCATGAAGAGTCCATGAATTGCCAGAGGATCATCTGCTATGTGACTGTGTGCTTCTGCATTGGCGCGAATATCTACACTGCTCGTTCCTTCACAGGTGAATACATGATCATTGGGCAGCGTTGCCACCTTTGCATTTACTATTGTAGAAGTGAACATGACGCACAGGCACGTCTGTGTCGTCGCACACAACACGAATAGAATTGCTTGAAAGTGTTGTCGAGATGGCATGTTGTGTGATGAAGATGTCAGGTTCCTCATGTGTGGAGCAGAGATCATGCCGTTCAAACCTCACACCGCCGACAATCTCCACTGGCACGTCGCTGACACCGGCAATGGTGAGAGTGTGCTTCTTTGTTGCATTGATGTAGTAGCCTGAGCCAATAAGGCTTTCTGCGAGCACAGCATTCATTTGGATCTTGTTCTTCGTCTTGGGGAGAATGACTTGCTTAGGTGGAGCATGCATCTCTGGTGTCAGGTTGTGCACGCGACTTGATCCGGCTCTCTGCATCCTCGTGAAGTTCTTAATGCTCCAGTGGAAATATCTGTCAAACACGAGGATGACATTTGCATTTTGTAGAGCTTGATAAACGAACACCTTAAAGGCGTCCACATACGCATGGAGTTTGCGATGATCCAAAGAAACGCAGAAACATCATGGATCACGGTGTTTGGGATGGGGCAATTACGTTCTGATATAGCCACTTGTAGTTTTTGTTTCAGGATCGATTTTGATTTAACAATTTTCATTTCGCCATCTGGGTTAAACATCGATGGTGGATTTGCAGCTAATTCGCATGCCAACACATCGTCAATGTTGATCTCATGTGAATTTGCAAGTAGACCAATGCCACGGGCATAGAAGAGATCTTGGTCATAGACTCGTTCCTTACCGACTAACACATGTTTTTGTTCACACCCATTGTGACAACCAGCTTGCCGAGAGGATCATAGAAAGATCCCGGTCAACCACCCTTAAAGTCTCTCATTGCCCGCTGCCAAAGGTTGATGGCATCATCGGTAATTGTCTTACCAAAGATCGAGAGGAAGAAATTGTCACAAAAGCCTGAGTGAGGGCAGCGAACGAAGTCTTTTGTGACAATTTGTTCCTCTAGATCTTTGGTAGGACAACGATGCCCAACTAGCACGGGATCAAGCTCTATTATAACATACAATGAAAACCTTTCTATTATTACAAGTGATATTTAGTGTTATATAATGCACAAATTTTACCCCTAAAGCTTCGATATGTAAACTGAAAATGTTGAAATGTCAAATAGAACTAAGCACAGCTGTACATTACATTTATATGATCACGTCAATAAAAACTTAATTACGCGAAAACATCACGTTAAAAGAACACAATTACGTTTAAGAGTCAACCCCAAATTTATGTTACTTGCACTAATATTATGGGAGTTATGGTCATTTTGGTGATTTCGGTGGGTGTTTTGGCGTGAATGTCTCTAGCTCAAATACTTAAGGAGTTATATCTATTTTAATGATTTTGGGGAGTGGCGGCGGCCATAATGGATTTTTTTAAATGCCAATGAACGACATTTTGCGCACCCTCTGAAAAATATTGTCTTATGCCTTTATAAACTCATTCCATCCTACGGGCCATATGCTCAATATTCCTTCTGACTATATGTCTATGAAAGGTTTCAAAGAAAACGTGATATTTTGGCCCCCGATTATTCCAAGTGGCACACAGCTCACAGAAAAAAGAGCAGCACTGGAAGGGGAAATCGGTGAAGAACAGCAAGGTTTTAGAAAAAGGAAAAGGAACAACTGATGGGATGTTTGCACCTAGGCAGCTAGTGGAAAAGAAATTTGAGGGACAGGAAGATATGGAGGTAGGATTCATAGACCTGGAGAAAGCATATGATACTGTACCAAGAGAGATGGCGATGGCGACACTGGGGTGGATGGTGGTCCCAGAGGCAGAGGTGAAGAGGGTAGAAGGGATACATGAAGACACAGGGTGTTGTGTTAACCGGGTGTGTAAGAAGAGTTTGAAGTGAATGTTGGCCTGAGACAGGGGAGCGCCCAGTGCCCACTGTTATTTATCGCACGGGGAAAGCTGACAGTGAAGCAGATATCCAAGAACAACTGACAGATTGGAAGGATATGTTCAGCAGACATAGATTGAAAGTTAGGTTGGAGAAGACAGAGGCATTACACCTGGCGGGGAAGAAACTAAAACAAAGAGATAGTTTTGTATACCAGGGTGGAGCGATGTGCGGGGACGGTAACTCAGACACCGAAATTCGCGGGAGGATTAAGGCAGGGCCAGCCTCACTCATGACGACAGGGAATCAAGGCCAGCCTCACCACTGACGACAGGAAAACAAGGCCAGCCTCACCCCTGACGACAGGGAATCAGGGCCAGCCTCAGCCTGACGATAAGGAATCAGGGCCAGCCTCACCCCTAACGACAGGCAATCAAGGCTAGCCTCACCCCTGACGACAGGGAATCAGGGCCAGCTTCACACTGACGACAGAGAATCAAGGCTAGCCTCACCCTGACGACAGCGAATCAAGGCCAGCCTCACCTCTGACGACAGGGAATCAGGGCCACCCTCACCTCTGACGACAGAGAATCAAGGCTAGCATCACCCCTGACGACAGGGAATCAAGGCCAGCCTCACCCCTGATGACAGGGAATCAGGGCCACCCTCACCTCTGACGACAGGGTATCAGGGCCTGCCTCACCCTGACGGCAGGGAATCAGGGCCTGCCTCACCCTAACGACAGGGAATCAGGGCCAGCCTCACACTGACGGCAGGGAATCAGGGCCTGCCTCACCCTAACGACAGGGAATCAGGGCCAGCCTCACCTTTGACGACAGGGAATCAGGGCCAGCCTCACCCCTGACGACAGAGAAACAAGGCTAGCCTCACCCCTGACGACAGGGAATCAGGGCTAGCCTCACCCCTGACAACAGGGAATCAGGGCCAGCCTCACCCTGACGACAGAGCATCAGGGCCTGCATCACCCTGACGACAGGGAATCAGGGCCAGCCTCACCCCTGACGACAGGGAATCAGGGCCTGCCTCACCCTGATGACAGGGAATCAGGGCCTGCCTCACCCTGACGACAGGGAATCAGGGCCTGCCTCACACTGACGACAGGGAATCAGGGCCAGCCTCACCTCTGACGACAGGGAATCAGGGCCTGCCTCACCCTGATGACAGGGAATCAGGGCCTGCCTCACCCTAACGACAGGGAATCAGGGCCAGCCTCACCTTTGACGACAGGGAATCAGGGCCAGCCTCACCCTGACGACAGAGAATCAAGGCTAGCCTCACCCCTGACGACAGGGAATCAGGGCTAGCCTCACCCCTGACTACAGGGAATCAGGGCCAGCCTCACCCTGACAACAGGGAATCAGGGCCAGCCTCACCCTGACGACAGAGCATCAGGGCCTGCCTCACCCTGACGAGAGGGAATCAGGGCCAGCCTCACCCCTGACGACAGGGAATCAGGGCCAGCCTCACCCCTGACGACAGGGAATCAGGGCCTGCCTCACCCTGACGACAGGGAATCAGGGCCTGCTTCACCCTGACGACAGGGAATCAGGGCCAGCCTCACCTCTGACGACAGGGAATCAGGGCCTGCCTCACCCTGACGGCAGGGAATCAGGGCCTGCCTCACCCTAACGACAGGGAATCAGAGCCAGCCTCACCTCTGACGACAGTGAATCAGGAGGAGAACAACAACAACCAACACTACAGTAAACCATTGAGTAACTCCTAATATCGCTCACATGAGAGACAAATGACTTCAACATAAATCACAAACTACCCACCAGGGCCTACGAGTCATAACAATAATTATTGCAAACTTGTATTTAAACTACAACGTCAATAATAAAGAAAGAAGTGTTCTTATAAGTGTTTCCCATAAGAATCCCCTGCGTGCCCGTGTCACCTCATGCTGTAGTACAGCATCCTGTGTCACCTCTTGCTGTAGTACAGCACCCTGTGTCACCTCATGCTGTAGTACAGCACCCTGTGTCACCTCATGCTGTAGTACAGCACCCAGTGTCACATCATGCTGTAGTACAGTACCCAGTGTCACCTCATGCTGTAGTACAGTACCCAGTGTCATCTCATATTGTAGTACAGTACCCAGTGTCACCTCATGCTGTATTACATTACCCAGTGTCACCTCATGCTGTAGTACAGCAGCCAGAGTCACCTCATGTTGTAGTACCGCACCCAGTGTCACCTCATGCTGTAGTACCGCACCCAGTGTCACCTCATGCTGTAGTACAGCACCCAGTGTCACCTCATGCTGTAGTACAGCACCCAGTGTCACTTCATGCTGTAGTACAGCACCCAGTGTCACCTCATGCTGTAGTACAGTACCCAGTGTCACCTCATGTTGTAGTACAGCACCCAGTATCACCTCATGCTGTAGTACAGCACCCAGTGTCACCTCATGCTGTAGTACAGCACCCAGTGTCACCTCATGTTGAAGTACAGTACCCAGTGTCACCTCATGCTGTAGTACAGCACCCAGAGTCACCTCATGTTGTAGTACAGTACCCAATGTCACCTCATGCTGTAGTACAGCACCCTGTGTCACCTCATGCTGTAGTTCAGCACCCTGTGTCACCTCATGCTGTAGTACAGCACCCAGTGTCATCTCATGCTGTAGTACAGCACCCAGTGTCACATGATGCTGTAATACAGTACCCAGTGTCACCTCATGCTGTATTACATTACCCAGTGTCACCTCATGCTGTAGTACAGCAGCCAGAGTCACCTCATCTTGTAGTACAGCACCCAGTGTCACCTCATGCTGTAGTACAGTACCCAGTGTCACCTCATGCTGTAGTACAGCACCCAGTGTCACCTCATGCTGTAGTACAGCACCCAGTGTCACCTCATGCTGTATTACATTACCCAGTGTCACCTCATGCTGTAGTACAGTACCCAGTGTCACCTCATGCTCTAGTACAGCACTCAGTGTCACCTCATGTTGTAGTACAGCACCCAGTGTCACCTCATGCTGTAGTACAGTACCCAGTGTCACCTCATGCTGTAGTACAGTACCCAGTGTCACCTCATGCTGTAGTACAGCACCCAGTGTCACATCATGCTGTAGTACAGTACCCAGTGTCACCTCATGCTGTAGTACAGCACCCAGTGTCACATCATGCTGTAGTACAGCACCCAGTGTCACATCATGCTGTAGTACAGCATCCAGTGTCACCTCATGCTGTAGTGCAGTACCCAGTGTCACATCATGCTGTAGTATAGTACCCAATGTCACCTCATAGTGTCACCTCGTACTGTAGTACAATACCCAGTCGTTTCCTTTTGCCTCCACAAATCATCGTATGTCGTATGATCATGTTTTTGTATGGTTATGCGAGTTTTTGGGTGACTATGTAGGAATGGCAAAGTAAGTCTATGAAGATTTTGTTGTTTTTTCCTTGTTCCTCAGCCTATGTTTAATATATGCATTAAATATTTCTAACTAATCTCTATATATTATTTGGCGACAGTTATTATAATTTGAAGGTCATACGTATGGCTATGCAGTTGTCTTACCATTTCTGGATTTTTCTTTTAATTTCATCCTGGCGTAATTATGTATACGTAATTCATTCTTTCGCCATGCATACGCATGTTAAACATCTTCGAGTATGTGTCTGGGGTAATAAGTGATATGAATGACTATATTTTCATTATATATTGTTCATTTCTAAAATGGCATGTCGTATGGTTATTCGTTTATTTTCAATCAGAATAAAATTAATGAAAATTAAAATTTTTGTTATAGAAAAAAAAACTATGTTGGAGAATGGTAGTCTTCTCGCATCAAAAATATTACAATGATGTTTGTGGGCCAGACTGTTCCCAAATGATTTCATATTTACTGACAAAACACCAAAGTGCTGCGCTTCGGCTGTGATAATCGACCACACACACACATACACACACACACACACACACACACACACACACACACACACACACACACACACACACACACACACACACACACACACACACACACACATATATATATATATATATATATATACATTTATCTAGGTCTAGGGGTGTTGGTTTGCAGATATTGTAATAGGGTTTTTGTAATGTGAATCATATATATATATTTATATATATATATGATTCACATTACAATAATGTATATAGATATATACATACATGCATACATATATATATATATATATACATATATGTATATATATATATATATATATATATATATATATATG
>CM034535.1:53147592-53167802 GCA_020002185.1 Paraescarpia echinospica | reverse complement strand
TGTGTGTGTGTGTGCGTGTGTGTGTGTGTGTTTGTGTATGTGTGTGTATGTGTGTGTATATGTGTATGTATGTGTGTGTATGTATGTATGTATGTGTGTGTGTGTGTGTGTGTTTGTGTATGTGTGTGTGTGTGTGTATGAGTGCGTGTGTGTGTGAGTGTGTTTGCGTATGCGTGCGTGTGGTTTGTGTGTGTGTTCTTCAGGTCCAGTCCGCCGTTTCTTCTCTTGTGTCTTCTCTCTCGAGACATTGTCGAGACATTACTATTTGATGTGTCGCAGTTGCTCGCCACTTTACACGAGTTAGAATGTTGACAGCCCTCCCTCCTCAGTTCTACTTAGTCGGGCGTCTCGCTTCAGGCTCGGTTCGACAATAAGTGACTTTCTAATCCCACTGCGACATATGGCTCATTTGTACAACTTTGCTATTCACACCTTCACACGCGACATTTGCGACATATGGCTTATTTGTACAACTTTGCTATTCACACCTTCACACGCGACCCAGTCAAACGCTCGACCGGATTCTTTTGAAGATGTTTGACAAAGATACACACTCTTCTATTAAAAAACAATTGTGTCTGTCATTTAAACTATTCACCGAAACTTCCGTAAACTCTTGTAGCGGATGAGGCGATTTCAAACTGTAAACCTGTCTCCGGATCAGTACGAACACGCACATATTTGACGGTTGATGAGAAAACACCAGTTTTACAATTTCAAAGCAAAGCCTTTGGACGTAAATGAACTCTCGCACAACAAGAACGACACGTATTGAGTAACAGGAAATCCGGGGTTAAGTCGTAATGTTAAACCTGATGTCTTTACTACTGCACTGATGTTCGTAGATTGTGCATGGTGACCTAGTGGTCGGACAACGTGTATCTCCTTAAAATATGAGCGCAATCAATTTGCAGTTAGTGTTGTGATGAATGTTCAGGAGCACTGTTGAATTGCTGCGTCAAATGATAATCATAGTGTCGGGCTCTCTAGGAGATACATCGCGTATAAACACAAAGAACTAGTTATATCAAAATAATTTTACATCTAATCGGTTGGTTGTCATAATGTTATTGTAAGACGAACATAGGTAAGCTACAAAGATTACAAAGAAGAGCGACTAATCTGAATGCAGGACTGAGAGACGTAATTCTCTATAAGGCCTGATGGTACGTGATCTGACAACATTACATTACACGAGAGTAATAACAGACGAAATGGAGGTTTTTCAATATTAAGTTGTTAAGATATTGGTAGAACTGCTTCGGCACATTTAAAGGGGGCATTAGTAGTAGAGGTTATAGCGTAGCATTAGCAATGGATGAATACAGCTTGGATATGAGAAAGTAGACGTTTTCCCTGAAGATAAAAATACAACAACATTGTTGATCTACTCATTGTATTAAAACTGGCACAGTGAATGTGCCTAAACTATAAATAGCATTATATCTCATAAGGTCAGGCTGAACATAAATGTACAACGTCTGGACTCTTGTTTAACTAACGATCTCCTTGTCCACTTGCTAAACGGAGGGTGTAGCGTCGGCAGGCAATATTCTAAAATGTCGTTAAAACCCGTTTGTAATTAGGTGTAATGTTTTATATGCGTAGCACCACCTAAGTGGCATTGGCTTCTCACGTGAAGGTAAACTTGCTCTGCCGTAACACAAGTCTGTCTCAGGCCACAGAGCCGTCGAGCAGGCAACCCGATCACTGCTCCTGGCGACGGAGTTAATGTGCGTGGTCTCCACGGGGGGTAAGCTCCTACCTTTCCCGTCTGGTTAGTCAACCTTGTTATGGCTCATACACTGTAGTCTCGGTTTATGACCCGGAGTAATTGGGTGAGAATTCACCTTGACCTAAACCGTTTTCTAGAGGGTCACACAACGCTTTTACCTATCTCTCTGGAGGAAAGTCTTTTTTTGGAGTATTTGTACAGATTATGCGTTGTTCTCACCGACACCAGACGTGAACCCTCAGTTATATTAGCGTAGGAAGTGGCCTGTTTAGAGAGGGAGTTAGATCGTGCCAACCTTTTGGTAATTCTTTAATTTGTCCTACACAGTTTGTTGCCCCATTTTACATTATAGCATTGCGACTTGCCTACTCACATGGTGCCAATGCCGAGCACACCATTGTCCCTTCATCTGTCTAAGATCCCGGATGTATCATTGGAAGCGCTGTATTCACGCATGCTGTTCTTCAACGTGACGACCGGTTGTTTTGGCCGTGATTGCAGATACGAGTCCCTTATGTATGGTGTGGTTTGATGTGGTGTGATGTGATGTGGTGTGATGTGGTGTGATGTGGTGTGATGTGGTGTGATGTGGCGTGGTGTGGTGTGATGTGGTGTGATGTGGCGTGGTGTGGCGTGATGTGGCGTGGCGTTGCGTTGCGTTGCGTTGCGTTGCGTTGCGTTGCGTTGCGTTGCGTTGCGTGACGTGGCGTGGCGTGGCGTGCGTGTGTGCGTGTGTGCGTGTGTGCGCGCGTGCGTGCGTGCGTGTGTGCGTGTGAGAGAGAGAGTGTGAGAGAAAGAAAGAGGGAATGTTTGTGTGATTGCGTGTGTACGTGCATGGACGTGTGCGTATGCGTGTGCGTGTGTTTGTGTGTTCATGTGTTCGTGTGTTTGTGAGTTCGTGTGTTTGTGTGTCAGTATATGTATATATATATATGTATATATATATATATATATATATACATATGTAGGTTATATGTCATATCAACCGTAGCCTAATGATGACGTTGTCCTGTTATTCTGGTTGGTCCTCGCAGTCTCCCGTGTAGCTCGCAGATGTGTTGTTGTTCTTGTCCCTTGACTCATGTTATCAATCCACGCATGACGTTAACATGTGGCTGTGGTTTCGCCGTTTCCTGTATTCTTACGTTGATAATTCTAGCTTACGTTGATTGTTCCATCCATGCTAACAACTTCTTTGCCTTCAGGCACATCAACCTATTGTCAGAGACAATCGTCCTCCCGTCAACCAGACGGACTCAGAGCCCGCAGCGTCACACTCACCTCTCAAATACAACCAATTTATTGCATCCGTCTTTCTCGCGACCTCGCCTCCAGAACTGTATTGCGCCACGGTCCAGATTAACGACTTGACTAATCATATCTTCACACTTAGCCTGCTTGGTATCATTTGACTTGTTGCGACACCTCGGGCAAATATAGTCTGTACATCGGTCATGTTTTGTTGTTGTTGTCAATGCTGACACTATAGTACCAATACAGCCTGTACATCAGTCATGTTGTTGTTGTTGTCAATACTGACCATAATTATAATACCAATATAGCCTGTACATCGGTCGTGTTGTCGTCATCAATGCTGATATTAGTTAACCAAGATATTTGACACAGCCTAATTGATTGATAGTCTTGCTTGCTATCGATCTTGATGGGTTGGACAACATTTAGAGCCATGATATTTGTCTTAGCTGCTTCGAGTTGAACATAGGCAACACAAACTAACATTCTCTATTTCGGTTGCATGTTCAATAAGTAAGTAAGTTCTTCTCACAATTGTATCACCTACTTAGCGTGAATTCCACACGCAATTCCGTATGTATGATAGTATGTATGCATGCGTGTATGCGTGTGTGCGTGTGTGCGCGTGTGCCCGTGTGCGCGTGTGCGCTCGTGCGCATGCGTGCGTGTGAAGACATCGTCTATGTATGAAACACATGCGTGTCGGCGACACTTGTAAAGTATTTAATGTCTTAATTAAATGTGAGGTTGTTATTGACCAATGATTGTGCGAGCTAACGACTAACGACTGCAGGTACACCAGTGTTAGGTCGAATGTAAGGGGTTATTTGGCTGAACGATTGGCTGCAACACGAGTATGCAGTACATCAGCACGAATGTGTGCGTATGTGCGTGGGAGAGTGTGTACTTGTGTGCGTATGTGCGCGTGTTCTTGTGTACGTGCGTGGATGCGCATGTACGTGTGTGAGTGTTTGTGCATGTTTGCAAATTAGTGTTATGTATACGTGAGATCGTGCGTACATGTGAATGTGCGAGTTTGCGTGACTATGTGAACAGTTAAATACCTTTCAAAATATGGTGTGTCATAAATTGAAGATTTATAGTTGTTTTCTGAGTTAAACTACCATTTAAAACTGTTTTTAAGAAAGTGTAAATGCGACTTAAACAATAGCATTATTTACTTATTCGATCACACTTGCCACCATATGTTTGTCACCTTAGCATATTATGTTATTCGATCACACTTGCCACCATATGTATGTCACCTTAGCATATTATGTTAATCGATCACACTTGCCACCATATGCATGTCACCTTAGCATATTATGTTATTCGATCACACTTGCCACCATATGTATGTCACCTTAGCATATTATGTTATTCGATCACACTTGCCCATATGTATGTCACCTTAGCATTTTATGTTATTCGATCACTTGCCACCATATATGTATATGCACACCTTAATTATGTTACATCGATCACAATCGATCACGATCATCACGCATTCCGTATGTCATAGTTATTATGTCACATTATGTTATTCGATCACACTTGCCACCATATGTATGTCACCTTAGCATGTTATATCACACCATATGTATGTCACCTTTATGTTATTCGTTATTGCACCATATGTATGTCACATATTATGTTATTCGATCACACATGCTACCATATGTATGCTATATGTTATTCGATCACATTTTGCCACCATGTGTATGTCACCTTAGCATATTATGTTATTCGATCACACTTGCCACCATGTGTATGTCACCTTAGCATATTATGTTATTCGATCACACTTGCCACCTTGTTTATGTCACCTTAGCATATTATGTTATTCGATCACACTTGCCACCATGTGTATGTCACCTTAGCATATTGTGCTATTCGATCACACTTGCCACCATGTATATGTCTCCTTAGCATATTATGTTTATTCGATCACACTTGCCACCATATGTATGTCACCTTAGCATATTATGTTATTCGATCACACTTGCCACCATATGTATGTCACCTTAGCATATTATGTTATTCGATCACACTTGCCACCATATGTATGTCACCTTAGCATATTATGTTATTCGATAAATTATACTTTTGTTAAATTATTGGTCACTATGTCCGGCCAGCGGTATAATAACGTATGACTCGCGGATATAAAATATCATCTTTTGCACCGTCGTAATGTCATATTATATGAACAAGTTAATATGGAATTGAGGAAAAAGACATGTAGCGTATGGGGCATGTTGAGTTATAGAATATTTGTTTGTAATGAATAGACAATTTCATAGAGCAACTTAAACTACGTCTAACCTCGTTGAAATAGGAGTCTGTAAACTGCACGAGGCTAGCAGAGAAAGAAGCCATTTTCATACCACAGTCCATTGTCTCTGTAGTCACCGGTGTCAGAGTAATTAGTAGCTTCAAACATACGTTATTAACATTTTACTCAATGTTTTATTTTGCCGACGTGGCATCTTCTGTCGACGTGGCATCTTCAGTCCCATAAAATTGAAGAAAAACATTCTATGACTAATGTCATAATGGTTCAATATCAAAAGAAACCGTATTGTTTCCGTTTTTCTTGGTTTAATGAAAGACAACCGATATAATTATGGATACGTATTTCACCTCTCATGGTCTGTATCGCTGCAAAGAAAACGCGGACCATCCCCGAGAACACAATTGTGTTATGGCGAATAGAAAGAGACATTAGTTGACTCAACCAGAAATGAAGAGACTAAATAAACAATCGCATTGAACTACAGTGTTACGATCAGAACACGGCCAGTACCTGCGGAAGTAAACACAAGGTTGTTTTCCTGTTGCTAGAATATGTGCTACGAAGTTATGTATCACTGACGCACTTCGAGAAGAACAGGACGAATGTTATAAAACCAATACACACTGCTCAGGTGTCGCACCTCAGCCAGGTAGTAGGTAAACAGACGTATTGGACTTACCAAACGGACACAACGTGTCTTCTCTAGTCAGGCGTCGTCTAGCCAAATGCAACTGATGCAACGCACGCGTCAGTGTCAACACATGCGACCGCGCCACCTAGTGGTCGACTCTGACACTGTTGCCGCGGGGACAGTTCCGTGGCGTCCGTTGTCTGACGTCGCGTACGCACAAACTACGCCGGGTTTGATACAGTTTTATATGGTCCAGTCGCAGCGGTGGCAATAATATCTGCTTGCTGTGATTTGCTACAAACTACATTACTATTTCTGGCCATAAATTGGCGCGGTCACTCGCGTTTTATCTCTCGTCGAATTAGTGTAACGGTCCACGCGGTCGGACATCGATTGGTCGCGGACGTTGCGTCCCACCGACGTTAATGTGGCAGTTCGCGGCTCGCTCCGTCGGCGGCTAATGCTGCAAGTCTTGGCGGCTCCGAGTGGCGGGTGGAGTGGAGTTGTCCGTGGCGGCAGAAGGTCTGGCGTCCCGGCAGTCAACGTCGGCAGATAACATCGCCCGACCTCGACCGCCTCATTGATCGACGACATCTCGACTAGTCGGCGCTAGGGGTGCCACCGTCTGAGGAAATCGGCGTACTTCACTACTACGCCATGTAATACAATTCCTGCTCGGGTTATTTTTTTCACTAAGTCTTGATTGACGGTGAAGATGCTGCTGCTGTCACGTGTTAGTTTTAATACAGATCGCAAGCACCACGAAGTAAGACAAACATCCATTTTAGAAGGACATTAGAAGTCAAATGGTCGTACCCTTTTCTACACTATTTGGCATACTTGTTTTGATATGTGTAAGTTGGATATCGGTAGAACATATAGTTGTTGATTTTATGTCAGGTGGATGTCGTACACGCCTACGTCAATGAGGTTATAGGTAGTTAAATTTGCATTCTGAGAGCGTCCATCTTTAAAATAAAAGTTGTCTGTAAATCAACATGACACGCATACACTCACACACGCACGCACGCACGCACACACGCACGCACGCACGCACGCACGCACGCACACACGCACACACACACTGTATATATATATATATATATATATATATATTTATAGAAGACGTTTTCGTTAGAAACTAACATCACCAGCCGTATCAATAATCACAAATTAAAAACCGTATTATAAAATAAAGCGTCATTTAAAAAAATACATTTTAATTCGTTGTATCCACCTTAGTTCATTGGCGTATCGGTCCATATGTTGACCGCTTTAATATGACTTATCGATTCTGAGACTGACTAACCCTTTTGTCTTTATGCTCCTCTGAGCTTGGTTTCCGATGATTGAGGCACAAAAATGTTACCTTAATCATATTATTACTATTATTATTATTATTTTAAATGCCATAACATACTTACGTGTAACCTTTCTGAGTGTCCCTTCAATATATGCGTATTTCTTCGTTTTTCTTCATTTCAAGATCGAATGCTATCCAAGAATTGGTGATCTCAACTCCCTGATACGTACTGTCACAATGGCGCAAACTGTATGCTATCTAGTATATATTGAATAGCTTGACGAAGCTGACTAGGCCAAGGAATGTAGTAAGTAGCCTGCCACAGAGGTTCAGGGATCGCATTTGTTATGTCTTGTGGGGACATTTATTCACTCTGTCAAATAGAGCTCTGGACAAAAATAAATGTGTTGCTCTTTCTTTTTTCGGCTCCTTCGTTAGCGGAGTGAAGGATCGTAGTTTGGGGATGTGGCATCTCGTCCGTGATTTGCTGTGCCTGGGTGACGTCAATGATGTACGGTGTGGATCAGTGTTAACATGGAAGACACGCCACATTGGGCGAGAGAACTTCCTCTACGTAAGTCCCTCAACATTACCAAGATTGCACGCACGCTATCAAAAGCATTAATCCCCAGGACGGCAAGTCGACAAAGAAGCCATCGCCTTAGTCAAAGTCCAATCTTTTGTCATCTTTAATGTGTATCACAGCTGACACGTGTCTGTAGATTATGCCTTCATACACACGGACACAGTAGGCGTCATTCACGTTAGTATATCACATCTCTGTGGAAATACGTAATTCGTTGTTTCCAATATTAATTGGCTTTTATCTTTTCTAAGTTTTTGGTTTCTTTGAGTTTCAAAAGGATGTTGATATCAGTATCTACAAATCAGTTGTTTTTATTTCCAAATTGCGAACGTTGTTACAGGCTTGGTAGTAAACACAATTTGGCGGGTAGTATACCTTCAACGTTTGACATTTCGGGAGAAGGTTAAAACAACACACGCCAACCATAACAACATGGTTTCCAGTTAAAAATAAACCAGGGTCGTTGGCAGTCTGTTTGACGCCACCTTCGCCGATTAAAATACCACGTGCTCCTGTCAGATTTTCTGCCAGTAATACCAATGAGTTGCACCAATTACGGGCGATCGAATATCATATCAGAAGAGAACATGCGTTGAATGCGAAATGTTGCATATTAACCGTCGTATGTGAACGGGCACTTGATAGACGAGAGGCGGCCACGGTAAACACTCGAGGTAGCATTCCCGAACACACGGCCACTCGATCTGGAGGCTTCACTTACAGTCAGCGCATCGCATCGTTTTCACACTTTCATTATCTAGTGCCGTCTCACCATTACCAGGAGTGTTGCTATGTCTCTTTCTGTCATTGTTTATCGTTTCCGCAGCCCTATCCCATTTCATAACGTAAACACATTCATGTATAAGCATACTCATACAGTTTAATTTTTATATATTATATATATATATATATATAGCTTATACATGAATGTGTTTACGTTATGAAATGGGATAGGGCTGCGGAAACGATAAACAATGACAGAAAGAGACATAGCAACACTCCTGGTAATGGTGAGACGGCACTAGATAATGAAAGTGTGAAAACGATGCGATGCGCTGACTGTAAGTGAAGCCTCCAGATCGAGTGGCCGTGTGTTCGTGAATGCTACCTCGAGTGTTTACCGTGGCCGCCTCTCGTCTATCAAGTGCCCGTTCACTTTAAACTGTATGAGTATGCGATATATATATATACATATACATATATATATATATATATATATATATATATATATGTATATATATATATATGTATATGTATATATATATATCGCATACTCATACAGTTTAATTTTACAAACATGAGGGAATGAATGAATGAGTTTATTTCACAAAAATCTATGAAATATTACAATTTTTTTATAATCGAATACAAACAAAAGTGGAATAGATAGTTTAAAAAAATTGTCATTATGCAGTGCAGTCGAAGCACGAAGCGTGAGTGTGAGGATTTCAGTTATCGTCGAGGCCAGCAGCACTTTAGTCCCGCGGCAGTTGTCCAGAATTCCTGGAACTCAACTAATGACAATGGCATACCCGGCGCCACAGACGGTCGGCCGTGAAGGTGTCAGCGTGACCATCGATTTCATCCACCACACAATAAACCGTAATCAACGCGGCTCCCAGACCAGGCACAGCATCTGAATGTGTTATTGGGACGGCTGAGTTTGAGAAATGAAACAATAAACTGTTGCATGGTCTGCGTTAGTGCGAATGCTATACGTGGTCGGTCTGACACGAGGACTCGCACCAGTTTGCATATCAAGCAAACAGATCAGTAGACGATGCGGTAGCTTTAGGTCTGCATCACATTCTAAAGCACCTAGATAGGCCAGAAACCTATGCCAGGATCCTGTTCATTGACTTCAGCTCAGCATTTAACACTGTCATCCCATTCAAGCTGTTCGATAAACTTTCATTGTTGAATGTACATCCTGCCATGTGTCACTGGGTCCTTAACTTTCTTCTTCACAGGCCGCAATCTGTCAGAGTCAACAACTCTATCTCCAGACCTCTTATCCTAAGGTGCCCCACAAGGTTGTTTGCTATCCCCCTTCCTGTTTACTATCTTCACAAATGACTGTGTCTCCGTGGACCAATCGGTCCTTGTGATCAAGTTTTCCGATGACACTACTGTGGAGGGCTGCATTGAGAATGCGGATGAGACGCCATACAGGGAGGAAGTTCAGAGAATGGTTGGCTGGTGTACGGGTAACAATCTCGAATTGAACGTTTCAAAGAATAAAGAAATGATTGTTGATTTTCGTAAAAAGAAGACTCCCATCCACCCTCTTTCGGTAAATGGCGTGGAGGTCGAGCAGGTTGAATCTTTTAGATTCCTTGGAACAACAATTTCAAACGATCTCAGCTGGTGCACAAACACACTGTGCATTACAAAAGAGGCACAACAACGCCTGTTCTTCCCGAGGCAGCTCAGGAGATTCGGCATTGCTCAAGAGATTGTGATACGATTCTACCGCGCAATCATTGAAAGTATCCTCACTTTCTCGATCGTAGTGTGGTTTGGCCGGAGGAGAAACAACGACTAGAAGTTATCGTGATGGGCGCATCTAGAATCATTGGACGCGAGTTGCCATCCATTGAATCTATTTACCATGCTCGCTGTGCGCGAAAATCCAAGAGCATGGTACGGGATACTACCCACCCAGCCAACCATCTCTTTGAACTTCTTCCCTCTGGCAAGCGCTATAGAAGTTTTAAGACAAGGGTCACTAGATTTTAAAAATAGTTTTTATCCGCAGGCTGTGAGTCACTTGAACCGCGAGATGCTATGATACTGTTTTCAGTCGGTTTAGATTTTATGTCGCCATGCTAAATTATTTATTAATTATTTTTTTAGTTGTTTATTTATTTGTATTAGTTATTTATTTATTCATTTATTATTTATTAACTTGACTACATGTATGTACATACTTTTTAACTGTCAGCTTTGTTTTTATATCGTCAGCAAATTTATTTATACATTTATTTATTATTTATATAACTACATGTATACTTTTTAACTTTTAGGTAATGTTCAGACGGTATTAATATTATGTTATCAAGTTCACGTTATATCAATAGATGTACGACTGTCTTAAAATATGTTGGCAGTTGGCCTTGGTTTAAATTTATACTAGTTTTAGCATAGTTTCATAATGTTTCTGATTGTATATTTTGCGTGTGCATGATGGGGGGCAGGGGAGACAAGCGTGCATGTGTCTTGACGCCACAACGCCAAGAATTCCTCGTACATTTTAAATGCTACGTGGTAATAAACAGTCTGAATCTGAATCTGAAATATTCACATAAGTAGTCTTGCGAAAACAAACATGTGGTTATGCCTAGCTTTAGCAATGGTATAATACCTAAGTATGATAACACTATATCAAACACATATGTCAGACGTTTCGTGGTGGAATGAGATTAAACTGATTTAAGGGAACGGAATCGAGATCGGTATGCTTGCAGACACTCTCTACAGTCATGTCTTTGACGTGCGTTAGGATACGTATTACGCTAACACTTGCAAGCTGAGAGATACAGTAATTAGATTAGCACGTAAATGTGGAGTCGGAGTGGCGTTATTCGATGAATGACATGTCAACTTACGGTCTTACGGGACATGGGATACACTATCTACATTATGTAATTTCCCGGTGAAATGTGTGTGTGTGTGTGTGTGTGTGTGTGTGTGTGTGTGTGTGTGTGTGTGTGTGTGTGTGTGTGTGTGTGTGCGTGTGCGTTCATGCGTACGTGTGCGTTTGTACGTGTGCGTGTGTACGTGTGAATGCGTGTATGCGTGTGTTTGTGTGGGTGTGTGTGACATTTTGCTCACTGCACAGTGTTCGTCGTGACGGTGGCGCGCTCGCCCAGGGTCCTGGACTTTTCTCTCGGGCCTGGTTGGCTCGTGCTTTTGGATTCATCTGACGATAGGAAAACACACCGAATTACAGGACGCGATGCAAGCATGGAACGATCTGTTCTAAAAGCTTTGGCTGAATGTTAATCTGGATAAGACAGAAACTGTATAGTTGGACACCAGAAACAGGGTTTGCGTACCATGCTGAGAGAGAAGGAGATGAAGCATGCGGGTGGCGTTATGGTCATTGCTGATATGGTTACCGTTGATGTGCTTTGGTAGGTAGGATGGCGATGGATCATCTATGCCTTTGTAGAGAACTGAGTTGATGTTTCTCTGAACACATGTACTGGGGGTAAAAACATAAATCGTTTAAAATTATCTTAAAACACGTTTTATAGTTATAAGAAATTCAAACGCAAAACAGAATTGTCTCAGAAATATAAATATTAGTAAAACGGTACTGTATGGTCACTTGGGCAAACAATTTAGGCACCAGTATGATTAGTTATTTGGTGAATGGGTTCGATTCAGGCAGTACATTACATTAATATCACATAAATATATGTGTTTTGTTCCAATGAATACAATTGGCGCTAAACCATCAATATGTTCGGGATAAATCCACAAGAAACAAAGAGTTCCACTTTCTCTAAAAAAAGCACCCCACTAAAACATCCCAAGTTACATCTATGTTATGTGTCACTGTCTTATATGTTAAGAAGACTACCTCTAATGCACTGATGCTATCGTCAGCTTCTTGTAGATCGGAGAACTAATCATTGGTATTACAATCAAAGCGGATGTCACGGTCTACGACTGCATAGAAGATTCTTTCGTTGTTTGGTCACGACATCAAGCACCGCTGTCTAAATGACAAGATCGTGGATGATCCTGTAAAATGACATCGAAGACAAGCGAGACTGACAAGACAACATATGAACGTCGTTAAAATGAAGACAGAGCATAGTGTTTTCGTTGTAACTAGGACGACTGCTGAAGACGCTGAACCAAGGAGTCTCACAAAGTCCACCTCTTTTTTATGGTTGAATGTGATAAACTCTCTTACCGTGTCATTTGTTACTTACTGTCCCATTTCTTTCTTTCTCTCAATCAGTCAATCGATCAATCAATCAATCAATCAATCAATCAATCAATCAATTAAACACACCGCCATTTGGACCTTACGATTTGTATCCAGACCATACACGAATGTGTGATACCAAGCATCACTCGTAATTGTTCCGCAGGTCCCCACTAACTATAATAGATGAGCCCTTGTCTCAGGTGGAGTTAATGTCCAGTACCGTGTTTTTAGCTGCAGCAACAGTTTCCTAGTGCACGCCTGCACGACAAACCCCAATACTCTCGACAGAGAGACCCATTTGAGTGTGCAGTTTACCTTGTTCTAGAGGCGTTGGCCTTTACAGCTCTCATATAGTTGACTTGGGAAAACATTTAAAAGTGTGGAAACTTGTTCGTCAAAGATCTCATTGTGTTCCTGCATCCAATTTAATGACACTCTTAATTGGTCTGATTTGGCTTTCTTTCCTATATAAAAAAGATAAAGGTAAGTTCTTATTTTGTCAGTATCCAGTCCTCAGGACTGCTCAAAGCGCTTTACACTTTACTCCCTGGCAGACCTGTTCAAACGAAAACCATCTCAACTTATCTGGGAAGCATCCAGCCACGCTGCAATTAAAGCGATTCTTTGCACATTGTAATATCTTTGTAATGTACTCAATTATTAAGTAATCCTGTTAATATGATTATTTCATGTAAATTTCTGCCTTTATTTCATTAGAATTATGTTTTATTAATCACTAACGACCCTGACAATACATCGATAAAATAACTTCGCGTACGCGGACTTTCCTTTTTGGCCCCGCCTTTACGATCCGCATAAGGTATGCTCATGAATATTCGGGACTGTCCGTCAGACTTCGATTAACTACACCGAGTTAATAGATGCAAGAAAAACATCATCAACGTGTGTGTGCTTGGATTAGCTACCGCCAGGAAAATTAGTCGTGACCAATAAAACTATTAAAAAGAAACGTGGACCATCTGCTGTTTATGTCACAGATTCAAAAAAAAATGAAGGACAAATATATGGAATAAACGGAGAATGAACGTACCGACAGCCCATGACTGACAGATTGATTTAAAAGAAAACATAAACAGCTCCCCACGCATGAAGCCGTCGCATGACATTGTCATTGATGACATATTGAATGATGGCATTGTTTCTGCTGGAATAATAAACATACGAAATCTCACCTATGGTACTATCATGTTCTTTTTTCACTAAGTACATCTGGCTGTACACTTTAAAGTTTAGTTTTAATGAAAAGTTTAGATAACAGAAACTTATTGAAACTGAGAAACATTCAACAATTAAACCATTTTGTTTGCACCATCAATCCAGCTGCTATTTCCATAAGCAGTATAAATACAATATTATACATCATATGAAGTAACGTACAATATTAAATTATCATAGGTAGTTATCAATTACCTATCTATATAATATAGGGTTTAATTCTAGTTTGAGAAATGTAGATTTATAAAGAGCATAGTAATATTATTGTCGACAAAATATTCAAAAATATTGCATCAGTGTAACAACAAGGGACATACCTCGGCTAGATACATGTTTTATGTTGTACTGAGTGTGCGATTTGTTCTGCCCATCATCTAGAGTAAAATATGTTGAATTTGTTTCTGTCGAACTCCTGTTTCGACGACAACAAATAAAATGGCCATTGTGTAATGGAAATAAAGTTACAAAATTTCAAAAGTTTATAAAAGTAACGCATATTTTAAAACACTGTTTTCAGTCATCATTGGTGTATTTAACTCAAGAAGATCCCTAAAACATTTTTAATGTTGCGGAACATTTATATTTTATGAATTTTCAAAATTATTGTAAAAGCAACTTTGTTGATACCTTTTATACCTATTCCCAGTATAATTCACATAGCCTAAATTTGTGTCAACAAATTTTGAAGAATATGCTGTAGACGGTAAAATAACATGTCAAAAATAAATGTTTTATTTGTATGTTTTAGCGAGTACTATTAATTTCAAATGTGCTATGCACATGAAGCAGCACAACTTGATCTGATGTATTATTATATGTTTTAATATATTCATGGAAAAAAAAACCGATGTATGCTAGAATGCTGATCTGCTAGTGTCCAAAGTTCGTGCATCGCAAAATTTCGTGGCAACACGGTATTGTGTCCTTTTTAACAAACCTAAGACGTTTACATTGCCAACCAGGTTTATTAGCAATCGCAGCTGTAGCATTAGAAACAACATGTGTACGTACGAAACTCACATTTTCATGTTTCGGTTCAAATAAGTGGGGAAACGGGAACTTTTCAAAAACGGCTGTCAGTGACTGGAAAGGTAGACACACAGACCCAACCCGCACCGACTGCTGCCGTCGTCCCCGCGCGGGCAGTCGGATAATGGGTCGGATGTTATAATTATACTTAATCAAAAAGTTACCCGATGGACGGCATTACAGGCAGAATCAATAAACAATGCATAAGCTTCCTGCATTGTTAAAAGTAGCTGTCAATATACATTACGTCGACGAACTGCTGATTTAAAAAGCCATTGCTTGCAACAACTCACCTCGAAATCTGACATGTTAACTGTGCGTGACGTCACTAGTCTCTTTGTGTTTCACTGCGCGTTCATGAATATTAATTATATTCGGGCTGCATAATTAATCATCCACGTGGCAGCAGCTCAAAATGAATCGCGTAAACACAATTATGTATCACCTTTTTGCGCAGATAACACCCAAATTATGCATAAATATGCAAGACGTAAGTATCAAAGAAAGTACTTATGGGAAATACACAAACATCCACCACTGTCTATAATCAGGTGCTCCTTCATACAGCTGAATGAACTGGAGCAACGTAGAGTGAACGAACTTCCCCAAGGTTCGACACAGCAGCATGCGATTCGAACCCGGGTTCTCTCGGTCGAAAGTCTGATGCTCTAGACACTGTACCACTGCGCTCCACATATTATATTAATGTTGAGATATTTACAGTTCACTCCTATCAGAAAGCCAAGCGAGCTTCGGTCATCAGCATTTAGTTTAATCTGAAAAAATGACTGTCAACTTTCAAGCGATAGCGTACGTATCCATTGCCTAGATATTTCGTTTTCTTCGACTCTGAGCTCTGGTTTCCGATTATTTAGTAGTAGTATTATTTGTCTTTGTATAATAAACTATTGCTTGTATTTCTGTTATTTTTGTAATACATCGTGTGTTGCACTAGATAGTACTCGTTTAGTTAGTACGTACTTGATCGTCGTTCGTGATATGTTTCTTGTACGCCATATTGCCTTCTTCGGAGCGTGTTGAGAACGGCTCCACCAACTGTGACTGTGGGCGCAACAGGCTTCGAAAGGATCTATTGTTATCAAACGAACCAGACATTCGTGAAATCGCTACTGTCACACCAAGTTATATTTATCACTCACGCATGCATGCACGCACACACGCACACACGCACACGCACACACGCACACACGCACGCACACTCACCATACACAGTAGGGACACAACCTTTTTTATCACATGGGTCCTGTCTCTAATGTCCCCGCGCCAGCATTCGCCACATATGCCACACTAATGTAAACAATTTGGACCAGTTGTGAGAGAACCACTCGCAAGATTGCCATTGATGAGCGATATGGCCAAGTGAAACAATGCATGCGGAAAGGAACATTAACCTTGATGGATGCGATATTCATTCCATTTTGTCAGACCTGCCACCATTTCCCTCCCACCATACATTTATTTTATTCGCTCCGTCCAGTGTCATATTAATTAAATTCCGTCTCATTCTAACCCACTCAGTATCATTCGCGTGTTCCCAATCCGTCCGACTTCATTCCATTTCTGTCACTTGTTGACATATTTCCTTGCCTCTCGTCTTGTTCTATTCCGAGGCAACGACCGTCTCACCGGACCGGTCTTATGGGCGAATACGTCACCGTCGATGGATTCTCCGCTGACCGGAACTGTTTATCTGTTCCTCTGTCAATCGACTCTCGCCCGGCCAGGCGTGTAATGTTTAGATCCACTGCCAGTTCCATGAATAGCAAACGATATGCCACTGTATAAGGAATGCTTCTAGCAATAGCCAAAGGATAATTACAAAAGATAGACTAAAAAGAAGACACCTAAGAATACAGCGGCAGTAGAATGGAGAAATATTTTACAATTATTTTAGTGAGATCGAGTGCATCGTTGATAACAATTGTTCCCTTGATAAGCAAATTATGCGGTCCAGAAAGAAACACCGAAAGATGCCATTTTACATACTGGAAACAAACAAATGATGTGTGAAGCTGTATAGTCGTACTAGAAATGAAGACGACAACAAACACTTATATCAGTTCACCAGGAAAGAAGATAGTGCCTCAACAGAACCATGTGTTAAATATAAGGTGGCCAAAGCATACTACGTTTGGCAATTAATGGTAGCTTCAGAAACGGAAACTAATAAATAAAGACAATGGAGGGTAGTAAATCATCTGGAGTGCATCTAATTCCAGCCAGTCTATTGCTAGAGGCTGTAAAACAAATGAGCTTACCATTTGCAACAGTTTCAATAACTGAAAGAGTAAGTGGTTCCTTTGAATGGAAAGAACCAAAAACAGTAAACCATTATTTAAACAGGGTTCAGGGAATATGTGAGGGAAAGACGGAGCAGCGCTGAGGGAGGAGGAAGGAACAAACACTTGCAATTAGTTGTTTACGTCGACTCCATTGCAGGAGATGAACAAGAAGTGGTAAATCTTTTCAGACTACGTGGTGCGGATTAATGCAGGTACAACTAACTACCCTCACGACTGACAGCTCAAGTGGCACACAAACACGGATTCCCGTCTATGGGGACGAACGAGACACCGTCGCCAAGTACAATTATCTCGGTGCAACGCTATCGGATGAAGGAACAAAACCAGAAACCGTTTCAGGAATTGCAGAAACCTCAGTTGCACCTCAAGGATAAGCCTAATGTGGACAAACATAAATATCACCATGAAAAACAAAACAAGACGGATGCGTGCAATTGTCTTATCGATCTTTCCGTACGCTTTCGAGACATGGATCCTTACAGCAGATCGAAAAAAGAAGAATAAAAGCTATGTAAATGCGATGTTAGCGAACCACCCTGTGTTTTCCATTATATTGACCATGTCACCAACAAGAAAGTCAGACATATATAGTCTGACCTGTCGAAACATCGAACAACACGAACGCACCATGTTTATAGTCAGAAGACGCAAACTGAGATGGTATGAACATGTCACAAGATCTACTGGCCTGGCAAAACCCATCCTCCAAGGCACAGCGAGAGTGAAAAGAAGGAGAGGCGGCAGAACAAAAACTAGAATGACAACAACAAAGAATGGACAGGCTTCGACTTCTACGAATCACAGAATGTCCCGTTAAAGGAGGAAATAGATTGTGTGGTTATCGAGAGTTAGCATAAACAGAACATATTTCAATTATAAGGATAGTGTAAAACGATAGTGATACGGAAAAAGAACAAACCATAGAAGTAATTCAAACATTATTACTTGAACTCTTATCAGGTGTGTTCGTTTTTCATCCAAGAAACGCCGCTCGGCTGTGTCGCACTTGGTACCCTCTCGGTATGTCGCACCTAGTCCCCTCCCTGTGTGTCGCAAATGCTCCTCTCCCGATGTGTCGCACATGGTCCCCTCCCGATGTGTCGTTCCCCAGCTTGCAATCCTCATTGGAACAATGAAGTTAAGCCACGACTTTTTTTATTGGTCCATGATTGGTTTCCCTCATTGGCCCAATGATGATTTAAGCTGTGCCAATGGTAAGTTCATTGGCCCTGTACAGTGCCAATTACTGGACCAGTGCATGGCCAGTGAGATGCGAAAAAATTTTCCTCACGCATTTCATATGTAGTTATACTGCAATCATACAATAAACTAACAACCAAACATATGATTAACCATACATATCAAATTCATGTTTATAGCCATACACCTTGATTGTTTGGATGGTAGTTTAGTTATATATATATATATATATATGTATATATATATAAATATTATATTGACTGTAAGCACCATCAGGTGAAAATGTGGTTTGAGCCCATAAAATATGTTAACCTTAATTGTATATAAACTTTTAACTTATAGTTAATTACTGTGTTATTAGAATATTTAGAATACTCAATGCAACATATTGTAATAGAGCAAATGTAAATATATACGCAAGTAGTATTTATTACCTTTTGTAACTGTATTGAATAAGGCAACCGACTAAGTTAAAGCCCAAATCAAAATAGTTTACAAACGTTTGACTTGTTTACAAGCTGTACAATGGCTACCCCAGAGCCATATGTTACACTTTCAAGAAGCTGTTGATAACAATTAGGGGCAGTCGATGCTAAAACAAGAAGATAGCGTCGACACCAGTTGTCCAAAAAGGACATCTGGACGAATCGTTGCCGCCTGCACCGGACTGGTTTCACACCTGTGTGCTATACACGTCTCACCACGTGGCGAAAATTTTCCGTATCAGGAATGTCATTTAACAAGATTTAACAAGATTGCCATCCAGAGAATTAACTCTAGATGGCAGGTGGACAAGGAAGCCCTTTGGCTTATCGAGAGTCCAACCCTTTTATCTACATATATCCAGCCCTTCTGAGGTATGTGTCGATTTTATTTTTAAACATATTCACACTACTAGCACCCACACAATCATCAGATAATCTGTTCCATTCATTCACAGTCCTTTGTGAAAATGAGAACTTTCTCACGTCTAATCTACACGGCTCCTTTACTAATGTAACTTCATGTCCTCTAGTCTTTCTATCTTTCTTAACTGAAAAAAACATATTTCTATCAATATTTTCATAACCATTCAATATTTTAAACACTTCTATCTGATCTCCTCTCAGTCTCCTGGTCTCTAGTGTTGTTAAAACCACATTCTTTTTAGGCGTTTTTCATGTAACTAAGATCCCTCAGTTTTGTATCATCATTTAGCTCGTTTCCCTCTGTAATTTTCTTATATATTCATGTCCTTCTTGCGGTATAGCCTCCACGCTTTTATACAGTATTCTAAATGAGGCCTAACTATTGTTTTGTACAGCGGTATTATTAGTTCTTTTTCTTTATATGCTATATTTCGCCTAATCAATCCAAGGATTTGATTTCCCTTTGAAGTTGCAATTCCACACTGCTCTGAAACCTTCATGTCAGCACTAATTGTCATCCCTAAGTCTTTTTCTTTTACAGTAGTACTTAGTACAGTTCCCCCCATTGTATATTCTACATATTCGTTCCCATGTCCTGTGTGGAGGCATTTACATTTCCCAAAATTGAACAACATTTGCCACTTTTCAGACCATTTGATCAACCTGTCAAGATCATCTTGTAAATGCTGTCTATCTCCATCACTTTTAATCCTTCTAAACACTTTTGTATCATCTGCAAAATTTCAACACCTTGCTAGCTATA
>CM034535.1:53100455-53146592 GCA_020002185.1 Paraescarpia echinospica | reverse complement strand
CTCCTGAACTGCTTTTTATTATTTATTTCTGATTTTACTTTGATGGTAAAATGTATCTGGCTGTGATCACTACTTCCCAGAGGCTCACATAATTTAACATTGTCAACTAATTCATTCTGTGAGGACAAAACTAAGTCTAATACATTCTCTCCCCTGGTTGGTTCTAGCACATGTTGAGAAAAGAAACTATCTTGTACTAAAACTAAAAACTTGTGGTCCTCACTACCCATACTCTGTAGAGATTTCCATTTTATATGCCCATGGTTAAAATCCCCCATAATAACACAGTCCTGTTTGCTCACTTCCCTTATAGCGTTTTGTATTTTTTCATTCTCTTCTATGCTTATGTTTTGACTTCGATAAACTAATCCAACCGTTAACGTTGAGTTTCCTGTAACTATGTTACACCAAACAGCTTCTTCGCAATCTGCTTCTCTGTCTAATTTTATTTCATAAGCCTGGATAGATTCTTTAATATATAAAATAACTCCACCTCCCCTTCTTTTTTTTCTTTCTTTCCTAAACATTATATATCCTGTCAGTCCCAATTCGGCATCTGATATATCGGTGGTTGCCCATGATTCGGTTATACCTATTATGTGAGGGTCAATATCTTCTACCATAATGTTTAGTTCATTTCTTTTGTTTACTATACCTCTTGCATTTAAACAAACACATTTATACCCAGCTTCAGAACAGTTTTCCAGACTGTTCTTTGCTGAATTATTTTTGCTGCCTTTATCTATGCCTCCAGTTTCAGGCTTCTCTGCGAGTCCCCCTGCGAATTTAGTTTAAATAGATGCAACCTGTCCCACTGTCAACAGATCGCAGCAGATTCTCTGAGAATACTGCTGCCCCCTTTTCACTTAGATGGAGGCCATCTCTCATGTACATATCTTCTCTCCCAACAAAGTACCCCCATAAATCTATGAATCCCACGCCCTCTTCCTCACACATCTGCTCAACTAGTGCGGTGATGGCCATCCTCTTACAGTTTCTGTATCTTGCCCCCCTTCCTCCCATTACTGGCAAAATTCCTGAGAGAATAACCTGTTCCACCCTTGTCTTCTTTAGCTTCCTCACTAGATGTCTGTACTTCTGAACTATCCCAGTTGTTCCCTCCTTGTCTGCATTGTTTGTCCCAACGTGTACTAGTATAGACCCTCCCTTGCCATGCCCCAATACCTTCTCTACCCTTTCGGTCACATGCTCTATCCTAGCCCCCGGTAGACATACAACAACGTCCTTCCCCTCGCATATAGTCTTGTCTCTTTTTCTCAGAATTGAATCGCCCATAAACACTCTCTTTTCTCCTTGCCCCCTCAATCACTTCCTCGGAGTAGCTCCTCCGGTTTGCATATGTCTGGTTGTTGTCTTTTCTTCTTGTCGTCTTCTCTCCTGTCACATTCCTTTCCTTCTTTCCTGTCGCGTTTTCTCTTGTCCCCTTTCCTCCTGTCATCTTCTCTTCTAGCACATTTACTCTCTCTTCCTTTCGTCCCTTCTTCTTTCCTCCCATCACATTTTCTTCTCTCCTCTCCCGTCCCTTTTCCCCGGCTACCTCCTTCACTACGGTCACTTTCTCCCCTGTCACCTTCACGCCTGTCATGTTTTCTGTTTTTTGCTGAACACTATGTCTTCTTCCATCAGTCTTCTGTCTCACAGTCTTACCAACTGCCTCTGTGGTATCTACCTCTTCACCACCTGTATCGCTGTCGTGTCTCTCCTCGTTCTCTACAGTCTGACTACCTGCTGATCTATCCCCACTGGCCCGTTTTCTTTTCCTCTGCCGAACACTTTTCCTCCGTCCCTCTGTTTTCTCAATGTCTTGTTCCTTCACACCGGTCATCTTCCTTCCTCTCAGTCTCCTTTCTTCAGTCTCCGTGTCACAACTCTGCTCCTTCTGTGTTGTAGAATTCTCAACTCTCTCCGCGTCATCCCTCTCTGCTCCATCTATTTCTATGTTGAGTCTCGCCTCCATCTCCTTCACTATATCCGTCAACTTACACACCTCCTTCATCAGACATTCCACCCTCAAACACCCCATACACCGAAAGGTGAATCCGTCATCTTTGGTCTCTGCCCATGATTTTGGACAGCCAGACAACGCAAAATCCACCCAGCTCTGGCAGTCGTTGCAAACTAGGTGTCGTTTTGCCCTGAGTTGCCGCTTGCAAGGTGCCATATCAGAATTTATTTATGTTCAAAGTAGTTTTATGTAGTCTTTGAAAAGACTTTTCTGTGTACAATTTACACCAGATTGTTTAGGTTATAGTTAGTTATATTTGTTAACACACAGTGACACACCGTGCCTTACCTAGTTACGATGTCGATGACAATGTATTCAAGTTAGGCTTAGATACAAGGTAGTCTTTACAAAGACTGTTTCCTGTGTACTATTATACACTTTAAAATATTGCTATTTCAGGTTTTAATTACTCATCTAACTACACCGATTATCTCAAATAACGCTATTCTATTGTCGTTCACAGTACGCTAACTTCGCCAGTGACCTACTTTGTAAACAACGTTCCGATTACATTAACGTCCCCAATTATCGCTCGCAAATCGCCTACTTTTAATCTACCCTAGATTACTCCCTCTAGCTAACTTTTAACAACAAATATTGCTTAATATATATCTATAATTACGTTATGTATCCTATACGCTCAATAATATCACTTATCTTGATCAAATATCCTTATATTTTCGCAAGTTTGCTGCACCAAATTCAAATCAATTCACCACCGGAAGTCCCCCAAATGCTTGGTAAGCTAATGACACGTATCGATGGCAAAGAAGTGGTATTGTCTTATCAATTACGTTATTACACGGCAAAACAATTATAAAGACGCTCGAAACAACCAACATTAACCCAGGGATTAGTTTCCATGGCAAACCAATGATATTTTAACCAATGATAGTTATTTTTGGGCCAATGTTGTCTTTTCAATGGCAAACAAATGATGGCAAACCAATTACAAACCATCATTGGCCCAATCAAGTTTTTTGGCAATGGCTAACCAGTGATGGCAAACCAACGACAGCCGTTATTGGGCCAAAGATGTTTCGACAGTGGTAAACCAATGATGACAAACGTATGGCAGTAATTATTGGGCAAATTATGTTTTTTCAATTATGGCAAACCAATGATGGTAAACCAATAATAAACCACCATTGCCCCAATAATGTTTTTCAATGGCAAGCCAATGATGGCAAACCAATGGACAAACCATCATTGGCCCAATGATGTTTTATCAATGGCAAGCCAATGATGGCAAACCAATAACAAACCATCATTGGCCCAATGATGTTTTTTCAATGGCAAGCCAATGATGGTAAACCAATGACAAACCATCATTGCCCCAATAATGTTTTTTTCAATGGCAAGCCAATTGTGGCAAACCAATGATAGACCATCATTGGCCCAATGATGTTTTTCAATGGCAAGCCAATGATGGCAAACCAATGACAAACCATCATGGCCCAATGATGTTTTTCAATGGCAAGCCAATGATGGGCAAACCAATGACACACCATCATTGTCCCATAATGTTTTTTTAATGGCAAGCCAATGATGGCAAACCAATGACAAACCATCATTGGCCCAATCATGGTTTCTGCAGCCATCGTGAGTCCAATGATATTTGCTAGCTGGGATCTGGTGCCCTCCCAGTTTGGTCCTACCGCACGGCACGTCGTAGACTAATCTTAGGTAATCTTACCACACTCGTCCAAGATGAAGAAGCGTAGCGAAATGGGAAGGGAACTGCTAAAAATTGTGAATGCGTGACATTCACCAGACTAAGACCTTATATAAGCAGCGTTTGTAACTAACAAGAGGCGACGAACAGAATGCTGATGTTCTTGTTGGAGACGGATTTGCAAGAATAATATATACGGTTATCACGCCAAATAGACTAATGAAGCAACTCACTTTCATTCTATTCAACCAAATGTATGTCTTACATGTCGCCTTTGTGCGACTGCAAGTCACACGACTTAGCGCACGTGTGTGACTGGCTAACATGCTAAGGTGATCGTTGACTTGTCGGCGATCGTCGTAGAGTGCTGGACATTACACGTCGACCCGTCGGCAATCTAGTTTGAGTCGCGGTAAAGTCGGCGTGTAGCGTGTGGCGGACTTTGGGCCACTGTGTGATCCCTTTACGTGCGACACCACGATTACCTACAAATTAGTACTATATTGACAATAGTTGTTTAGGATGCCGCTACCCAAATATTGTTATGAAATCGAAGTATGTCTCTCGTTAAGCTAGGATTCCATATGTGCGGATGCGGCATGAAGCAAACAATTACTATAGTGCCCGGTGAAAATTAACATAAATAGTTCCAAACGTACGTAGGCGAAAGAGTTTTGTTGTGCGGCTGCGGCTGCGGCCAATTGAACTGCTCCGTGTAGCGATTCGAATCGTATCCGCACAGAAATCGGATATGAAATTCCCAGTAGTGACGTCACTATAGAGGTATTCCCCATTCGGTATGCGTTTCCGTTCATATGGAATCCTAGCTTTATTCTACTTGCCGCTGTGTACGTTCCGAAGACGTGTCATGTCCTTGAGACGCCATGTGTGTGGCGCCGTCTGCTGGAGTTGTTGGGTCCACGACAGCGCCATTCGTATCGACTGGGGGAACATCGTATTGATCTGCTAACAGCTCAAATAGTGAGATAATGGTTTGGGCATATAATTTCCTTAATTGCCATGATTGATTACGTGACTGAGTTTTTGTTTGCCATATTATAAACACAAGGAACGTTTATGTAGTCTCATTTAGAAAAGCTACGTTAAATTGCCGGTACGTTATATTTGAGTGTTGCTCAATCACTCGTAATAATAACAATAATAAAGAATTATATAGCGCTGTATCCAGTCCTTAGTTCTGTTCAAAGCGCTTTACAAAAAAGTTCACAATTATATGTCACTCATTTAGATAATGAAAGCGATTTTAAAAAGGTGTGTCTTCAGGATGTTCCAAAGTACAGGGGCCGCTTTGGAGAATGCACGGTCTCCGAAAGACTTGAGGCGTGTGGTTGACCAGCAGAATTTGATCGGAGAGAGCGTGTGGGCTGATATTCAACAAGAAGCTCGGAAATGTATTGCGGTGCAAGTCCGTGTAATGCCTTGAAGGTGATCAGGAGAATTTTAAATGTAATTCTTTCTTGGATGGGAAGCCAATGGAGAGATTTCAGGACTGCTGTTACGTGCTCGTGTTTCCTTGTTCGTGTGATTAGACGACCAGTCGTGTTCTGAATGCACTGCACTCTGCGTAGCTGACACTTGTTAATTCCGAACAGCAGCGAATTACAACCATCCAATCAAGACGTTATAAATGACTAGATGACTGGCGTAAGAAATTTGATGATTTTACCCACATTTCAGATTTGCAGACCAGAAAATCTATTGATGGCACTGACTTGTTGATCCATTGTAAGTCCAGCATCGAACATGACCCCAAGATTTCTGACACATGTACTGGGGTTCACATGGGCATCTCCAACGTCGATCTTTGTTATTTTATGTATCTTTCTGCGCAGCGCCTCTGATCCCGTGAACAGAACTTCAGTTTTGTCACTATTTAATTGAAGTTTGTTTCTAGCTGAGATATGGCAACAGATGTGTCGGGGATCTTGAATGTTGTGTAAAGCTACGTATCGTCATAATTGTAATAGCGCAACTCGTCACCGCACTATCGCTATCGTCAACTCGTCACCGCACTACCGCTATCGTCAACTCGTCACCGCACTACCGCTATCGTCAACTCGTCAGTATCAAATGTAACATTATAATTGCTGGACATATATATATATATATATATATATATATATATACATGTGTGTGTGTCACATACATACATACATACATACATACATACATACATCACACACACACATACATACATACATACATACATACATACATACATACATACATACATACATACATACTTACATACATGCCTACATACATACATAGATAGATATATCAATTAGCGTTGTATTTGAACACAAAAGATCAAGGTAATTATTTTGAGTTTTTACATTTTCAATTGTCAGTCATTCAACTGGTCACGCCACTGAAGGTATACTAAAATCATAATTGTTATTACTTCATACAATGCTGTAGAGGTGCGACTACAGGAATCAATTCGTCTTGGGAATGAGTTTAACTTCCTAATACTATATAATGTTGTTGACATTTGATGAGACGATTAATGTGTATTTTTGTTGACTGTGAAAGGTTTGTGCAGTTGGAGGGCAGACATATGGTTTTCTGCCCCCCTCCCAGTAATAGGCGACGCAACGGCGAACTATTTCCAACCGCATCCCCCCGTCTTTCGATGTCACAGTCGAGCCAACCGAGACAGCCACAAGATGAAGGAAGATGTCAAGATATGCGACGGGCGGCGGCAAGTATTTCTCAGTGATGTTGAAACTCCGGTAGCCCCTCCCATATGAATGTCGTTCCCGCGCCACTGGTCGCTGATGTGATTTTTATGCAGCCCAGCAGGAAGCATCGCGATGCTAGCGGCTACCACCTACTCAAAGTGATTTGTATTATTGAATAAAAACTGTTTTTCAAATGTTTCATATTGCCTTTTCATCAAACACCGGTTCTATTGACCTTTAATTGTAAAAAGTGCTTTCGTTTATTCGTTTGGTATTTCCGAAGTTGGCGTATCGTCATAATCACAAAATCCTCAACAGCAACGGAAACGAAGGGTCGAAATAGCTAAGTAACTAAAGTCAATGTCGCGTGCGTGCGTATGTGAGTGTGTGCGGGCGCGCGTGTGTGTGAGTGCGTGTGTGAGTGTGTGAGTGTGTGAGTGTGTGCGTGCGTGTGGGTTCCCTTTTCCTCCTAAACAGTCTACATCTCAAGCACAAAACTTTCAACCTTTCACCCACGACCCCTCAGATAAAAGGTTACACCTTTCTTGTTTCGAAATTCCCAGTAGGCCAAGTTTTGTTTTAATCGGATTTAGGATTCGTACCAGACATTAAACGTAACATCATAAGAGCTGGACAGCTGTCTGTGGCATATACCTCTATATCATAAGAACTGGACAGCTGTCTGTGGCATATACCTCTATATCATAAGAACTGGACAGCTGTCTGTGGCATATACCTCTATATCATAACGCTCTGTTATATCACTTGGCTGTGTATTTCAAAACACAAACGACAAAAGGTAATTATTTGAGGTTTTTACATTTTCAGTTGTCAATCATTCAGCAGGTGGCGCCACTGGAGTTATACTTAAATTGTTTTTTGTTTCATTATTTACTTGCTTACTTGTGCCCATCGTCCCTCCTGGGGCATAGGCCGTCGACAACAGCTCTCCAGAGTCCTCTGTCCTGGGCTCGTGTTTCAAGCTGTCTCCAAGTGTGTCCTGTCTTCTTGGTGTCCGCATGGAGGTCCCTTCGCCACGTGTTCTTTGGACGACCTCTTTTTCTCCTGCCTTGTGGGTTCCATGTCAGAGCCTGTCTGGTGATAGTTGATGCTGGTTTCCGGAGCGTGTGACCAATTCATCCCCATCGTCTTCTTCTTATTTCATCTTCGGCAGACAGTTGGTGTGTCCTCCTCCACAAGTCAATGTTGCTGATGGTGTCTGGCCAGCGGATCTGGAGGATTCTTCTTAGACAGTTGTTGATGAAGGTCTGTACTTTCTTGGTGGTGGTGTTAATTGTCCTCCATGTCTCTGCTCCATACAGTAGGACTGACTTCACGTTGGAGTTAAACAGTCGGATCTTCGTGTGTAATGACAACACTTTGGAGCTCCAGTTGTTCTTGAGCTGTATAAATGCTCCTCTCGCCTTGCCAATCCTTGCTCTAACATCCGCGTCTGTGCCACCCTGGTTGTCGATGATGCTACCCAGGTATATGAAGGCCTCTACCTCTTCAAGTGCACTCCCTTCCAGTGTGACTGGCTCAGTGCTGACTGTATTAACCTTGAGGACTTTTGTCTTTCCTTTATGTATGTTGAGGCCCACTTGTGAAGAGATGGCTGCCAGTTCAGTGGTCTTCTCCTGTAGCTGCTGGTGGCTGTGGGACAACAGTGCCAGATCGTCGGCAAAGTCCAAGTCCCCCAGTTGCGTCCACAGTGTCCACTGGATTCCATTTCTTCTCTGGGTTGTGCATGTCTTCAGTATCCAATCGATGGCCAGGAGAAAGAGGAACGGGGACAGCAGGCAGCCTTGTCTAACTCCAGTCTTCACTTCGAAAAGGTTCGTTTGCTGTCCTCCATGGATTACTCTGCAGCCTGTTCCGTCTTAACTGTTCTTAATCAGGTTGACCAGTTTGGTTGTTATGCCATAATGTCGTAGTAGTTTCCACACAGTCTCCTTGTCTACGCTATCAAACGCCTTTTCGTAGTCAACGAAGTTGATGTAGAGCGAGGAGTTCCACTCCAAGGATTGCTCTACTATGATGCGCAGTGTTGCGATCTGATCTACGCATGATCTGTTCGGGCGGAATCCAACTTGCTGATCTCTCAGCAGTGGGTCGACTGCATCTTTCATTCTCTCCAAGATGATCCCGTTGAACACTTTCCCTGGCACTGACAGAAGTGTGATTCCTCTGTAGCTGGAACAGTTGCTGAGGTCTCCTTTCTTGGGGGGTTTTATGAGGTACCCCTCTCTCCAGTCTGATGGAACCTCTTCTTTTTTCCAGATCTTTCCAAAGAGAAGGTACAGTAGTTCCACAGAGATGTCTGTATCTGCCTTGAGTGCTTCTGTAGGAATCTCGTCCGGTCCTGTTGCTTTGTTATTCTTCAGCTGCTTTATGGCCCTCCTGATTTCTTACTTGGTAGGCTTGTCACACTTGATGGGTTGGTCCGCTTCTGCTGGCTGTATGTCTGGGGGGTCCGGTGGTGCAGGTCTGTTCAAAAGTTCTTCAAAATGTTCAGCCCATCTGTTGAGCTGTTTCTCAGTTCCTGTGATGATCTTTCCTTCCTTGTCTTTAACTGGGCGTTCTGGTTTGCTCTGCTTGTCTGATAATTTCCTGGTGGTGTCGTACAGCTGTCTCATATTTCTGCTGCCTGCAGCTTGCTCTGCCTCTTCTGTCAGGCTGTCAATGTAGTTGCGCTTGTCTGTTTTTACACTCTTCTTTACTTCTCTGTTGGCTTCTGTATGCTCTTCCTGTGCCTTTGCCTTTGCTGCTCTTGTTTGACTGTTGTTTACTGCTGATTTCTTCTTCTTCCGCACTTGGATCCTGCGCAAGTTTTCTGCAGTGATCCAATCTTTCTGTTGCTGTTTCTTCAGGCCAACCACTTCTTGGCAAGTTGATGTCAGTGTCTTTTTGGTGTTCTGCCACTGGCTGTTCAGGTCAGATTCTTCATCATGCAGCTCTTGTAGCACCTGGAATTTGTTAGCAAGGTTCAGCTTGTATTCTTCTCTTGTCTGTGGGTCTTTCAGGAGGCCGACATTTTACTTTCGTCTCTTTGTTGCTGTCTCCATCCAATTTTTTTTCAGCTTGAGTTTCAATCTAGCAACCAGCAGGTGATGGTCGGATGCAACGTCAGCTCCCCTCTTCACTCTTACATCTTGAAGTGACCTCCTGAATCTCTTGCCCATGCAGATGTGATCTATCTGGTTCTCTGTAACGTGGTCGGGTGACACCCATGTAGTCTTGTGTATCCTTTTGTGTGTGAAAATTCTGCCTCAGATGACAACCTTGTTCAGTGCACATATGTCCGCAAATCTCTCTCCATTCTCGTTCATCTCTCCAACACCATGGGTTCCCATTACTTCTTCATATCCGTCGTTGTCCATTCCAATCTTCGCATTGAAATCTCCCATAAGGATGGTCACATCCTTTTCTCGGCACTTGTCCAAGATGCTTTGTAGTCTGCTGTAGAACTGGTCTTTGGTTTCTTCATCACTATCGTTCGTTGGTGCGTAGCACTGGATGACATTCATCTTGATTTTCTTTTTCTTTGTTCTGAAGGATGCTGTGATGATTCTCGATCCATGCTCTTCCCATCCTATCAATGCACTCTGTGCCGGTCTTGATAGCATGAGTGCTACACCTGCAGTGTGGGGGGCATCGTCTTCTTCATGTCCCGAGAAAAGTAACATCTCTCCTGTAGGTATTCTTCTCTGTCCTGAATGTGTCCATCTTGTCTCGCTGATTCCCAGCAGTGCAAGGTTGTAGTTTTTCATTTCCGCTGCTACTTGTGCTGTCTTTCCTGTCTGGTACATGGTCCTCACGTTCCATGTTCCCATATTAATTTGCTTGGTCGAAAGAAGGGTGCTCGGCCCTGTGGCTTCCGTGGTCTCTCGGCTTTCACCACATGACGTCATAGGTCCTCGAGATGAAGACCCTTCCTCTTCCAGGCATGTGTTCTCTGTAAATTCTGTTGTCGACGTTTCTGTAGCACGTAGTTTTTTTACGAGGTGGGGGTTCTAAACCCACGCTCAACCCTCCTCCTTTCTCATCCGGGCTTGGGACCGGCCACGATCCCAAGTAGATCGTCATGAAAACGAGTCTAAGTTCAACATACTTATAATGTTGGCAATTTCCAAACTTGGTTTGTTGCCCCACGTGAGCCAGTTATTACTAATATTATAATTCGAGGTTTCTCGTCGCCTCTTCGGAATTTACGCCCTCTTCATGTCAGAACAAAGTATTACACACGCGTCTACCTGGTTGAGACTTACACACGCGTCTACCTGGTTGAGACTACACACGCGTCTACCTGGTTGAGACTTACACACGTGTCTACCTGGTTGAGACTTACACACGCATCTACTTGGTTGAGACTTACACACGCGCCTACCTGGTTGAATATAAAACACGTCTGCAATAAATGCAAATTCATTAACCCATACGTTGAATTATGACGGGTATTATTTTGTTACGTCACGACGCGACCATCGCATTCAAATTTCATTTGCTTTAAAATAGTACAGTACGAACAGACGCATACATTACGAAACGGTATAACGTCACCGGAAACAACTAGAATGGCACGACGAAGAATCGTAATAAAGTTATGTCTTCCTTCCGCTTGGATATACAAGGTCGCAAATAAAGAATGTGTTTTTTTTTGGCCAAATCATAATAACTGCTCATGTCGGCATTTAACAAGTAATACTTCTAACGATACCAATGATACTCATGACGATACCAATGATACTCATGACGATACCATTGATACTCATGACGATACCATTGATACTCTTTGTTATCCGTGCAATCAGTCCCAGTAGCAGAAACTGAATACAATTTTAGAAGAAACTAATACTCTACTGGACCGAGAAAGCGACATCAACTAGATGCATAAGAATAACAGTAAACTTGAGATACTGATCCCATGGCGAAAAATGCCTAATGCTTCACTCTGAGCATTCAACACGTCGTACATATTAACAATCGTTTCGTATTCTCCGAACGAGCGTTGCTTTTTCAGCTCTACTTCATTTTAACCAATCAATTGCATTGAGGGTGAGCGTCTCCGAGACAATCATCACGGAAATAGAATGGCGTGGACAAGACGGCTGGCCTCAAACGCATTAGTAGGCCTGTTCCGTCAGGAGCAAAGACGACCGCGACCTAATGAAACAACACACACACACAACTATCGCCATTGGCAGTGCAGACATACACACACACACACACACACACACACACACACACACACACACACACACACACACACACACACACACACACACACACACACACACACACACACACACACACACACACACACACACACACACACACCACTCACACACTCACACACACACACACACGCATGCACGCACGCATGCACGCACGCACACACACACACACATACACACACACACACACTCACACACACACATTCACGCGCGCGCGCACATATATACTTTGTTGTACTCGGTAGGTTATATTAATACTAGTAGCTTTGTTTGTACAAGTATAAAGTGCTTCAATCAAAGAAGAAAGAGTCGGAACTGACGGAGGCTCCTTAGATCCTTATAGAGGAATATGCTGGCTTCAGGCCGATTCCTCCTCGCAGTAACATGTAGACTTTGCAGCTACTTCGCCGAAGTCAACAGAGACCATTAACTAACGCAATTAAGCGTTGCAACCGTACGACAAATCTGAACGCGACCTAAAATATGAAGTAAACCGCAGATTTCGCGTCGACGTCTAATAAAACACCATTAGCTAAGCGCGCAGTGAGCGGTTTTTACCATCGACTCCAGCAAGTCATTGTTTTCTCATATGTAGTGATTTTCTGTTTGTTACAAACAGTAAAATGCATGTACGAAATATCCAGATATATGTATAAATGTGTTATCGGAACAATTTAACCTTTATCCCAATCGATAATCGCAGGAAGGTAGAATTTAGGACGCAAGAACGGCAAACGCGAACCCCAGTGCAATCATTCCAGCTCGTACGATTAGGCTAAGCAAACAACAAATTGTGTTTCGAGTCCTGCTATACAATAACGTAGCCTATTCATGATGTTTGTATACCACAGCGTGGAGTACTGTGATGGACATATTTTATTTAGTTGGTCTAAGGTAATAGGGGACATCCATAAAGAATGTCGAGCTTGGCGGGTGTATGTCACGAAACGTTACATGGGATTGGACAGGTGTCGGGGTAATTGTTACGTTACCATTTGTAAAATAGTTATAAAAGTTTGTTGCTTTTTAATCGAATATGAACGACGGGAACAGATTGCAAAAAAACCCACAGCAGACACTGATAGACAGCTGATCAGCGCACTTTGCTCAATAACAATTTTTTCAGTAACAGTTTTTTACAATCAACTGTCTGCATCTAGTCCAGTCGGCAACGTAAATACGCCACGAATCTACAGTTTACATAAACCGCCAAATACATTGCTTAGCTTTCTGTTTAAATGTATTTACAACTCAGAACTCGGAACTCAGATTCAATTTATTTGACCTATAAATACGATACACATACAACGAATAACGTAAGTAATAGAATTTATTTGCAATTTTGTTTGTATGACTCTGCCAGTTTAAATGGTTATTTATTGTGATGCCTAAAAAGTTGAAATCATTTACACATTCAATGTAAGCTCCATCTATTTGTAATGCTGGGTATTCTACTTTCTTTTGAGGCACACGACAAATCGTGAATTTAGTCTTTTGGGCATTTAGTGAGAGTTCATTAGCTTTCAATCAACTGCTAATCTTTGTTAGTTTTTGATAATATTTTCACCTTTTCATTTTGCCTTCTGAATCATTAAAAGTATTTACTGTACTAGTAAGGGTGGTGTCGTCAGCATACGTTATGAATTTGAAAAGGTCACTAGAAAGAGCTATTTTATTTATGTATAAATATAATAATAATAAATAAAAGTGGACCTAAAATTGAACGTTGAGGGACACCAGTGTTGATGACTGTTTCCTTAGACTTAACATTTTCAATGTCTACGTACTGCTTACGATTTTGTAAATAACTCTTACAAAGGTCCAGAGCCTTGTCATTTAATTCATAGTAATTTACCTTCTGTACCAATATATTGTGATCAATTGTGTCAAATGCTTTTGATAAATCAAACGCATTAGTAGGCCTGTTCCGTCAGGAGCAATGACATCCGCGACCTAATGAAACAACACACACACAGCTATAGCCATTGGCAGTGCAGACACACACACACACACACACACACACACACACACACACACACACACACACACACACACACACACACACACACACACACACACACACACACACACACACGCACGCACGCACGCATAAGTATAAAGTGCTTCAATCAAAGAAGAAAGAGTCGAAACTGACGGAGGCTCCTTAGATCCTTATAGAGGAATATGCTGGCTTCAGGCCGATTCCTCCTCGCAGTAACATGTAGACTTTGCAGCTACTTTGCCGAAGTCAACAGAGACCATTAACTAACGCAATTAAGCGTTGCAACCGTACGACAAATCTGAACGCGACCTAAAATATGAAGTAAACCGCAGATCTCGCGTCGACGTCTAATAAAACACCATTAGCTAAGCGCGCAGTGAACGGTTTTTACCATCGACTCCAGCAAGTCATTGTTTTCTCATATGTAGTGATTTTCTGTGTGTTATAAACAGTAAAATGCATGTACGAAATATCCAGATATATGTATAAATGTGTTATCGGAACAATTTAACCTTTATCCCAATCGATAATCGCAGGAAGGTAGAATTTAGGACGCAAGAACGGCAAACGCGAACCCCAGTGCAATTATTCCGGCTCGTACAATTAGGCTAAGCAAACAACAACTTGTGTTTCGAGTCCTGCTGTACAATAACGCAGCCTAATCATGACGTTTGTATACCACAGCGTGGAGTACCGTGATGGACATATTTTATTTAATTGGTCTAAGGTAATAGGGGACATCCATAAAGAATGTCAAGCTTAGGCGTGGCGGGTGTACGTCACGAACCGTTACATGGGATGGGACAGGTGTCAGGGTAATTGTTACGTTACCATTTGTAAAATAGTTATAAACGTTTGTTGATTTTTAATCGAATATGAACGACGGGAACAGATTGCAAAAAAGCCACAGCAGACACTCATAGATAGCTGATCAGCGCACTTTGCTCAATAATTTTTTTTTCCAATAACAGTTTTTTCAATCAACTGTCTGCATCTAATCCAGTCGGCAACGTAAATACGCCACGAATCTACAGTTTACATAAACCGCCAAATACACTGCTTAGCTTTCTGTTTAAATGTATTTACAACTCAGAAATCGGAACTCAGAATCAATTTATTTGACCTATAAATACGATACACATACAACGAATAACGTAAGTAATAGATTTTATTTGCCATTTTGTTTGTATGACTCTGCCAGTTTAAATGGTTATTTATTGTGATGCCTAAAAAGTTGAAATCATTTACACATTCAATGTATGCTCCATCTATTTGTAATACTGGGAATTCTACTTTCTTTTGAGGCATACGACAAATCGTGAATTTAGTCTTTTGGGCATTTAGTGAGAGTTCATTAGCTTTCAATCAACTGCTAATCTTTGTTAGTTTTTGATAATATTTTCACCTTTTGATTTTGCCTTCTGAATCATTAACAGTATTTACTGTACTAGTAAGGGTGGTGTCGTCAGCATACGTTATGAATTTGAAAAGGTCACTAGAAAGTGCTGTTTTATTTATGTATATAATTAATAATAAATAAAAGTGGACCTAAAATTGAACGTTGAGGGACACAAGTGTTGATGACTGTTTCCTTAGACTTAACATTTTCAATTTCTACGTACTGCTTACGATTTTGTAAATAACTCTTACAAAGGTCCAGAGCCTTGTCATTTAATTCATAGTAATTTAACTTCTGTACCAATATATTGTGATCAATTGTGTCAAATGCTTTTGATAAGTCAAGGTATATATTTATTGGAGTAACCAATTTATCAAGTTCTTGTATAATTCTGTCTATGATTTCGGGTGTAGCAAGCTCAGTAGAATGTTTCTTTCTAAACCCATATGGCTATTGTAGTATAATGCCTTAGAATGGAAAGAATCGTGGATTTGTGGAACATTTTGAAATCACTGGCAGGATAGAAATAGGACGATAATTGTTAAAGTCAGAAACGTCACCTTTTTTTGAAAAGGGGTATGACTTTTGCAATTTTTTATTTGTCTGGAAATATACCAGTTATTATTGATTGATTAGTAATTAGAGAGACTGCATTGCTGATATAATTTTTTGTCAATTTTAGTAATTTGTTTTCAAATACAGTCTTTTCCACAACTTGATTGTGGAGGTAAACGATCAGTTATAATTAACAGTAGTTTCTATGTTAATTTGGTTAAAGCTGGAGGTGTGAAATATCGGGTTTTTCAGGTAATATTTGTATGATTTACCTCCATTAGTAGTTGTTTTAGAAGCTAGAGTAGGACCAGCATTAATAAAAAAACGTGTTAAATGTGTTTGCAATAATGCATTTTCTCATCGACTTTGAACAAATCTGGAAATGTTTCTTTCTTTTGACTTTTCTTAATAATTTCTTTAATTAAATACCACGTCTTTTTAACATCATGCTTATGCTTTTCAAAACTGGATTGGTAATGCATTTGCTTAGCTAATCAAATATTACGTTTAAGAATTTTATTATAAGTATATAAATCAGTTTTAGGTTTATGGAAATGATCTGTATTTTCGTGAGTCTGTTTCATTCTCGAATACAATTAGTTTCTAAAATTTATCAACGTAATACTGCCCTTGGTAATCCAAGGAGTTTTCTTATGTTTATATTTGTTAAATTACATTAATAGGTAGACATTTATCCATAGCTGCAGTAACAATTTCATCGAGGATATTGTAGTTTCCATGCGGATCCGCATGAATATCTGTGTTAAATTTATCATAAAGATTTGAGTTCATTATTTCAATTTTAAATTTATTGAGTGATTCAGGATTTTTTTGTTTTATTCGTGTAAACCTTGGTATTGCATTAGAGGTTTCGACATAGTCCAGAAAGTGATCAGAAATATTGCTTACTAAAATACCAGCATGTGATTTGAAGAATCATTTTGCCAAATTGCATAAACATTATCAGTGAATGTTCCATGATATTCTGAAAGTCGTGTTGGCATAGTACTTTTAGGGAAGAAACCATATGAAATTATTTCATCTAAATATTAACATATTATGGGTTTTTCGTTAATGTTAAGCAAGTCAATATTGTAATACCTTGCAATTATTATTTCACTTTTAGATTTTTGTAAATCAACTAAATTTGATGCAAATTCGTTTGTAAATATACGGTAATTTTCAATTATATCTCTAGGTGGTCTAATATATTTCCAAGAATTATTTTTTTCTTCATGGCACAACATGTTTTTTTCAATAAACTGACCTTCCCAAGTGTCTGTATTAGCATGGATTTTTGCAGATTTGTAATTGTATTTGTTGCTGAGGTAGATTGCCAAGCCAGCATGTGCACTATAGATTTTGCCTTGGCATATTAATGTATATCCACCTATTTGAAATAAAGAAGTGTCAGCCTCTTCATCGAGCCATGTTTCCTGTAAACACAGAGCACTGATGCCAAAACCATTACTTCTGAATGTCTCTAGCTTTATTTTAATTTCGTCAATTTTTGTATTTAAACTCTGACAGTTTAGGCTTACCAAAATAAATTTGCTTTGCTTGTTCGTTAAATGGTTTATTAAATTAACATCGTCAAAATAAGCTGAATGTTGAAATGGTTCAATTTCCTCATCGTCATTCATTTCATCCGTTTTTAATATGTGATAGAGAGAATTTTTCTCTAGACCACCAAATTGTGATAATAAATAATTGTTATCAATCATATTGTAAAATTTAATAAACAATAATGCTCTATGTTTATAAGACACAACATATAAACATAGACTAAACGTTGCGAAGGAGCTGCACAAGCTATACCCTGAGCATAATAGAAATACATTTTGTAAAAGAGAATATTACAAATATTCCGCATGCAAATATAACACAATATACTTATCGCATCAGCACAAAATGTGTGAAAAATAAATTACAGCATATGTACTGCCACAACATGAACGTAGATTGAGAATATCGTAAGTATATTGAACAAAACACAATATGATTATTGCGTAGACGCTAAGCTTTAGGAAAATACTATAAATATAATGCACTGTCCCAAAAATAAAAATGAAAAATAACTAACACTAAATGTAGTGAAAAGAAAATGTCAAAACATTCCCCTCCCAAAAACATGAAAACATCGTGAATATTGACTGTATATCGATATATATCGATGCACACCATATACCTGTAGACAAAAATGTAAATAATATGAAATTGCACTATTTAAATACGTCATTTCGTGTGGAGCAGTTCGCTCAAAAGTAAATGTCAGCAAAAAAGCATATATCAAAAACACGAAATGCTTTATAGAAAACATTATAGGTACTATAAAGTTCTTTGATAACATTTTGTAAGTGAGCGTATGCAATAACATTAACATAGATAAAACGAATGTTTACATAGCATTAAGAAAATCGTTAAAAAGTTCACGCTTGTGTGTACAACTCTAATACAGACAACATGAACAAACACTGCAGTAGTAGTAATAGTAAAGTTCATTTTGGTGGAATCAGACACCATAGACAAAGTCACGCAGTGTGCAACAGTAATATAGTAGATGCCCAACGTCAACAAAAACAACATAGTCGTAGATACTGTTCGGTAAGCATTGTTCAGACCGTCATCAAATCAGCGAGAGTCTTCACTTTACGTTTGTGTCCGTTTGTGTGACCACTCGCTGAGGATCTTGTTATCCCGCTTCAGCTGTTTCGCTTGCCTGAACAGTTCGCTGTTCAATATTGATAGGTGGTCGTTCAAATAAATGTCAGTTCACTTCAACGTACCCAGCGTCATCATAATTTCGGTCTTCTTTTCAGCAGAATGAAGTTGTACGATGATCGGCCGCTTGCCGTCACGCCGCGGTGGTAAGTCGTGATCGCCGTGATGTATTTATTTTCGTAGTTGCACAAAAACGTGATATGCCAGCATAATGCAACCAAAGACTCAACGTTTACAAAATAAATAAATAAGTTTAGGTTAATATACAGTACATAGTAGGCCCATATAGCCATCTGTGTGGGCTTAATAAACATTAGATAGGCATGTGTTACAATATGGTATATAGCTGCGCTTAGCCATGCATAAACCTAAGCTAAGTATGTGGAGTCCAATAAACAAATGTGCATTGCACTGTTATTGCGCCTCGCTGCCTCGCTGCAAAGCACGTCGTGGGTCTTTTTAAAAATCGTCAAACATGCATACATGTAATTTATAACTCAACTTTCTTTATAAGCATGTGTTTCTAAAAGGTGTATATATTATTCTGTATAGTTTCATTTGATTTACCATAACTATTTATGTAGGAAATAAGTCGGCGTTTGTACTTAAGCGAAATATCCATGTTACGCGGTCATGCGCGAAGTCGAACTGCATATTCCGCTTAAACCTCTGATTGGATCGCAAAATCTGTGACGTAGAACTTTGCGGTTGGCGTATGTTTTTGGCGTCAGGTTTGTACTTATTGCGTTAGCTAATGGTGTCTATTGTTCATCATTCACTTACACGAACGTTCGCCCGAGGTCGGCCAGGATAATCCTGCAACACAGAGGCAACCACAGCATTGTCGTGTAAACAGCCGTATTTTCGTCGCAGCCTCCTGATCACGTCAGGAGGTACCGCGACACAATGCCCGCTTTGCTAACGACTTCCGCCGAGATCTGGGTATGCCAGAGACACTGTTACGTCAACAACTAGTGTCATGACATGGTCAATACGTCGTAAGATAAGCGGTAATTAAAATTTCTAGCAAAAATATCCACCTTTCGGATGATGGATCATTAACAAAGACACATAAAACGATTTACGTGAGTGTTCGTAAAGGACGTTTGCTATGAAAAAAAACTCCAGTCCCATGTCTAATTCATTACAAAACTCGTTTTTATCAGTTTTTGACATTTCTCATTTCATCTGTTCTATGAGTCTGTGAAGGTGTATGGGACTTATAAGAGGTGACACAGTAGACAAGAGAGTGGTCTGCAATTCCACCAGATATGACCACATGCTTCACCATCTTATCAGGCTCAGTAGTCATAATCACATCAATCAAGGTACGACTTGTGGATGTTACTCTGGTGGGTTTGTTAACAAGCTGAATTAACTGATGTGGCATACATGTGTGTACAAAGTGCTAGCGTGATTTTCTAATGGTTGTTTTAATAAATCACAGTTAAGATCACCATTGATGATCAACTCCACCTTGGTATAACTAAAGTTATTTAGTAGCTGATCCATTTGATCAAACGAGTTAATCTTTTCATTTTCATTTATGCTTGCAATAATAATCTTATATTTGTTTTAGAATGTGACTATTCCACAAATGCCTTCGAAATCTTGTGGTATCAAATCTGGTTTTTCTTTCAAATTTACGTTGTCTCTAATATACGTAGCACAGCCTCCTCCTTTTTACCCACGTTCTTCCTATCAACTCGGAATAATTCATATCCACCAATGTCAAACTTGTTAGGGAGCATATCCTTTGTCAGTTTTGTTTCAATAATGCCAACAATGTAGAAAGGTTTTCGTTGAAAAGGGTGTCTCATTTCATTTATCCGTCCATCGACATCAATACCGTTTACATTAATATGAGCTAAAGATAGACCAACGACAGTGGGAGGGTCTAGTATTGTTTGTATATCTCCACCCATGTCAATATTTGAGAATCTATCGCCGCCACTAAATACATCACATTCAATGTTATTTATGTCATTGTTGTCATTTTCCTCCCATTCACACATTGGACACATAAAGGGGATATCATACGTTTCAAATGCACAAAGTTCCTGTTGGTTAACATTAACACAGCCGGAGTGCAACCAAACATCACAAGTGTCACATTGTAGACCATGTTGTGAGTCCACTGTCTTGCTGCAAACATGGCATCCATTCTCAATAGGTCCCGGATTTAGCTGAATGTCTTCTGCTGTTAATATCTTATAGTCCAGGTAGGATGTGTGAGGTGTTTGCTCTAGGCGTGGGTTTGGGGTTGCTGTTTCACCCCAAATGACCCCCGTGGCATCATTCGTCAGTGTGGCGGTGTTTGTTGCTGGGGTGACTGGACCAGGGCTTGGCTCAATGCCCCCCACGAGCAACAACGACGACAGCATCAGGTCGACGTGAAGGCAGAGCAGGGCGGTGAGGGGGCCGCATGGCCCCATCCACCCGACGATCGTTTTCGCATGGTTCGCCTTCGTAAGGCTCTGCCAGCGCGGCCATTCGTTCGCTGTAGTGCACCCGCATGGAAAGAGCCAATACGGACTATCCAGGTTTATGTGGAGATACACATTATAGGCGAGCGATTCGAGCGTGACCGTTTTGATTGGCGACAGTTCTACATACACACTAACACGGCAGTATTTATTGCCAGCGGCACACGGACATGGGCGTTGGTGTTGACGACAGCAACAATTTTTATCAGATTTTGCGTCCAGCATACAAGTGAATTTTAAGGATTATAATGTTTACGCTTGACCGCGCACAGGTTGTGTCAATTTGCCCTGGGCAACGAAGATGCAATGAAGTCCACATGTCAATTGGCACTGACATATCCGGTCATGCATGGCGTGCAGGTAACGACCTGACTATGGCATGGCAGAATCACAGCTTGTTTCACACAGGCGCAAAAAGTCACTTCCACTTACTAAAATCACGAAGTCCGATAGAATCTTGGTGCTTTCGTAGAGTTGTGTGCGAAAATGTAAAGCTGTATATCGGTTAAAACTTGTAAAATTTGCACTATTTTCACAGAACAAGGCAGAAAACACGAATATATAATCTGTGCCAACAACATACGGAAATAAGCCATCGTAGTTACAACATAGTTGTAAAATAAATGACAATTCTAGTTATGATGTCATTTTGTTAATGTGTTTTTCTTCTTTGTCTTATTATCAATTGTATTAGCAAAAATGTCCATCCTCCAAATGGCGCTACCTACACGCAGAAGTACAAAAGATTACTGGAGTATTCGTAGTCAATCAATCAATCAATCAATCAATCAATCAATCAATCAATCAATCAATCAATCAGTCAATCAATCAATCAATCAATCAATCAATCAATTAACTAATCAATCAACCAACCAACCAATCAATCAATAAATCAATCATTCAATCAATCATTCAATCAATCAACTAATCAATCAATCAACCAACCAACCAATTAAACAACTAAACAATCAATCAATCAATATGTTTATTTTTCAAAAACAGAATAACACAGTTTCTATTAACTAAAATGATCTACTATGTTAGAAAAAGGGTATACTGACGAAAAATATTATGCATTTGTATTCCCCCTATACTTTGTCTCAATTCGTTGTGGCCAAGACTTACCCAGTTGTCAGTAATTTATGTCAGTACAGAAGCGATTTTTAATCACACCACTAAATATTACAGCATTAGTTTGTATAGTACAAGCAACAACAATACAAAGTTACTTAATAATACATGTTATACATTGACTGACACTGCATTACTTCACACACGATAAGGATGTATAATTGTAGACTTCTCTGTAAAAAACCTTTGCCCATGGACAGACGTTTGGCTTATTGTTATAGGTCTTAAACATAAGTAGTGACGTTTGCTATGAAGTTTGCTATGACGTACATTTGAACAGTTTTTCTCGGTATTGCTGCAAATTACGTAAAACGTCCCCCGCTTGTAAACGCTCCTCGATTAACGTTATGAACAACTCAATTGCGTTATGAACAATTGGATTGCGTTACGAACAATTGAATGGCGGTATGAACAAATGGATTGTGTTATCCAAAATTATTGCGTTATAATCTAGTGAATTGCGTTATGAACAATCGAATTGCGTTATGAACAATTGAATTACGTTATGAACAATTGAATTGTGTTATGAACAATTGAATTGCGTCATGAACAATCGAATTGCGTTTTGAAAAATTGAATTGCGTTATGAACAATTGAACTGCATTATGAACAATTACACTGCGTTATGAACAATTGTATTGCGTTATGAACAATCGACTTATGTTGAGGATAAACCCTAAAACAAGTAAAACAATCTTGACCCATTATAAATGTCAAAGACACTAAGTCTTCCAATGGGTTGTATGTATACAACCAGGAAAGTGCGGCGGCAGAGGGGCAAGCCGTCTAGCATACCAACACGCACGCAGGCACGCAGGCACGCACGCACGCACGCACGCACGCAGGCAGGTAGGCAGGCAGGCAGGCAGGCAGGCAGGCAGGCAGGCAGGCAGGCAGGCAGGCAGGCAGGCAGGCAGGCAGGCAGGCAGGCAGGCAGGCAGGCAGGCAGGCAGGCAGGCAGGCAGGCAGGCAGGCAGGCAGGCAGGCAGGCAGGCAGGCAGGCAGGCAGGCAGGCAGGCAGGCAGGCAGGCAGGCACACACAGATTACACACGCACACGCACACACGCACACGCACACACATACACACACACACACACACACACACACACACACTCGATTATATAATTATATGCTGGCCTTTGTCTTTTGTGTGCAGTGTGGCCGATTTATCGAGAGACTTCAGCGACAACTCAGTGGATGGCGCGGATGTCTCCACTTTTACAATTACGTTCCACATGTTTAATTTTCAGACGCGTGTCTTTGAGCGAATCTTCTGAAACCGCAGCTAAAACGAGCTAATAGCTAGTTGGAGGCCATTGGTACGGCAATACTAAAGTTTTTGAGTCACGTGGTCCAGTCACGGGGACAACGCAAAATCGTAATATGTAAAATCAATAAAGAAATAAAAGGTTCGTATTATTGGATTATTCCACCGATACTTTATGCGTGAATATAAGAAAGTTAATTGAAACGAATGTGCACTGACCGGAATAAACAAATGTGCCCAACCAGCGTGCAATTTGTTAGATACGCGACGCGCAGTTACACAACGTCGACGAACGGCGCTTTGGAGTTCACTATTGACCGGTGTATGACATCCGGATGATATTGCAGACGGAACAAACTCTCCTCAACAATACTGTGTTTTTGTGTACAATACAAACGTGCAATTATGATTCCACAATCACACACGTTGAATTATGGCTGAAACTGTTTAGTGATCGCGCTCAAAATTCAATTACTTTAAAACCGCATTACACTCGCATGCGATGGTAGAGAACATAGTCCACAGTGTTGAGTTTGAATTGGGTAAGTTCACTCATCAGGAGGGTGAAATAAATATCAAACAGTACCTCTGCGATCTGCATTCCACTGTATTCTCATTAGACAGTGGTACGACCAAACGTTCCCGGCTTTCTCGGAATACCTAAGCTACTTCTTCATCTCCCTCAAACGACTGCGGCTCCATGCAATTCCCAAAGGTTCTGTTTGATGTAAAAATCAACAAGCACTCGTATTAGTGCAAATATTGTCCAAAATGTGGCGCTACATTCGCGACTCTGGAACATGTTCGATGGATGCCTCGTTGTGATTTCTGTCTTCGACGCGCAGACAGCGCTCCCGCCAGCGCTCCCGCCAGCGCACCCGCCTCAGTACCGGCGGGCGTACGCAGCAGCACAGCGAGTTTAGCTGTCGTCTGACGGCCGACCGGAAGCGACTGTTCATGACGTAGTAGCACACGGGGTTGATGGCGGAGTTGGCGTGGCCGAGCCACATGGCGTACGAGTGGAGCAGGTAGAGCAGGTCGCCGTGGGTGGCGAGGTGCTGCGGGCTCAGGAAATCGAGGACGATCCCCAGACAGTGGATGGGCAGCCATGACACTGTGGGGAGAGGAGAGGTTGTCAACGTTATTCGCACGCACCTACACACACGCACTGTACACGCACGCACACAAGTACACATGCGCGCATGCACGTACGCACGAACGCACACACACACACACGCACACACACACACACACGCACGCACGCACACACACACAAATATATATTCAAGTGTATTCTTGTATAGTAATTAACCGACACATGCAGTTAGACCGCCTCGTCTCCAGCTACTGTTCTTCGGCCTACTACCATCTACGCCTGATCGGCAGAATTCGTCACCTGCTGACTCGAGACGTTGCCATGCTGCAGTACGTTGTATGGTGCTAAGTCGCCTCGATTACTGCAATGCTCTATTCGGTGGATTGAATAATGGACAAACATATCGACTTCAACGAGCACATAACTCAGCCGCTCGCCTCATCAACCGCGTCAGAAGACGTGATCACATCACACCAATTCTGCAATCACTGCATTGGCTGCCGATCAGATTGAGAATTACTTTCAAGATATGTACTTACATATTTAAGATCCTGCATGGCTTAGCCCCGAACTACCTCAACTGTGCGATAGTTCGCAACGCGCCCACTCGTGCATTGCGATCGGCGAGTGACGCAACGCTTCTCGCGGTGACGGTGTCTAAGAGAACTATCGGACGGGGCAGCTTTGCAATGACAGGCTCAAATATGTGGAACGGCTTGCTAAAGTGTATGCGATCGGTTGGAACATTGGCGGCTTTCCGGAAACAACTTAAAACCCATATATTTCGCCTGCACTACATGCCTTGATGCAAGCACTGCTGCCACATCTAAATGACACTGGTTTCTATTTTATAGTAGTGATTGGTTTTTAATGTCATTGTTTGAAATTGTATTTTTACACCCTAATATATTTATTTTTATTAAATTTTTTTTTTTCTTAGCTTATTTATTTGATTAATTTATATTTTAGCATTTAGTCACCACGTCATTTTAATATGTGAAGCGCTTTGATTACTATTTACTTACTTAAAAGCGCTATATTAAAAAACGAAATTATTATTATTATTATATGTACATGCATGAATGTGTATGCATTATGTATAATGCTAACACAAAACCAAGAGCAGTGATGCAGAAACATGTGTAATACAAGTATAATACCTTCTAACTACGTGAAAGCAGCGGACCAGTCCTGCGTGCGCGTTATTTAAAATAGTAATTTGGACAGATTTGTGTTATGTTGCCTATTGACAAATTAAACCTGATTCGCTATTAGAGACAATGAAAAGTGGAATGCTTTGAACACAGGAAGTCCGACTAACCGTCAAAAGCATGTGTACACCAACTTCTGCTAGCAATCAAGAAAAATGAAGAGCTGTTTACGTACCGGCAAAGAGGAGCGCCATCACAAAGAGCATCTTGGCCACCTTCCGTCGGGCGGCCTTGCTGTTGTTGACACTGCCGGTACGGGCGGACTGACTGTCGGCATGCAGTCGAGTGTCCGTCTTCCAGAGGCTGGCGGCGAGACGCAGGTAACCTGCCCCCACGAACACGATGGGTGCGGCGTAGAGAACCCCGACTACGGTGAAGTTGTAGGCGTGCTTCAGGGCGGGTGTCGGCCAGATCTCGACACACTTGGACACGGTGAGCGAGCTCACTTGTAGGACGATGTGTTCTCGACGCATGAGAGCTCCGGGGAGCACAGCGAGGGCCGCCACGAACCAAATACACACGATGAACCGCCGCAAGCGACGGCGTCTCGCCAAGGCCAGGACCTGCAGCGGCCGGCGGATGGCGTAGAAGCGCTCGGCGCTGATGACGGTGAGAGTGAGGATACTCGCCGACACAGACAGACCCTGGCTGAAGTTAACCAGGCGACACATGATGGCACCGTAGATCCAGTTCTCGTAGATCTCCACTGCGACGCTGAAGGGCATGCAGACGAAGACGACCATCAGGTCGCACACCGCCAGGTTGACGAGGAACGAGTTGGTGACAGTGCGCATGTGGCGACACATGGCGAAGATGTAGATGATGAGGATGTTGCCGACGGTGCCAAGGAGGAAGGAGAGAGCGTATAGAAAGATGAGAACCGCGGTTGGTGGCTCGCGGTACTTGACGAAGTTTTCCCTGATACCCCACAGCACTTCGTTTGTGATCCACGAGCCATCCTCATACCCCTGTGTCAGCTCCTCCGAACGGTTGTCGTTGAGCTCCATCGCGGTCTCGTTCCACTGGTCCGGCGTCTTCGTCATACTTCTGACGCTGACGAAGTAAGAGCTTTCTCGCGGCGATCCATTTCACAAAAACAACGTCTCCTCGTTAAGCCGCTGCGGCTCTTTGCCGACGATCAATCTAACTAGCGCTAACGTAATCTGCATACGAATAAGTGCTACGTCTCATATCGGGCAAATGTAATTTGTTAACCACGTCAGTCGTCTACGCGCCTGTCGAATGCCCGTGCCTCCGACTGTCGTCGACTTAATATCCGCGATCACGCCTATGTACGTCGCCATGTTTCGCCGCACAAATCGACTTAATCACAGAAGAATAAAGATGGAACGACTTCCACGTCATTGTCGGCCGGCAGATGCGGACGTTTAAGCGCAGAAACAACATCATATTACTTGAACGCAAATTACCTGGAACTGCCAGAAGACTTAACTATAGCTCACCTGTATTTCAGCGCGGCGCATCGCGCAGGTGAACGGAATCTATTGTTGTTGTGTCAAGACCAGGACTAATAACTAACATTTCATCATCTTTACCTGTCGGTATTGTCTTCGGGTTTCTGCCGTAAGGCCAATTCACTTAGCGTTTCGGCATACATGTAGGCGTTTAATGTACGTGTATGACTGATATGATTGGTCAATATTGGTATGTAACAAAAGCTCCCCTGTACCTAAAATAAGCACTACGGGGAAGGTTCAGAGAACTGCGGCAATGCTTGAAGTAAACAGATCGGAGACTATTGTATTTTCCCGCCACCCATACGGTGCGCGTGTGTGCACGGGTGTGAGGATGACAATGATATGATGACAATCAGATTCAGTCACGCAACACAAGCGTGCAGGGTGGACAGGAAGCACGGCCGCGGAGACAGCGGGATTTACGAAGAATTGCTTGTGACAATGACGGCAAACAATGTCACTACTAGAAAGGCGTCTCTAATAAGGTTTCTGATCCCTGTGGAAGGAGAGGATGCGAAGCTGATCTCACGTGTGACTGTGTGTGTGCATCTAAGACGGTTACTGGTTGATCGTCGTGTTTCTTTTAGTTTAAGTTGTCGTAGTTTCCGGATAATATCATTGGTGTTCAGTTTATGGCAGAGAAACACGAGAGGGACACATTATTCTGAGAAAGAGATCAATTGTCAAACTTAAATTGTAAGCCATTATTTTGAACTATTGATCGCAATATCTATTGATTTAACACATTATTTCGTAAGGTTAAAACTATGTTGAAGGCACGGAATACTTTACCTGTGGCAAACAAATTTGTTTAAACGGCATGCCGACTGAATATATAACTTCATTTCCGCTGGGTTTGCTATAAAAAATACTCATTATTAATTGTTCGTTACGGTTTGGTTGGCTCGTAATTTTACAATTACAATTTACAGCTTTTATCAAGCGTATTCCGAATGTCAGCAATCCTTTGCATGCTTTACCGAGGAGCACTAACCCCAGCATTGCTACATGGTATGTTTTCATTATACAATAGTCGAAACGTTAAAACGTAAACTCAGCGTAGACAGCCACATCGGTATACAATGTCTGTGTTTTCACGTCCAGCGGTTCTCTACGTGCTGTCCGTTTCGTTTGGAATTATACAGTTAATTGAATTTTGGGCTCAGTTTAGCATGTCCTGGTATATCTTTGAACGTATCAGTCACGTATCAATATATTAACTCCAATTCTCGCATTAGTACTTTATTTTCGTATACAAAGTACATGACACAGTATCATTCCTATCCGACGATATACTTTGTGGATTCCAATTGGACTAGATCATAATTATATTTTGTAAAATAGTTTCTATGGTTTACTACTGGGATAAGTCATAAGAACGCATTCACAGTATTTGCAGCGGGATATCATGCAATGTCTTTTGAGCTGTCTCGGCGTCACCCGCCAGTCATAAATCTGCCGATACCTTGGCCGACTTGTGAGTCTCCCGAAGTGTGTACCCAGACCACACCGCGAACTGTAGCGCACCAATCACAACGGGCGTCACAGCCGCCAGATAAAACATGGCGTCCGCCACGTCAGCATTGTTGACATGGTCCGTTAGTTGGTCTGTCCGGTCGACGTGCTGGTATCCGAACTGACCAAGTATGACGACACTGACCATGGGTGCTAGAGACACGGCCGGCTTCGTGATTAGAGCATTGGCACCGAACACCATTGAAGACTGCGGAAGCCTGCAACAAACGAATTCGCCAGAATTAAACTTGTAGGGGAACCCGGGGCAAAGTGGACCGAACAATTTTGGCAGGCCATATCGCTGTGAAAACGCGAGACGAAGACAAATTTATGGCTGTTTTCCTTTCACTTAAGACTAAGACCAACAAATGGCACAAACAAAATTCACTTAGAAAAAGCTTTATTGAAATACATGAAATAATAAAAACGATTAAAATTCCAGTCTGCCCCAGAAAAATCAAATCTGTCATGGGGCAAAGTGAAATGTCATTTTGCTCCAAGGATGTGTTATGGATTGTGTTCAGTCGCATTTATCTATTCCAGGCATAAATCACAAGTATAATTAACGTCTCCGCTCTGTGTTCCTGGACATTCCTCGTGAGCCCATTTTTATCATGAATCACACTTGATCCACTATTCGCCACTCATGGATTCTGAATACAGCCTTGAACAAAATATGCATTTGACATCATCAACATTCTCCAGTTGTTTTCTCCCCCTTTTTCACGATGCCTTTTCCTTGCGTATTACCCTTGCTTTGACCTTTGCGGACACATTGTTTTCCACAGAACAACTTGATCTAAGTGGCAGGTGTCTTTCTTTTCTCATCAGGACTACGCTCGGCTTGTACTACTTTTAAATATGGACTTATCGTCAATACGACAGTCTTGCCCCTTTTAATTTCGTGTCTCCTTGGGCCAGCTTGATCAACCTGCGGGATACCCATAATTTCTGCACGTAACCGTCGGGTCGAGCTGGAGCTGCATCAGGTGTGGCTGGAAGTGGTGGTGCTGCATCAGGTGTGGCTGGAAGTGGTGGTGCTGCATCAGGTGTGGCTGGAAATGGTGGTGCTGCATCAGGTGTGGCTGGAAGTGGTGGTGCTGCATCAGGTGTGGCTGGAAGTGGTGGTGCTACATCAGGTGTGGCTGGAAGTGGTGGTGCTGCATCAGGTGTGGCTGGAAATGGTGGAGCTGCATCAGGTGTGGCTGGAAGTGGTGGTGCTGCATCAGGTGTGGCTGGAAGTGGTGGTGCTGCATCAGGTGTGGCTGGAAGTGGTGGTGCTGCATCAGGTGTGGCTTGAAGTGGTGGTGCTGCATCAGGTGTGACTGGAAATGTGGGTACTGCATCAGGTGTGGTTGGAAGTGGTGGTGCTGCATCAGGTGTGGCTGGAAGTGGTGGTGCTGCATCAGGTGTGGCTGGAAGTGATCGTGCTGGATCAGGTGTGGCTGGAAGTGGTGGTGATGCATCAGGTGTGGCTGGAAGTGGTGGTGATGCATCAGGTGTGGCTGGAAATGGTGGTGGTGCTGCATCAGGTGAGGCTGGAAGTGGTGGTGATGCATCAGGTGTGGCTGGAAGTGATGGTGCTGCATCAGGTATGGCTGGAAGTGATGGAGCTGCATCAGGTGTGGCTGGAAGTGGTGGTGCTTCATCAGGTGTGGCTGGAAGTGTTGGTGCTGCATCAGGTTTGGCTGGAAGTGGTGGTGCTGCATCAGGTGTGGCTGGAAGTGGTGGTGTTACATCAGGTGTGGCTGGAAATAGTGGTGCTGCATTAGGTGTGGCTGGAAATGGTGGTGCTGCATCAGGTGTGGCCGGAAAAGGTGGTGCTGCATCAGGTGTGGTTGGAAGTGGTGGTGCTGCATCAGGTGTGGCTGGAAGTGGTGGTGCTGCATCAGGTATGGTTGGAAGTGGTGGTGTTGCATCAGGAGTGGCTGGTAGTGGTGGTGCTGCATCAGGTTTGGCTGGAAGAGGTGGTGCTGCAACAGGTGTGGCTGGAAGAGGTGGTGCTGCATCAGGTGTGGCTGGAAGTGGTGGTGCTGCATCAGGTATGGCTGGAAGTGGTGGTGCTGCATCAGGTGTGGCTGGAAATGGTGGTGCTGCATCAGGTGTGGCTGGAAGTGGTGGTGCTGCATCAGGTGTGGCTGGAAGTGGTGGTGCTGCATCAGGTGTGGCTGGAAATGGTGGTGCTGCATCAGGTGTGGCTGGAAGTGGTGGTGCTGCATCAGGTCTGGCTGGAAGTGATGGTGCTGCACCAGGTGTGGCTGGAAATGGTGGTGCTGCATCACGTGTGGTTGGAAGTGGTGGTGCTGCATCAGGTGTGGCTGGAAGTGATTGTTCTGCATCAGGTGTGGCTTGAAGTGGTGGTGCTGCATCAGGTGTGACTGGAAATGGGGGTACTGCATCAGGTGTGGTTGGAAGTGGTGGTGCTGCATCAGGTGTGGCTGGAAGTGGTGGTGCTGCATCAGGTGTGGCTGGAAGTGATCGTGCTGGATCAGGTGTGGCTGGAAATGGTGGTGATGCATCAGGTGTGGCTGGAAGTGGTGGTGATGCATCAGGTGTGGCTGGAAATGGTGGTGGTGCTGCATCAGGTGTGGCTGGAAGTGGTGGTGCTGCATCAGGTGTGGCTGGAAGTGATGGTGCTGCATCAGGTGTGGGTGGAAGTGATGGAGCTGCATCAGGTGTGGCTGGAAGTGGTGGTGCTGCTTCAGGTGTGGTTGGAAGTGGTGGTGTTGCATCAGATGTGGCTGGAAATGGTGGTGCTGCATCAGGTGTGGCTGGAAGTGATGGTGCTGCATCAGGTGTGCTGGAAGTGGTGGTGCTGCATCAGGTGTGGTTGGTAGTGGTGGTGTTGCTTCAGGTGTGGCTGGAAGTTGTGGTGCTGCATCATGTGTGACTAGAAATGTTGGTGCTGCATCAGGCGTGGCTGGAAGTGGTGGTGCTGCATCAGGTGTGGCTGGAAATGGTGGTGCTGCATCAGGTGTGGCTGGAAGAGGTGGTGCTGCATCAGGTGTGGCTGGAAGAGGTGGTGCTGCATCAGGTGTGGCTAGAAGTGGTGGTGCTGCATCAGGTGTGGCTGGAAGTGGTGGTGCTACATCAGGTGTGGCTGGAAGTGGTGGTGCTGCATCAGGTGTGGCTGGAAATGGTGGTGCTACATCAGGTGTGGCTGGAAGTGGTGGTGCTGCATCAGGTGCGGCTGGATGTGGTGGTGTTGCGTGAGGTGTGGCTGGAAGTGGTGGTGCTGCATCGAGTGTGGCTGGACGTGGTGGTTCCTGAGCCATAGCGGCACTTTATGTTCATAGTATGTGTTCAGGGCCCCATAAAGCAAAAATCAAGGGGGTTGCAACCGATGTGACGTGTGAGGTGGGATGACAAGGATATGAACATGATTCTCCCTTGTCATTTCGATTAAGGCAAGGTTCCTGATGTGGGTTGCATGACCATCAAAAATTAGAAGAACGGGATCTTCAGCTGTAGGCTTAGTGTATTGCAGAAAATGGTTGAACCATGTTGGTACGAATATCTAAGACTGCATCCACCCAGAAGGATGACATGCGATGACAGTTTCTGGTGGTGCTCCCACTTCAAATAGGGGATTGTGCTTCTTTCGAGGGAAGCGAGTAATGGTGGTATGTAATTCCCCAGAGCATTGAAACAGATTTCTGCTGTCACCAAAGTTCCCCTTTCTGCCGAAGCGAGTGCACCAACCTGCTTTTCCCCTTTTATCGATATAACCTTTTACGTTTCGTTTGGCACCGTCATTACTCCGATTTCATCGCTGTTATAGATACGGCTTGGGAATGGTGTTTTTCGTAGAGAGAGTCCAAAAGTCCGCAGAAATCCGCTACTACTGCCTTGTTAAAACCTGCTGCTCGTGCTGGTGATGTCGCTTCTGGCGAGCGTAGTGAAAGTGTTAGGTGGCGCTCCATAAACCGTAGACAAAATCAGCCCCGGCCATCTTCAGTTCCTGATTGAAATGATGTTCTAGATTGTTTCTGACAGCAAATTGGGAGGACAACTGTCGAAATCCGCGAGTGTTAAGCCGAAGAAACAAATCTCCATAAATAGAAGTTAGTCTTCAAGATCCCTTTCTTGTTGTCGTTTGAACACTGGCCTGAAAAATATAAGAAAAGAATTAGGGCAAATCAATCATGGGATAGGAATAGATATAGTCAAAATTTACATAGGCATACACCATTCAAACGTTGAATATGATAAACGTAATTTTCAAAAATGACAGTGCTAGTTTATAGGGAAAGTAAATGGTGTCATAAAATGATTAATTGATCTATAAAACTCGCCTGTATCGTCTTAGACCTTTTTTTGCCTAACTCTTCGAAAAAGAGTTGTTTTAGGAATGCCGTAAGTCACGGCTGGCTCTCCAAGGCTCATTTCTTTGTTGTGAACTTTTGCCACCGTTTCGTTCATGGCTTCTGTTGACCATTTCTGTTGGTCAGTTTTTCTTGTATATTCTCGTACCATTTTGCCTGAAATGTGAAAGAAAAAATCACTATGACATTCATTCCAAACGTACGCCTAGAGAAGACAAGGTAAGCCTTGCTACATAGGTGCTAATATGACGTAAGTATAGAAATAGGCTCTATCTGTCATTGAGTGCGAACTACACTTATTATTATCATCATAATCATACTATTTACACATGTGCGATAATAAATAATGTAGGCCTAAGCCGAGGCAAAGTGGAACGTTATTCCACAGTGCCCCATCCACTTTGCCCCGACTACAAGATATTGCTTCAACACCCCGCGTTAGCGTGCGCACAGATCTACCTAAGAATTTCATCATTCATGCATATGATATACATAGGACTTAGATTTAAAATATTGGCTTACATAAGGATTCTACAAGTTTATTTACGAAGATTATTGGTTTAAAACATCCAAAACAGCCGTGTCCTCACAAAAATGCACATACCTGATTAATGCAAATGGCTGCCACCACAAACAACGCATCGTCACCTGACCTTCTCATGATAACAGTAACAGATAGATCGCGGCACCAATATTGCTACGTTGGCACTGTTTCACTTTACCCCGTGTTCCCCAAACCAAATGTTAGTAAAACAATACTTTTGTTAGCAAGCTATTCCAAAGAAAACTAAAGCTGCGATCAAACAAAGTGTAAGCGGTTTAACGAAGCGACTTAACTTGTTCGACAATTACATAGTTTGGAATAATTGTAGAAAGGACGCCTGGCGTTGCGTTGTATGTCATAAACTGGTTTAAAGTTACGTCTCTTAAGATTTTCTGTGTCAACGCGACATATGGAAACATTACCGTAATTTCACTTGCAATCAGTTCATACCAACAACGAGGTGTTAGAGGTCATCATTATACGTCGTTTTCGTTCATTTGGGAGTTCACAAACCCTTGTCATTATGACGTCACTATAGTTAGGGTGTCACGGAGGTATACCCTACTTTTATGATATAAGATTCGTTTTTTTATTTATTCTAGATTATTTTAAGCGATAGCCAGACGATACACCTTGAACATTTTGTATACATTGAAAAATACAAATTATCAATAAAACACGAAATGCTCCCTTTGAATACGTTGTCATCAAGCCACGTACAATACGTCAGACGACATAAAACATTAATTAAATTAGCCATGATATTAGTGAAATATGTCAAATAATACATATATAAATAATAGTATGTTATTGAGTAGCTTAAACACAATAGCTTGTTTGGGTTAATAAATTTGTGAGTTATTGAAGCACGGGCGCTCGTGCATTAAACGCAACCAGCTTAGACTGGGAGCAGTCATTTGTATTGAGTCTGGCGTTCCGCAACAGTACTCAGTTTGTCTTAATTTTCACCCTTTTCCATTGTATATTTTGCTTTGTTTGTGGTGCGGTGCAGTGGCACAGGTCTGTGTGACGTGTCAAATGCTGTAGTGTAAGCCTCGGCCGCCAACTGGCTTCCTTTTTGGGAGTGAAAAGGGAGCCCGGCGCGTAAGTCTCCTCTGCTGGTACATAGCCTCTCCACAGATAAGATCCTAGCACAACCTCCTTGTGGTGCACTACGGATACTGGGTACCTTGTGGCCCCAGGCAAATGCGCTGGGATCGGGGAGCAGGCTGGAGCCCTCGGGTGCAGTGGGCTGGGCCCACCGGTGTGTGGACATGTCCCGACGCTCACTAATCCAACCTCTAGCTATGGGTAAATAGCAATGAGTTCACTGGCCTTGGATGGCAACCAGTCTAGGAGAAGGAAAACTCTGATCATAAACCCTCACTGCCTTGTGGGAGTCTCGGGAGAGACAAAGGCTATGGGAGTAAACTCAGACAGAAAATCCGGAGTGGAGCCCCGAAGGCGGTCATATGTCATCATGACATCTTCCGACAGCTCCTGCTACCAAACTTGTGCCAAATTACGTGCTCTGCACTCCTTTGGATCCCACTAATGAGGCCGAGAGGGGGATCCTGCCGCCTGGACAACACAGGATCCCCACATATCTTGCCCAGGCATGCGCCATGGAGAGTGTCACTACACAGTCGACTCAACGCGACTGTACAACACGGAAGGCAGCAGTTACGGGTTTTAAGTCCAACTCGATTGGCGTAGAGAACGGACGCCACGGGCTGTCTTCGACGGTGGGAGAGATCATCGCATCTCACTGGACAGCTACCGCCCGCTTCAAACCGGGCAATCCCCGGTCAGTAAAGGAGCTGTCCCATCACTGTCCATCAGCTTCAATGGGTGCTTGAAGCTTCTCTTCAAGAGACACGCCTCGAAGCAAACGGTTCGCTGGGGGAGAAAAAATACACCTTCTTCTGGCAAGGAAAACAACCCAATGAAACCCGCTTACATGGAGTGGGGTTTGCTGTCAAGAACTCCCTTCGGAGCACAATTGAACCACCAACAAATGGTTCAGAACGCATCCTATCCCTCCGTCTGTTTACTGAAACAGGCAAAGTGAACTTGCTGAGCATATATGCGTCAACACTCTGTTCCCCGCCGGAAGTCAAAGATCTGTTCTACGAACAACTCCACTCTGTCATCAACGACATTCCCCACTCTGAACATATGTTCTTGTTGGGAGATGTCAATGCTAGGGTCGGTGACGACCACAATTCATGGTCAACCAGTCTTGGTCACCACGGCACTGGAAAAATTAACAAAAACGGACAGCGACTACTCGAGCTTTGCTCTTATCACAACCTCTGCATTACCAAATACTTCCAAACCAATCCCCGCCAGAGAGTCTCATGGAAACATCCGCGATCCCATCGCTGGCACCAGTTGGACCTTGTCATTACCAGGCGGACTTCACTCAACAATGTGCTCATCACGCAGCTTTCACAGCGCGGATTGCGACACTGGCCACGCCCTGGTATGCAGCAAGGTTAAACTCAGGCCAAAGAAGATTAATCGTTCCAAGCAGAAGTTTCATCCTCGTATCAAAGCTGCCTATACCTCAGTTCCATTGCTGACTAAAAGGTACCTATATTCCCTTGAACAGGCTCTGCATCGCACACCAAGAGGAGGTAAGGAAGCCAAATGGTCACACATCAGAGACAGTATATACAAAGCCGCTTTGAAAATTTTTGGCAAGCAGAGAAAAAGCAGCGCAGACTAGTTTGAGACCCACATATCCGACATGGAGCCCGCCATTGAAGCGAAACGCACAGCACTATTGAACTACAAGAAGAACCCCAACGCAGCCACACTTGCTACTCTCAGAACAGCAAGATCTACAACGCAAAGGACAGCTTGGAAATGCGCCAATGACTATTGGCAAAGTCTCTGCAACAGTATTCAGTTGTCATCCGACACTGGCGACATCCGAGGGATGAGTAAGGGAATAAAGAAAGCTTTTGGACCTATCACCAAGAAATCTGCCCCGCCGAAGAACAAAACAGGAGATACCATCACAGAACCAAACAAGCAGATGGACCGATGGGTTGAACACTATCAAGACCTCTACTCCAGAGAAAATGTAGTCACCGAGGCTGCCATAAATGCAGCTGAATCTTTGCCCGTTATGCATGAGCTCGATGAACCCCCTTCAGGTGAAGAGCTTGGTGATGCCATAGACCGCTTGGTTCATGGAAAAGCCCCGGGAAGTGACGGAATTCCTGCAGAGATCATCAAGTGCACCAAGCCTGTGCTACTCACCATGCTCCATGAACTTCTAAGCCAGTGCTGGGAGAAGGGCACAGTGCCTCAAGACATGCGGGACGCCAATGTCATCACTCTGTACAAAAACAAAGGTGACCGTAGTGACTGTAACAACTACCGCGGTATCTCACTGCTCAGTGTTGTGGGCAAAACCTTTGCACGAGTCACTCTGAAAAGACTGCAGAAACTGGCAGAGCGAGTGTACCCCGAAGCTCAGTGTGGCTTTCGCAGAGACTGACCCACCATCGACATGCTTTTCTCCTACATAGCCTTCATCGATCTGACCAAGGCTTTTGACCTTGTCAGTAAGAGCGGCCTTTTGAAAATCCTTGAAAAGATCGGTTGCCCGCCATAACTGATGAACATGGTCATAGCGTTCCACGACAACATGGAAGCCACAGTACTGTATGTAGGAGCAACTTCCAAAACCTCCCCATCAAGAGCAGGGTTAAACAGGGCTGCGTGCTTGCACCGACCCTATTCGGCATCTTCTTCTCAATGGTATTATCGCACGCTTTTCAAAACATCTGAAGATGGAATCTACATTCACACCAGATCTTCAGTCTGGCCCGTCTGAAAGCAAAGACCAAGATCCGCAAATGCCTCAATCGAGAACTTCTTTTTGCTGATGATGCTGCACTTACATCCCACTCTACAGAAAGCCTCCAGAGAATGAAAAGCAGGTTTGTTGATGCCTGCAAAGAATTTGGGTTAACCATCAGCATTAAGAAGACGAACATCAAGGGCCAGGATGTTCGCAATGCTCCATCCATCAACATCAATGAGCACACCTTAGAAGTTGTCCAAGACTTCACCTACCTATGCTCAACTATCACCAGCAACCTCTCCATTGATGCTGAGATCAACAAACGTATAGATAAAGCTTTTTCTGCAAAGTCCAGGCTGACCACAAGGGTATGGGGAAACGGCGCACGTACACTGAATACCAGGGTTCAAGTGTACAAAGTCTGTGTCGTCAGCATACACAAGGCAGGAGCTTCGTCTCAACACATTCCACTTACGTTGCCTCAGGCGCATTCTTGGAGTGAAATGGCAGGATCGCATCCCAAATGCAAAAGTGCTCAAGCAGGCAAACACTCCCAGCATGCATGCTCTCCTCAGCGAGCGTCGCTTGCGATGGCTCGGCCACGTATGTAGCATGGAGGATGGCAGAATCCCTAAAGACATCTACAGTGAGCTTGAAGTAGGATCCAGACCCACCGGCCGCTCGTTGCTTCGCTTCAAGGATGTGTGTCGACGCGATATGAAGGCATGCAGCATCGACACAACATCATGGGAGACAGCTACCATAGATCGCAGTACATGGCGCGCAACTGTGCGTGAGGGGGTGAAAACCAGCGAGGAAAAGCAGAACGCAACCTGGATGGAGAAGAGACGACAACGAAGGGATCGTGAGAACTGCGCACCAGTTTTGCCATCAAACTACGTCTGCAGAAACTGTGCAAGGGACTGTCACTCAAGGATTGGCCTGCATAGTCACAACAGACGCTACCCCACCAGACATTGACTCTTCAGGCGCATAACCTATTGTCCTTCGGGATAGGGAGGCCTACTACTACTATTTTATTAATCTAATAATATGATCATCTGCGATCTTGTATCTTGTTCTAAACAGTTTTTCTTTATTAAGTTAAGGCCACCTTGAGGTCGATATTTAGGTAAACTTATTCGATATTCCCGCGTCGCTCGGATAAGTAATTTTTCAGAGGGGTGTCGACTTTCTGTTGATTTTAGTTATTTTGTTATTTAGAATAATATTAATATAGTTCTGTTTTCTCAAAAGTACAAAGTGATATATTTTTGTTTGAATTAATGTTGTCACACGCAGTAGTGTGCCGCTAGTGCAAAACAACTGCACTGTTATAAAAGCTGTATATTCACTTCGTATTTTAGACCGAACCAATTTGTGTAGTAAACAATGGCTAGAATTCAGAAGCGGCACACTTAAAAGCTGATTTTATAAAATGATCACCGTTTTGAGTCTGGCCGCAGAATAAGCTGGTAACATACCGTTGGAATGCAGGAACAAAACGACTTTATATTGCAAAAAAGTCCGGACCGGTTAAATATCACATCTCGATCTGAAACTGTTTGTAGAGCCCCATACTCGCATACCAATGACTGCTCTCTGTCGTCTGCGTCATTTGAGCGCGTGTATTTTTGCATTTTTAAGAGGGATGTTAGTTTTATGTTAGTTCCGCCCAGGTATACAAAACTGAACACGTGCACGTGCAGAGCTGTCCTCTATCTCTACGTAATTTTTACCGTACTACGCACGTCCAAGGCGCTGATATGTGTGCAGGGTAACTATCCCGGGCATGGGAAAGGTTAGGTGAGTTAACTGCGTAGAAGAAAAATGACATTTCGTCGTATTTGCCAGATATTTAATGGTGCAATCTGAAACGGGTTAATTATCGTCCACTCCATGAATGCTTCCCTAGGACTACGTCGCTCTTGACCAGACATAACAACCGACCAAGGTTACGTAACAACTACCGAGGCCCAACAACAATCGCTACACCTGTGATTACACAACATCCATCACAGTGCCGAACATGCCACCAAAGACACGTCGAAACAGTTCGGACGATCCGGAGGCCCGCGTATTACGTCTAATCGAGTTACTGAGTGACGATGCCGTATTGGCGAAACTCAAAAGTGCGTTGTATCCGCGTGACATTGGGGAAAAATTCGATACTCTAAACGGTCGCATCGAACATTTGACAAAAGAAATACGAGCGAAGGACTCGCGAATTGCCTAGCCGGAAACGAGGGTCGACACGCTTGAGCAATCAGCTGACAAACTTGAACAATATACTCGTCGCCCAAATTTAACTTTCCACGGCATCGCGGAAAGAAGCGAGGGTGAGGATACTGACACCATAGTGCTTGACATTATCAATAACAAGATGAAAACTACGCCGCCACTAACTAGAGAAGACATAGAGCGGAGCCATCGCCTTGGCGCTAAACGAGCCACGGGGTCCCGCCCAATCATTGTGCGCTTTAAGACAGAGCGAAAGCGTGATAATGTTTTCCGCAGTCGCTTTAACCTGAAAGACTACAATAGAAGAAATAGCAATGCACGGGTCTTCGTTAACGAAGATTTAACAAGTCGTAGGTCAATGTTGGCTTATGAATGCAGAAAACTGAAAAACCAAAAAAAGATCAACGACTGCTGGACTGCCAACGCTAAAATTATGGTCAAAGACCTCAGCAATAAAATCTAAGAAATCACATGTGTAAATGATTTCCAGTTGTACATATGTAAGTGATCACCAGTTGTACATCTACAAATGATCTCCAGTTGTACGTTATTGTCAATGAAAGCATTGATAACTTGATAATCTGTAATACATTCAAGATTATTGTGTGATTTCTATTTTTTATGTGATTCTATTTTTTATGTATTTCTATTTTTATGTATTCCTGTTCTTTTGTCGGTTAAAAAAAAAAATTACATAATCTACTTATGCTGTATGACCAACTGCAATTAACAGTTTGCAGTATTGTTGATATATCTGATGATATATGGGCTATTCATGCCCTTTTTTCTTTTCTTTTCTTTTTTTGTATGAATTACATTTAAATAACTAGTATTATAACTAATCGTTTCTCTCCTCATAACATCAGTAATGCTTAATTACTTTTGATATCTTGATACTGGACTAATCATGACATTATATCTCTTCTATTATTATTTTTAGTTTGACAACTGTTAATCTATATGCAGTCACCGTTGATAACATAGCTCACCCCTTTCCCTGGCGTTACGCCTTATATTCATGACCCAACACCCAATCTGTCATGTTTTTTTCTTATCTTTTATATTTATTTATTCTAAGTCTAGTCTTGACTACTCTGATATCTGCACTGTCACAGACGGAGTATTTCTTAACATTCACATATGCACAGGAAATAAATACACACAAGTTCACTCTTTTGTAAAATACCTAACATACGTACAATGGCTGGCTATATTATTGTTTTATGTCCGAACCTAAGCAATGACTTCTGATGTGACATTTCTCTCCCACTTGGGAGGTATCCGAAACTGTTCTTTAATAAATCTTCTAGATATAAACGAAAATAGTACTGAACAAAATGAACCTCAGTTGACCCATTGTTCTTCATACTATGACATCGATATGTTTCACAAGTTAGCACATAAAAATACTGATACTTTTAGTATCCTAAGCCTAAATATTCAATCTATTAATGCTAAATTTGATGAACTTGAACTTTTTGTAGAGCTTCTAAATACTAAACAATTTAAATTTAGCATTATATGTTTGCAAGAAACATGGAAGTCAGATAATGACGATTTATCTCAATTCAGTTTACACGGATATGATCTAATTGCTCAGGGGAAACATTGTAGTGTCAAAAGGGGTTTAATAATTTACGTAGATAATAAATGTAAATATAATGTACTTAAGAATATCAACATGTATGAACATTGGGAGGGGTTAGTAATTCAAGTAACTGGAGGCAGCTTATCAAAAACACTTACTATTGGAAACATATACAGACCGCCTAGGTCATTAAATCAAAATATTAAAGATTTCATAGCTGAATTTTCAACAACAATGGCTACTCTAGAAAGTTGTAATAATCTAATAATTTCAGGCGATTTCAATATCAATCTACTTAAAATAAACGAGAACAAAATATACAGTGAATTCTTTGATACTATAATTTCATACAGTCTCTATCCACAAATTACCTTTCCAACTCACTTCACCAGAACTAACGGAACACTGATAGACAACCTTTTCAGTAAATTAAATAAATCAATATTAGATAGCACTGCAGGAATCTTCACTAATACCCTTTCTGATCATCAACCTTACTTCCTAATCATGAATATCAACGTAAAATCTAAACCTCCTCCAAAATTTGTTCGAGTAAATCTACAAAATAAGGCAGCTATGCATAATGTTAAACTTCAGATAAATTCGGATGCAATGTATAACAAACTAAACAAATATCCTACAGCTGACCCCAATTTAAATTATAACATAATACACGAAGAAATTATGCATGCTAAGAATAAGCATATGCCTGTTAAAATCATAAAATATAATAAATACAAACATAAGCTTTCAACCTGGATCACACACGGTCTTCTAAAATCAATCAAATATCGAGACTCGCTTTATAAGAAATTAAAAATGTCTAATCCAAATTTACCTATGTACGAAGTCTTTCAAACTAACCTAAAAACATATAATTTAATATTAAAGAAAAATATTCGTTCTGCCAAACAAATGTACTTTGAGTCACGCTTTAACCGATATAAAGATGGCATTAGAAATACATGGAAAACCATAAATGAATTTATTTCCAAAAATAATACAAACAACACTGTTTTGTTTAAAAGTAACGGCATAACTATAACAGATAAAACGGTTATTGCAAACCAATTTAACAACTATTTTACAAGTATAGGTCAGTCAACAGCACAAGACATTCATTACAATGGTAATAAGGATTATAATTACTACTTAAATGATAATGTCCATTCCGTTTTCAGTCTATTAAATGTTGATGAAGAAATAGTCAAGAAAACCATTGAAAGCCTTCCCAATAAAATCAGTAGTGGCTGTGACGGTATTTCCTGTAAACTTTTGAAAATAATTGAACCCTCCATCATCAAACCATTAACTCTGGTAATAAATCAAGTAATAAATACTGGTATATTTCCTGATACACTTAAACTCGCTAATGTAATTCCTATTTTAAAGAAAGATGACCCATCTGTTTTTAAAAATTATAGACCCATATCTCTTCTTCCAACAATTTCAAAAGTGATAGAGAAAATAATATCTAGTCAACTAACAGCATACTTTAATGATTCTGATCTATTTGTTAAAAATCAATATGGTTTTAGGAAAAAACACTCTACCGAGTATGCATCACTTGAACTAATAGTTAGAATAATTACACTAATTGATAAAAATTATGTTCCTTTCAGTATTTTTCTTGACCTCTCTAAGGCCTTCGATACAACTGATCACTCGATACTATTAACTAAACTAAGATATTATGGATTACAGGGTCCTACCCTGAATCTATTTAATAGCTACTTAAGTAATAGAAGACAATACACCGAATTTCAAAACGAAAGTTCAGATATCCTACCTATCACAATTGGTGTACCACAAGGATCTATTCTTGGTCCCCTATTATTCATAATATACATTAATGATTTTCCTAAAGCTAGCGAAATGTTTAACTTTATTATGTATGCCGACGATACCACCTTATTTAGCACCATCAATTATTTTCAAGGTAATTTCCCAAATAGAAATATCGAATCTACAATAAATGATGAACTCCTTAAAATAATTGAATGGTTAAACATTAATAAATTATTATTAAACAGAAACAAATCTAAATATATGATTTTTCACATGCAAAATAAAGCTGTCGATAACTTTACGCTCAATATAAATGGTACAAACATTGAAAGAGTAGATGAATTAAAATTTTTAGGACTTACTTTAGATACAAATTTAAATTGGAATAAACACATCGAAAAAGTATCAAACAAGTGTTCCAAAACAGTCGGCATCTTAAACATACTAAAATATGTTTTTCCATAGAAATTAAAATTATCTTATGTAATACGTTATTTTTATCACATATCAACTATTGTATTATGGTGTGGGGATACCAAGGTAGTCGAATGTTGAAAATACAAAAGAAAGCTATGAGAATTTTATCTATAAGTAAATATAATTCACACTCTGAGCCACTTTTCAAAAATATTAATATCTTAAAAATTGATGACATGTTAAAATTACACGAACTTAAGTTTTATTATAAATATGTACATCATGACCTCCCTGCCTACCTATTAAATTGGTAAATAAATACAAATGCTTACGTACACAATTACAACACAAGGAAAAAAACAGAGTTACACCCATTCAGAACAAAACATGAATTTGCCAAAAGATGTCTTATGTACATTTTGCCACATGTCATTAGCAATACCTCAAAGTTAGTCACAGAGAAGATTGGAACACATAGCTTCAGAGGTTTTGCTAATTATGCAAAAAACAATTTATTAGAAAAATACGTAGATACGTGTACAATATTAAACTGCTATACATGCTATCAAAGTCATTAAAACTGTATTATTGTATGTGATATGTTTGGATATGTATTGTATTTGTGCATATACACATTTTTTTTTTTACAAGTATATTGATGTGTACTATTGACAACTAGTATTTGTTTATTTTAACATACCATTAATACTCCAATACATGCATATATGTAATCAAGTAATCTCGGTTTCTTTTCTTTTCCTGCACATTTACATTTGCACTTCCTTTGGTAAAATTGAGTTGAAACAAATTATTATTGTGGCTCCTATGAGATCGACTGTTATTGTCTTAATAGGAGTCACAGACCCCATCTAATTTGAAATTACACTGCATTTGTATATATGAATATATATGCCTATTCATGTTACGTTAATTTGATATTATACACATATTGTAATTGGGGTCTAAATAAAACTGTCTTGTTCTTGTTCTTATGTAGACGTTAGCTATCCATTATTTTGACAACAATTTATTTTGTTCTATGTTCTCAGACATGTATGAACATGTTTGCGTTGAAGCATATTCTGTCGTTCGTAGTTGTGGTCAGCTATGGTAAAACAACTGTGTTTCCCAAACAAGCTATTTTCCCTTCTTACTTTCAACTGTGCCGATGACATCGTAGCGATGACCTTGTTGGGCTGCTTTACTTATTTGTAATTAGCATATTTAAAATGCAAATTTTACAACACGATCAAGTTGTCGTGAATTGCTGCAGACATATTTGAAATCAGCAGGCAAAATACTGTTAGAATGCAGTAAGAAAACTTCTTTATATATTAAAAACAATGATCGGACCAGTTTAGTAATCCCGGGCTACTATGCCTGAGAACGTTGTACTCGCTATACAACTGTCAATCGATATTGCCTAGGAGAGCACCCTGGTGCAGCCACATGACGGGCGATCGCCCTATATGGATATTCGTGAATGAATCCAGGTCCAAGCACGTTTATTTGTTGAGCGCAGTGGCGCAATGGTTAGAGCATCGGGCTCTCAAACAAGAGAATCCAGTTTCGAATCCAGCGCTGTCGTGTCAAACCTCGATCAAGTTCGTTCGCTCTATGTTGCCTCAGTTCACTCAACTGTATGAATGACTAGATTGTTCGTGTTTGCTTTTGTAAGACTGTCATTAACCGTCTCGTTTATGTTGATGATACTGTGTTGTTTGCTCCGTCAGTTAAAGGCTTGCGATAGTTAAACAAAATTATTGCAGGACATAATACTCGGTAAGAAAGTAACTTATGCCTACTGCGTCATGCGGGTTTCTGTGCTATACGGATTATAATAGTGACAGCGCGACACGGAAGACCCAAAATCAGGTATCGTGTTTCATCAACGTTGCAAGTAATGTTTTACGTTGAAACCAGGTCGTGTAGCTTATGGCGTTCTGGGCAAAACAACACTAAATACGACTTACACGTCTTACAACTACTCTGATAGCTGATATACTGGGCCTCTATAATACATGTAGTGTTGTATGTAGTAATGTTGTACGCATGCGATGAATAATATATTAACAATAACAATATTAACGTTGTTTACTAAACTGTATTTCTTAACAAAGAAATATTACTTTTTAGTAATTCTTATTACTAGCAGCTAATATATTTATTTATTTATTTTCTTATTAAGGAATTGTACACTATTTTAATGCTGTATTTATTTTGAATATTTCTTGTAACTATTTTATGTATTTTAATATGCTATGAAGCGCCACGAACAATTTTGGTTCTCGCACTATACCAAATAAAATATATTATTGGTGTTATTATTATTTTTATATTGAGAATACACATCTTCTTTACATTGTTATAATGTAATGCAAGACGGCAGCCAACACATCGCACATGTCAGTGATATCGCGATATAACGCGTCCACTTGTTATATTTCTTAAAGTTCGCTGTAAGGCCTCGATGAATGTCTCAATGTCGATAGCATGCTAACTGACGTCCGTCATTCTCATTCCACGATACAAGAAGGCTCAAACTGTCATAACTTTGATACCAGTCAATCAGTATAGCTTACCGCCGATGGTTTTTGCTCATGTCTTCATCGATGATATCGGAGAGACACAGGTTGAACAACGGATAAGCCCCGGCCGAGGTGGTGCTGTAACAAACACAACCATTTACGAGAGACGGACGTTGAACAGCGGGTAAACCCCAGTCGAGGTGGTGTTGAAATACCACGAATTAATTCGTGGTGTCCACTAATCCGCTAATAAACAAATCGTGATATGTGACAAGTGAAACACTCTTAAAGAGCTTCTCTGCCATACTCGCACTCACCGTCATAACAAAGATAATAATAAACATTGTTTATTCACGATAACCTTATAAAATATGCATTTTATCT
>CM034535.1:53055391-53099455 GCA_020002185.1 Paraescarpia echinospica | reverse complement strand
TACTGAGATATAGACATCTATGACATGACACTGTTAATTCTCTTCAAACTTAATCCATTCACTGGTTTGCACCATGCTGAGACCAGTACTGCCCAGCACTGACCAGCCACTGCTCTAAGGTACCATCTGTGGGAGTAGCCAGCACAACAGGACCAGTCAGGCTAGATGATGCACCAGTGACCAAGCATGCTTGGGATGGAGGTCCCCAGGGCTGAACTACCCTGGCCATAAATCATCTGTTTATTAGCTAGTCTGCCACTAATGGCCAAGTGATCAGCCTCAGGTGGACACAAGCCTTCAGGAATTGCCTTGCAGATTATGAATGACAGCTTCAATTCAAAACAAAATAGGAAAAGTAAATTAAACAGCAGGCCCACCATATCTGTGGGGGTTTTCTCAAAAGGGAAATATGATGTGTGGCACATTAAACTGGGGTTAAATCAAAGAGGAGATGCACGATTAAAATGACCTGATGTCTTTCGGGGAATCTCATGACACAGAAAGATGCTCAGTGTATGAGGGAAACGCATGCATTAAACAAGATGGCACCTATAGGGTACAGCCAAACTAACTACATCATCCTCACTAGCTGGGGCGACAGCTGCCGGATCCCCTTACACACTAAATATTATGCTGAGAATATCTACATCAGGGATCAGACCACACTTTAACTTTTGGAAATATCATCACAAGCCAAGAGTGGTGGTAATACAATACATGTTTCTGAATCAGTTGCACTTTGTCCCAGTCGCTATCTTCACTGGTCACATTTGTAGGAACCAAACAAATGTCCATGCTCAATATCAAAACAGTTCCAGGAAATCCCAATAATTACCCGACTGAGCAATCTCTTGAGGTGGTATTATGATTCCCTCCACGACATGCTCACCCACTGTTGGCCTGCCACCAGAAACTTATATGTCTCTGACCTGCATAAATGTTGAAGTCTTCAAATACGTCCATAACTATTTTGGGGGGATGCAAAAATCCTAGAAAGTGGGCACTATCTCAAAATCCCTGGCACTTTAACGTAAACCCAGAAGTATTAGTTACTGATCCCCACACAGACACACACAAGCCAGTCCTGTAGGTGTGCAGGCACGGTGTGCATGCATGGTGCACAGCATGCACGTCTACACCCCCACCACCCACTGTTCTATATATAGGCCTAATATATGTATATGTTCATGCTGATGTTGTATCATCTGATGGTGTCCATGGAGTGACCGCAGGATTATATATCAAATGGTTCTTCCCGTTGTCGATGTAGACATAGATGCAATCTTTCTTAAACCTTGTGTTTTCTACTAAGTCAGATCCCTGACAGTAACTAAATGTTTAACTCTTGCACTAGCTGTATTCATCACAACAATGTAACTTTTCTCAATGTCTCGTTGAGATTTCATCCAATATAAGATTATGACCTTCATGCTAAGTGTGATTGTTAAATTAAAGCTTTTATCACTTGATAATCACTGCAGTCAATAAAATAAGTCTTCATCAGATTTATTTTTAACATGCTTGTTTGTGACCATTCCGTATAACATTGCACCCGGCTAAACATGTGATATTAAAAACACCATAAAGATTATTATTTATGTTCTGCGATTACATTATATGATTGTTTAAAAGTAAAATATATCACAGTAGCAAACTTCTGTGAAATGACACTCAGGTTATGTCGTTAATACGAACTAAAACGGGGGGATACATTCAGTGCAATCAACTGGTGTGACCGGTTCTGTAATTAACAAATAATAATAACTACATTGTCTCGTGACGAGTAACATTTAGAGAAGCACCAGGCGTACGTCATCAGTTTCGCTGTGTGTATTTATGGGATGGTGTCTAATGAAGCAGGTAATGCAATGGAGAAGTGGACAGGTGTGTTATGCAGCTGTATGCTAATGTCCATTGTGTTTCTCTGATCTGGCAGTTCCCTGATGACACTGCTGCTGGTGGACTGCTGCACCGCAACAAAGGATGGCGCAGTAACACCACGCTGCAGCACCACTTGCTCAGTTCCACTCCATTAACTCATATTGCTGCTCTGTTTATAGTTAAATGTAAAAACGCAGGGATACCACAGGTTTCTAGTGAACCACAAGGCTTCCATGGAGACACCGCGGCTTCCAGAGCAACACTAGGGCTACCAGGGAGACACAGCAGCTTTCATGGAGACACTGGGGCTTCCAGGGAGACACTGGGACTTCCAGGGAGACACCAAGGCTTCCATGGAGACACCAAGGCTTCCAGGGAGACACTGAGGCTTCCTGGGAGACACTAAGGCTTCCATGGAGACACTGGGGCGTCCATGGAGACACCGGGGCTTCCATTGAGACACCAGGGCTTCCAGGGAGACACTGAGGCTTCCTGGGAGACACTGAGGGTTCCATGGAGACACCGGAGCATCCATGGAGACACCGGGGCTTCCATGGAGACACTGAGGCTCCCATGGAGACACTGGGGCTTCCATGGAGATACTGGGGCTTCCATGGAGACACTGAGGCTTCCAGGGAGACACAGGGGCTTCCATGGAGACACTGGGGCTTCCCTTGAGACACTGGGGCTTCCATGGCAGTGTTTCTGCCAGCAGGGTAAAATTACGTACCCAAAAATATTTCTATAGTACAGATACATACCCAAAATGAATCCAGATTTTAAAATATTGTTTAACATTCTGTGCAAAGAAACTCATACTTTATGACGTTTTTAATGGTGAAGAATGAGCCCGTGCCAACACGTATATGCTAGCTATTTTGTGTTTGACTAGACGTAGACCCTGTATTCACTGCGGGATTGAAGCCTTCACCTCAGTATAGAACATGGTGTACCGGTATATTGGTAGGCTTAGTGTAAAGAATATGGCGTGCTGTCACGGCTGTACATTTTTCGTGATGTTTTCGAGTACCCCCGGTATTAATTGTTTCTTGGTGAAAAAAATAACACAAGATATCATAGTACATCATGAATCGGACTATTTATTCTAAAATATGAAGGCAAGTTTACAATTTTCCTGCCAACTGTTACATTTGTCATTAATTCTCCTGTGTAACATGGAAATGATCACCATGGAGACACTGAGGCTTCGAGGGAGACACTGAGGCTTCCTGGGAGACACTGGGGCTTCCATGTAGTCACCTGGGCTTCCATGGAGACACTGGTGCTTCCATGGAGACACTGAGGCTTCGAGGGAGACACTGAGGCTTCGAGGGAGACACTGAGGCTTCGAGGGAGACACTGGGGCTTCCATGTAGTCACCTGGGCTTCCATGGAGACACTGGGGCTTCCATGGAGACACTGAGGCTTCCATGGAGACACCGTGGCTTCTATGGAGACACTGCGGCTTCCATGGAGACACTGAGGCTTCGAGGGAGACACTGAGGCTTCCTGGGAGACACTGGGGCTTCCATGTAGTCACCGGGGCTTCCATGGAGACACTGAGGCTTCCATGGAGACACTGAGGCTTCCATGGAGACACTGAGGCTTCGAGGGAGACACTGAGGCTTCCTGGGAGACACTGGGGCTTCCATGTAGTCACCGGGGCTTCCATGGAGACACTGGGGCTTCCATGGAGACACTGAGGCTTCGAGGGAGACACTGAGGCTTCCTGGGAGACACTGGGGCTTCCATGTAGTCACCTGGGCTTCCATGGAGACACTGGGGCTTCCATGGAGACACTGAGGCTTCCATGGAGACACCGTGGCTTCTATGGAGACACAGCGGCTTCCATGGAGACACCGGGGCTTCCATGGAGACACCGGGGCTTCCATGGAGACACCGGGGCTTCCATGGAGACACTGGCGCTTCCATAAATCACTATGGCCTCAAGATACTTGGGTTTCACACAAGATGCTGGAGCTTCTATAGACACACTGGGACTTCCAGAGACACTGCAGTTTCAAACAAGTAGGCCTGATGGGCTTCTACCGAGATTCCTGTGCTACCAACCACACCCTAGCTATGGGTTCCATCACTACAAGCCTCCAGTGAACATCCCCAGGCATTCAGCAATCCCACAGCTCCAGCGTTGACAGAAATAACAAACAGCTCTCCTGTCACCTGTCACACTTCCCTGAAGTCACCATGACAACATGAGCCACCAGGACGACCCAGACCAGCTAAACGGATTAATAATGAGAGGACAGCAGCTATCCACCCAGCCACCTGGGAGTACCTGGGAATGGCCAGGAAGGGGAAGGGGACAACACCTTCTGGCTGCAGCAGCCTGGTTCATCTTCTCAGTAGACATCACAACCTTCCACACCTTGCCTTCATCACCCATGTGAAAGCTCCTCAAATGACAAAGGCCTGACTATATCTTACATAACACTGCTTGCCTGCATCAAACACAACATTCACTGACAAGGACAGTTTATATGGCTGCATGACAGTATCATAAATATACTTCAAGTTACTGGTGACTTGGAGTCACTGTTCATATGAACAGGATCCTATGTTTGAACTCGCAGGATCCAATGTTCATACAAACAGGGTCCAGTGTCCAAAATGACAGAATCCAGTGATTGTACTAGCAGGAGTCACTGTTCATATGAACAGGATCCCGTGTTTGATCTCGCAGGATCCAATGTTCAAACAAACAAGGTCCAGTGTTCATACAAACAGAATCCAGTGATTGTACTAGTGGGAGCCACTGTTCATATGAACAGGATCCAATGTTCATACAAACAGGGTCCAGTGTTCAAACTGACAGAATCCAGTGATTGTACTAGCAAGAGGGGTCAGACCACATTAGATTTTACATAGGTGGCCATTATAATGTTTCCTTCAGTTCCTGCAGCTTGTCTAACAATCTTCTTGAAGATTTCATTGACACAAATGCTGTGGAAAATTTGTGAAATTCTCATACCTCGTTTTTCAGAAAAAATCCACCCAAACCTGATACCCTAAATTTTGCCACAATCTGGTGACGGATTTTGAAATATAGGTGTGTTCTACAAAATAGTCACCATGCGAATATGCGAGCGACTTGTGCATATTTATTGCTACCTCGTGAAAGATCTAATGCAGTAGTACATTCAGTATTCACTGGATCAACATGTCCCATGTCAAAGTGCTAAAAAAAATTCACACATCACACCAAAACGGTATTTTCAAGGGCACTCTTTAATTGGGTAATGGCAGACGAATGCTTAATGCGGTGTTACCCCAGGAGTCACTGTTCATATTATCAGGATCCAGTGTTCATACTAGCAGATTTCAGTGTTTGTATAAAAAGGGCCCAGTGATCGTACTAGCAGGTCTCAAGTATTTGTAAATAGGACCCAGTGTTTGTACTAGCAGGTCTCACTGTTTGCATAAATAGGAATCAGTGATCGTACTAGCATGTCTCAGTGTTTGTATAAATAGGACCCAGTGATCGTAATAGCAAGTCACAGTGTTTGTATAAATAGGACCTAGTGATCGTACTAGCAGGTCAGTGTTTGTATAAATAGGACCCAGTGATCCTACTAGCAGGTCAGTGTTTGTATAAATAGGACCCAGTGATCATACTAGCAGGTCAATGTTTGTATAAATAGGACCCAGTGATCGTACTAGCAGGTCAGTGTTTGTATAAATAGGACCCAGTGATCATACTAGCAGGTCAGTGTTTGTATAAATAGGACCCAGTGATCGTACTAGCAGGTCAGTGTTTGTATAAATAGGACCCAGTGATCGTACTAGCAGGTCAGTGTTTGTATAAATAGGACCCAGTGATCATACTAGCAGGTCAGTGTTTGTATAAATAGGACCCAGTGATCATACTAGCAGGTCAGTGTTTGTATAAATAGGACCCAGTGATCGTACTAGCAGGTCAGTGTTTGTATAAATAGGACCCAGTGATCGTACTAGCAGGTCAGTGTTTGTATAAATAGGACCCAGTGATCATACTAGCAGGTCAGTGTTTGTATAAATAGGACCCAGTGATCATACTAGCAGGTCAGTGTTTGTATAAATAGGACCCAGTGATCGTACTAGCAGGTCAGTGTTTGTATAAATAGGACCCAGTGATCATACTAGCAGGTCAGTGTTTGTATAAACAGGACGCAGTGATCATACTAGCAGGTCAGTGTTTCTATAAACAGGACACAGTGATGGTACTAGCAGGTCAGTGTTTGTATAAATAGGACCCAGTGATCGTACTAGCAAGTCAGTGTTTGTATAAATAGGACCCAGTGATCATACTAGCAGGTCAGTGTTTGTGTAAATAGGACCCAGTGATGGTACTAGCAAGTCAGTGTTTGTATAAATAGGACCCAGTGATCGTACTAACAGGTCAGTGTTTGTGTAAATAGGACCCAGTGATGGTACTAGCAGGTCAATGTTTGTATAAATAGGACCCAGTGATCGTACTAGCAGGTCAGTGTTTGTATAAATAGGACCCAATGATGGCATTAGCAGGTCAGTGTTTGTATAAATAGGATGCAGTGATCATACTAGCAGGTCAGTGTTTGTATAAATAGGACCCAGTGATCGTACTAGCAGGTCAGTGTTTGTATAAATAGGACCCAGTGATCGTACTAGCAGGTCAGTGTTTGTATAAATAGGACCCAGTGATCGTACTAGCAGGTCAGTGTTTGTATAAACAGGACGCAGTGATCATACTAGCAGGTCAGTGTTTCTATAAATAGGACCCAGTGATCGTACTAGCAGGTCAGTGTTTGTATAAATAGGACCCAGTGATCGTACTAGCAGGTCAGTGTTTGTATAAATAGGACCCAGTGATCGTACTAGCAGGTCAGTGTTTGTATAAACAGGACGCAGTGATCATACTAGCAGGTCAGTGTTTCTATAAATAGGACCCAGTGATGGTACTAGCAGGTCAGTGTTTGTATAAATAGGACCCAGTGATGGTACTAGCAGGTCAGTGTTTGTATAAATAGGACCCAGTGATCGTACTAGCAGGTCAGTGTTTGTATAAATAGGACCCAGTGATCATACTAGCAGGTCAGTGTTTCTATAAATAGGACCCAGTGATCGTACTAGCAGGTCAGTGTTTGTATAAATGGATTTAGTAGATGGAAGTACTAGTTAGTGTTAAATAGGACCCAGTGATGGTACTTTAGATTAAATTGTTTGTATAAACAGGGCATGATGATCATACTAGCAGGTCAATGTTTGTATAAATAGGACCCAGTGATCATACTAGCAGGTCAATGTTTGTATAAATAGGACCCAGTGATCGTACTAGCAGGTCAGTGTTTGTATAAATATGACCCAGTGATCGTACTAGCAGGTCAGTGTTTGTATAAATAGGACCCAGTGATCGTACTAGCAGGTCAGTGTTTGTATAAATAGGACCCAGTGATGGTATTAGCAGGTCAGTGTTTGTATAAATAGGACCCAGTGATCGTACTAGCTTCTTTTTTTCTTTTTCTTTTTTTCTTTTTTAACACTCAGGGGGAACTGAACACGTGCACGTGCAGAGCAGTCCTCTATCTCTACGTGATTTTTACCGTACTACGCACGTCCAAGGCGCTGAGATGTATGCAGGGTAACTATCCCGGGCATGGGAAACGTTAGGTGAGTTAACTGCGTAGAAGAAAAATGACATTTCGTCGTATTTGCCAGATAGTTAATGGTGCAATCTGAAACGGGTCAATTATCGTCCACTCCATGAATGCTTCCCTAGGACTACATCGCACTTGACCAGACATAACAACCGACCAAGGTTACGTAACAACTACCAAGGCCCAACAACAATCGCTACACCTGTGATTACACAACATCCACCACAGTGCCGAACATGCCACCAAAGACACGTCGAAACAGTTCGGACGATGCGGAGGCCCTCGCATTACGTCTAATCGAGTTACTGAGTGACGATGCCGTATTGGCGAAACTCAAAAGTGCGTTGTATCCGCGTGACATTGCAGAAAAACTCGATACTCTAAACGGTCGCATCGAACATTTGACAAAAGAAATACGAGCGAAGGACTCGCGAAATGCCGAGCTGGAAACGAGGGTCGACCCGCTTGAGCAATCAGCTGACAAACTTGAACAATATACTTGTCGCCCAAACTTAACTTTCCACGGCATCGCGGAAAGAAGCGAGGGTGAGGACACTGACACCATAGTGCTTGACATTATCAATGACAAGATGAAAACTACGCCGCCACTAACTAGAGAAGACATAGAGCGAAGCCATCGCCTTGGCGCTAAACGAGCCACGGGGTCCCGCCCAATCATTGTGCGCTTTAAGACAGAGCGAAAGCGTGATAACGTTTTCCGCAGTAGCTTTAACCTGAAAGACTACAACAGAAGAAATAGCAATGCACGGGTCTTCGTTAACGAAGATTTAACAAGTCGTAGGTCAATGTTGGCTTATGAATGCAGAAAACTGAAAAACAAAAAAAAGATCAACGACTGCTGGACTGCCAACGCTAAAATTATGGTCAAAGACCTCAGCAATAAAATCAAAGAAATCACATGTGTAAATGATTTCCAATTGTACATCTATAAATGATCTCCAGTTGTACGTTATTGTCAATGAAAGCATTGATAACTTGATAATCTGTAATACATTCAAGATTATTGTGTGATTTCTATTTTTTATGTGATTCTATTTTTTATGCATTTTTATGTATTCCTGTTCTTTTGTCGGTTAAAAAAAATAATAATTACATAATCTACTTATGCTGTATGACCAACTGCAATTAACAGTTTGCAGTATTGTTGATATATCTGATGATATATGGGCTATTCATGCCCTTTTTTCTTTTCTTTTCTTTTTTTGTATGAATGACATTTAAATAACTAGTATTATAACTAATCGTTTCTCTCCTCATAACATCAGTAATGCTTAATTACTTTTGATATCTTGATACTGGACTAATCACGACATTATATCTCTTCTATTATTATTTTTAGTTTGACAACTGTTAATCTATATGCAGTCACCGTTGATAACATAGCTCACCCCTTTCCCTGGCGTTACGCCTTATATTCATGACCCAACACCCAATCTGTCATGTTTTTTTCTTATCTTTTATATTTATTTATTCTAAGTCTAGTCTTGACTACTCTGATATCTGCACTGTCACAGACGGAGTATTTCTTAACATTCACATATGCACAGGAAATAAATACACACAAGTTCACTCTTTTGTAAAATACCTAACATACGTACAATGGCTGGCTATATTATTGTTTTATGTCCGAACCTAAGCAATGACTTCTGATGTGACATTTCTCTCCCACTTGGGAGGTATCCGAAACTGTTCTTTAATAAATCTTCTAGATATAAACGAAAATAGTACTGAACAAAATGAACCTCAGTTGACCCATTGTTCTTCATACTATGACATCGATATGTTTCACAAGTTAGCACATAAAAATACTGATACTTTTAGTATCCTAAGCCTAAATATTCAATCTATTAATGCTAAATTTGATGAACTTGAACTTTTTGTAGAGCTTCTAAATACTAAACAATTTAAATTTAGCATTATATGTTTGCAAGAAACATGGAAGTCAGATAATGACGATTTATCTCAATTCAGTTTACACGGATATGATCTAATTGCTCAGGGGAAACATTGTAGTGTCAAAAGGGGTTTAATAATTTACGTAGATAATAAATGTAAATATAATGTACTTAAGAATATCAACATGTATGAACATTGGGAGGGGTTAGTAATTCAAGTAACTGGAGGCAGCTTATCAAAAACACTTACTATTGGAAACATATACAGACCGCCTAGGTCATTAAATCAAAATATTAAAGATTTCATAGCTGAATTTTCAACAACAATGGCTACTCTAGAAAGTTGTAATAATCTAATAATTTCAGGCGATTTCAATATCAATCTACTTAAAATAAACGAGAACAAAATATACAGTGAATTCTTTGATACTATAATTTCATACAGTCTCTATCCACAAATTACCTTTCCAACTCACTTCACCAGAACTAACGGAACACTGATAGACAACCTTTTCAGTAAATTAAATAAATCAATATTAGATAGCACTGCAGGAATCTTCACTAATACCCTTTCTGATCATCAACCTTACTTCCTAATCATGAATATCAACGTAAAATCTAAACCTCCTCCAAAATTTGTTCGAGTAAATCTACAAAATAAGGCAGCTATGCATAATGTTAAACTTCAGATAAATTCGGATGCAATGTATAACAAACTAAACAAATATCCTACAGCTGACCCCAATTTAAATTATAACATAATACACGAAGAAATTATGCATGCTAAGAATAAGCATATGCCTGTTAAAATCATAAAATATAATAAATACAAACATAAGCTTTCAACCTGGATCACACACGGTCTTCTAAAATCAATCAAATATCGAGACTCGCTTTATAAGAAATTAAAAATGTCTAATCCAAATTTACCTATGTACGAAGTCTTTCAAACTAACCTAAAAACATATAATTTAATATTAAAGAAAAATATTCGTACTGCCAAACAAATGTACTTTGAGTCACGCTTTAACCGATATAAAGATGGCATTAGAAATACATGGAAAACCATAAATGAATTTATTTCCAAAAATAATACAAACAACACTGTTTTGTTTAAAAGTAACGGCATAACTATAACAGATAAAACGGTTATTGCAAACCAATTTAACAACTATTTTACAAGTATAGGTCAGTCGACAGCACAAGACATTCATTACAATGGTAATAAGGATTATAATTACTACTTAAATGATAATGTCCATTCCGTTTTCAGTCTATTAAATGTTGATGAAGAAATAGTCAAGAAAACCATTGAAAGCCTTCCCAATAAAATCAGTAGTGGCTGTGACGGTATTTCCTGTAAACTTTTGAAAATAATTGAACCCTCCATCATCAAACCATTAACTCTGGTAATAAATCAAGTAATAAATACTGGTATATTTCCTGATACACTTAAACTCGCTAATGTAATTCCTATTTTAAAGAAAGATGACCCATCTGTTTTTAAAAATTATAGACCCATATCTCTTCTTCCAACAATTTCAAAAGTGATAGAGAAAATAATATCTAGTCAACTAACAGCATACTTTAATGATTCTGATCTATTTGTTAAAAATCAATATGGTTTTAGGAAAAAACACTCTACCGAGTATGCATCACTTGAACTAATAGTTAGAATAATTACACTAATTGATAAAAATTATGTTCCTTTCAGTATTTTTCTTGACCTCTCTAAGGCCTTCGATACAACTGATCACTCGATACTATTAACTAAACTAAGATATTATGGATTACAGGGTCCTACCCTGAATCTATTTAATAGCTACTTAAGTAATAGAAGACAATACACCGAATTTCAAAACGAAAGTTCAGATATCCTACCTATCACAATTGGTGTACCACAAGGATCTATTCTTGGTCCCCTATTATTCATAATATACATTAATGATTTTCCTAAAGCTAGCGAAATGTTTAACTTTATTATGTATGCCGACGATACCACCTTATTTAGCACCATCAATTATTTTCAAGGTAATTTCCCAAATAGAAATATCGAATCTACAATAAATGATGAACTCCTTAAAATAATTGAATGGTTAAACATTAATAAATTATTATTAAACAGAAACAAATCTAAATATATGATTTTTCACATGCAAAATAAAGCTGTCGATAACTTTACGCTCAATATAAATGGTACAAACATTGAAAGAGTAGATGAATTAAAATTTTTAGGACTTACTTTAGATACAAATTTAAATTGGAATAAACACATCGAAAAAGTATCAAACAAGTGTTCCAAAACAGTCGGCATCTTAAACATACTAAAATATGTTTTTCCATAGAAATTAAAATTATCTTATGTAATACGTTATTTTTATCACATATCAACTATTGTATTATGGTGTGGGGATACCAAGGTAGTCGAATGTTGAAAATACAAAAGAAAGCTATGAGAATTTTATCTATAAGTAAATATAATTCACACTCTGAGCCACTTTTCAAAAATATTAATATCTTAAAAATTGATGACATGTTAAAATTACACGAACTTAAGTTTTATTATAAATATGTACATCATGACCTCCCTGCCTACCTATTAAATTGGTAAATAAATACAAATGCTTACGTACACAATTACAACACAAGGAAAAAAACAGAGTTACACCCATTCAGAACAAAACATGAATTTGCCAAAAGATGTCTTATGTACATTTTGCCACATGTCATTAGCAATACCTCAAAGTTAGTCACAGAGAAGATTGGAACACATAGCTTCAGAGGTTTTGCTAATTATGCAAAAAACAATTTATTAGAAAAATACGTAGATACGTGTACAATATTAAACTGCTATACATGCTATCAAAGTCATTAAAACTGTATTATTGTATGTGATATGTTTGGATATGTATTGTATATATATATATATATCAGCATATGGATATTGTATTTGTGCATATACACATTTTTTTTTTTACAAGTATATTGATGTGTACTATTGACAACTAGTATTTGTTTATTTTAACATACCATTAATACTCCAATACATGCATATATGTAATCAAGTAATCTCGGTTTCTTTTCTTTTCCTGCACATTTACATTTGCACTTCCTTTGGTAAAATTGAGTTGAAACAAATTATTATTGTGGCTCCTATGAGATCGACTGTTATTGTCTTAATAGGAGTCACAGACCCCATCTAATTTGAAATTACACTGCATTTGTATATATGAATATATATGCCTATTCATGTTACGTTAATTTGATATTATACACATATTGTAATTGGGGTCTAAATAAAACTGTCTTGTTCTTGTTCTTATGTAGACGTTAGCTATCCATTATTTTGACAACAATTTATTTTGTTCTATGTTCTCAGACATGTATGAACATGTTTGCGTTGAAGCATATTCTGTCGTTCGTAGTTGTGGTCAGCTATGGTAAAACAACTGTGTTTCCCAAACAAGCTATTTTCCCTTCTTACTTTCAACTGTGCCGATGACATCGTAGCGATGACCTTGTTGGGCTGCTTTACTTATTTGTAATTAGCATATTTAAAATGCAAATTTTACAACACGATCAAGTTGTCGTGAATTGCTGCAGACATATTTGAAATCAGCAGGCAAAATACTGTTAGAATGCAGTAAGAAAACTTCTTTATATATTAAAAACAATGATCGGACCAGTTTAGTAATCCCGGGCTACTATGCCTGAGAACGTTGTACTCGCTATACAACTGTCAATCGATATTGCCTAGGAGAGCACCCTGGTGCAGCCACATGACGGGCGATCGCCCTATATGGATATTCGTGAATGAATCCAGGTCCAAGCACGTTTATTTGTTGAGCGCAGTGGCGCAATGGTTAGAGCATCGGGCTCTCAAACAAGAGAATCCAGTTTCGAATCCAGCGCTGTCGTGTCAAACCTCGATCAAGTTCGTTCGCTCTATGTTGCCTCAGTTCACTCAACTGTATGAATGACTAGATTGTTCGTGTTTGCTTTTGTAAGACTGTCATTAACCGTCTCGTTTATGTTGATGATACTGTGTTGTTTGCTCCGTCAGTTAAAGGCTTGCGATAGTTAAACAAAATTATTGCAGGACATAATACTCGGTAAGAAAGTAACTTATGCCTACTGCGTCATGCGGGTTTCTGTGCTATACGGATTATAATAGTGACAGCGCGACACGGAAGACCCAAAATCAGGTATCGTGTTTCATCAACGTTGCAAGTAATGTTTTACGTTGAAACCAGGTCGTGTAGCTTATGGCGTTCTGGGCAAAACAACACTAAATACGACTTACACGTCTTACAACTACTCTGATAGCTGATATACTGGGCCTCTATAATACATGTAGTGTTGTATGTAGTAATGTTGTACGCATGCGATGAATAATATATTAACAATAACAATATTAACGTTGTTTACTAAACTGTATTTCTTAACAAAGAAATATTACTTTTTAGTAATTCTTATTACTAGCAGCTAATATATTTATTTATTTATTTTCTTATTAAGGAATTGTACACTATTTTAATGCTGTATTTATTTTGAATATTTCTTGTAACTATTTTATGTATTTTAATATGCTATGAAGCGCCACGAACAATTTTGGTTCTCGCACTATACCAAATAAAATATATTATTGGTGTTATTATTATTTTTATATTGAGAATACACATCTTCTTTACATTGTTATAATGTAATGCAAGACGGCAGCCAACACATCGCACATGTCAGTGATATCGCGATATAACGCGTCCACTTGTTATATTTCTTAAAGTTCGCTGTAAGGCCTCGATGAATGTCTCAATGTCGATAGCATGCTAACTGACGTCCGTCATTCTCATTCCACGATACAAGAAGGCTCAAACTGTCATAACTTTGATACCAGTCAATCAGTATAGCTTACCGCCGATGGTTTTTGCTCATGTCTTCATCGATGATATCGGAGAGACACAGGTTGAACAACGGATAAGCCCCGGCCGAGGTGGTGCTGTAACAAACACAACCATTTACGAGAGACGGACGTTGAACAGCGGGTAAACCCCAGTCGAGGTGGTGTTGAAATACCACGAATTAATTCGTGGTGTCCACTAATCCGCTAATAAACAAATCGTGATATGTGACAAGTGAAACACTCTTAAAGAGCTTCTCTGCCATACTCGCACTCACCGTCATAACAAAGATAATAATAAACATTGTTTATTCACGATAACCTTATAAAATATGCATTTTATCTTCCCAAGGGTCGTGACTGTAAAATATTAGAGTACAGGTAAATGTTATAGAAATGCTAAACAAATTATTTAAATGAAATAGTATATTGCATAATGTAGTTAATATAACCTTAAACACATATTACAATTTAGAAATTAGAACTGCACAACTAATATTTGTAAAATATGTATCAATAAATAGAATAAAAAAACGCTGTGTTAAAATGTTCATTACGTTGTTTGTCCCTGTTGAATAATTAAACACGTTCTGCAAATATGCTCTCTTAAACGCACTTTGAGAGCTGCGTTTTCTCATTTCAGGATTTAAACTATTCCTTATTTGTGCGCCATTGACAGCAATAGAGTTCTTGGTCCGCGCTCTTGGAACATACAAGTCCCCTCTTGCATTTGACCGTATTGTTCTTGTCGAAACGTTCGAGACAGATTTGAATAGCGCACACATGTAGTCAGGAGCCAGTCCCTTTACTGCCTTGAACACCAATTGAGATTGTCTGTATTTCACGCGCTCTGGTAGTGGCAGGAAGTTTAGTTGTTTCAATAGTGGAGCACTTGGAGCTCTGTATTCAGAGTCTGTTATGATTCTGGCAGTACGTCTTTGTAGTTTGTAGATGCATTCTGATGAATTTGCATTGCCCCAGAGTGTGCTGCAATAGTCTATGTGTGGTAGAACGTAGCTGTTGTAGAACGTTTTCCGTGCTTGGTATGGACGGTATTTCTTTATTCTGCAGAGAAGTGCGAGGTTTCCGGCAATCGTGTTGTGTGTCTTGTGCAGGTGAGGAAATTATCTACTTGAAGCCCGAGTAGCCTCTCATTTTCGACCACTTGAAGGTTGTCTCCCTTTATGTATATCTCGATATCAGTTTTGTCAAGATGTTGCCACTTTTGTCGGGTCGTGATCATCATGTTCTTCGTTTTTTTTCAGCATTAATAACCATCCTGTTTTCGTCACACCACTTGGAGATTTCCTGAAGATCATTGTTTAGGCTCTGTTCGATTGTCTGAACAGTCTTTCCCGTGGCACTGATGGTGGAATCATCAGCATACATGTCCACAGAGTTGATCGTTCTTGTGCTTAGGGGCATGTCGTTCATGAACACAATAAAAAACAGTGGTCCCAGTATAGAGCCTTGGGGAACTCCCGTTGTGATCTCAGCTTGTCCAGACAGTTTGCCCTTGAACTGGACAAACTGTTGGCGCTCTGACAGATACGAAGAGAACCATCGCATTGAATGTTGTGAACACCCATAGATGGCCAATTTCTGCAGCAGCACTGTGTATTCCACATGACACAGTTATGGAGAAGTCCTGTTCGAGCTCAACTTAGTCTACTGTCGCGTTAGATCAAATCAGCTTCTCTATTCCTGGCACTAGGGCAGCAATCGCCACCTTGCAGTGTGCGTTGACATCATTTCTGATGGAGAACCATTAAGACAAAGACTCCACAAATATACATTTACCAATTAAAGATGTGCAAACGCTGCACACAAATACAATGTGTGATGTAGTGAAAAGATAAACAATCACGAATATGTGGATGTTGACATATCAGACTTTGCGCGTTGTTTGGCTAGACCCCTCTTTAGAGGCTACCTGCTGTGCCCCCGACTCAAAACACAGCTCATCAGTGTGAACGAGCAATGTAAAACACAAGAGGAAAACAACATTGTCGAAGTAGCCCGTGTCGAAACTTGGGCAATTTCGTTCACCCTACGTCGCCTCCTTCCAACCCGCACCGGCAATCTTTGAAGGGTAACAACAACAGCATGCAAAATACAATGAAGCCAAGGCCTCCAGTACCCAGCAGCATCGAAAGAGTCTATGACTAAGGAGGCGGTTCAGGTCAACTAGGGCTACGTGCAGTGGGTGCTAAGAATCTCTGGGTCAAGAAGAGCAGCCGAGAGAAGGTAAGCAGACAGAAGATAGCAACATATAACGTAAGAACACTACTAAAAGATGAACAGATACAAGAACTGGAGGATGGAAATTAGGGAAACCAGGGTGGTATGGGATGTGATCGGGATCGGAGAAGTCAGACGAAGAGAGGAATGCTTCACTACCTTACAAAGCGGCCACCTACTATACCATTCTACGGCGAACATCGGCCAAGCATTTGTCCTAAACAAAAAATGGAAAGACAATATAGTGAGGGTTAACAGCATCAGCCCCAGAGTAGCAGAACTTGTTATATGCATAACAAAGCGCTACAAACTGAAGATAGTACAAGTATATGCACCAACAACATCAATCTCAGAAGACGATACAAACAACCTCTGCAACGATGAGACCTTAGAAAAGCCAACCCACTACACGATAGTGATGGGAGACTTTAATGCGCAAGTAGGGAAACACCAAACAACATTTCGGAAACGGCACCAGGCAAATTTGGCCTGTGTGAGAAACGAAAGAGGCGACACCTTGGTAGAATGGGCAACATCAAGAAAGTACAAAATCATGAATACCATGTTTCAGAAGAAAGCAGTATTTGACTATATCCCAACAAACATGCCAAACATGATCACTGACGTAACTGTCATCAACCAAGTCAACATCGGAAGTGACCACAGAATGGTAATGAGCAACATAAAACTGGACGTCAAGACTGAAAGGAAGAAGTTGATAAACAAGAGACCACCAAATGTAGATACCAGACAAAGAGGAACAAAAATGATCGAATTCAAACTCGAACTGCGAAATCGGTTCGAGATACTACAAGAACCAGACAACATCGACACCATGAGAGAAAACATCACTGAGATGATCCAATTAGGTGCGACAAGTGTAGCCAAAGCAATCAGCAGACATGTGATGACGAGAATATCGTCACAGACACAAGTACTGATGAAGGAACGACGAGAAATGGTGGATAACGGCGACCGAAAAAATAGAGTACGCAGAAATATGCAAGACTATCAAAAAGAAAGCGAAGGAGGACATCAGGAAGTACAAACAAGAGATCATACGAGAAACGATTATGGCACCAAAGAGCCTGAAGAAAGCCAGAAGGACACATGCTCTAGATCGAGACATACTTATTACACTTCTAGACAAGCAGAGTAGATAAATACAAGATCAATAAATGATCATGGAACGAATAAAGGAATTCTACACCGAGCTATACGACAGTGAACAGAGAACCATAATTCACACCGATCCGAAAGAGGTACCAGAGATAACACCATGAGAGGTGGAAGCAGCGCTAAGAGATATGAAGAATGGGAATACATCAGGCAACGACCATGTAAACATTGAAACATTAAGATCAAGAGAAGATATTATCTCGAAGACACTGGCTAAGCCGTACACTAAACGCTTACCAGAAAGACGAATACACACCGCATGGAAGAACGCAAACATGGTGATAATCTTCAAGAAAGGAAATACGAAAGACAAAGAACTACAGACCGATATGCTTGTTATTAAACATCTACAAATTACTCATAAATATACTAACGAATAGGCTAGAGAAGACACTCAACGAAAACCAACCACAAGAGCACGCAGGATTCAGAAACAGGTACTCAATGACAGACCACATACACGTCGTAAACCAATTGAAAGAGAAGTGCCGAGAATATAATACACCGCTCTGCATCGCTTTCGTCGACATGGAGAAGGCTATCGACTCGGTGCAACATCATGCAATACCTCCCTTCGAGAACAGGGGATAGAAGACGGATACATCATTCTGAAAGACATCTACACTAACAGCTCGGTGACAGTCAACCTACACAAAAAGAGCGACAAGATCAGAGATGAATACGACAGGGTGACACCATATCGCCCAAACTGTTTACGGTAACACTCAGAAGCATATTCCGAAGACTGACCTGGGAAACCAGGATAGACGGAGAATATCTCAGTCACCTTTGCTTCGCCGGCGACATACTCATATGCGCTACTACACCGCAAGAACTATAAAAATGCTGCAGGAGCTAGCTGATCAAAGGATAACATTTCGAAGATACAGTGATGTTTGAAAATGACACACCACTATATATCAACACGACGCAGGCAGAGAACGTTGAAAGCTACGTCTATCTGGGACAACAATACAGTATCAGAGACATAAACCAAGAGATTCAGAGAAGAATCACCGCCGGCTGAACAGCATTCGCCAAACACCGTGACATCTTCAAGAGTAACTTTGGAACCTGCTTGAAGAGACAACTCATGCGTTCGTCCAGCGACGACAGGCGGCGCGGAAACATGGAAACTCACCAGCCAGCCAAAGAACACGCTAGCAGCCGTACAAACAAAGATAGAAAGAAGTATGTTAAAAAACAAACATCTGGGTAAGAGAGAAGACAAAGGTCATAGAAGCGAAAGAACAAATCAGAAGACAGAAGTTGACCTAGGCAGGGCACATCGCCGACTACGAGACCTGGAGACCTTACGAAGGGAAACGATCTAGAGGAAGACCGGCGAGACGATGGGGAGACGAACTAGACGAATAGTGGAAGGGAACCATCTGGCAAAAGATAGCGCAAGACAGGCAGATTTGGAAATGACATACTGGGGCCATCGCCCAACCACGGGACACTACGGCTGCACAATGATGATGATGATATATATTACTGTTTGTACAATAGCAACAATAATTAAATAGAAGTAATAATATGTATTGTTATATACTTGTAATTACTAATAATAATATTACTACTAGTCACAGGCAGTGTGACATACCTGTGGATGAACATGTTGCGTCGCTCGAGACTTACCTTATACAGAGGAAGAATATGATGACGGCCCACGGCTGAGGGCCCACGTACAGTAGCCAGACACCGAGACACGATTTCACGGCGAACGTCAACCGAATGATCCGGAAGTAACCTAGCCACGTGACCACCGATGATCCCATGACGAGTATTATCTGCGGGAAGGTACGGAAGCAGTGCATGTGCTCAAGACAAATACAAAGTGGTGTTCGAGAATTACGTGAATTACGAGCATTCTATTAGAGTCCCGAACTGTGTCATAACCTGGATCGAATTACTAATGAACACTTACGTGCGGATATGGGGTGATGATTATTATTAAATATAGGCCTAGTTATAATAGACCAAGTAGAGATTGTCGCCATATGTGATTTAGGAATGGCTGTGTTGGTATTTCTTAGAAACATCATGGTTAGGACATATTTTGGTTAGGATGACGTAAGACCGGAAGCCAACGTATAACATGTATATGTGTCACCATCTAGCGACTAAAAACAACTAAACGTGTTGCCACGCCACCTGTGGGAGAAGGAAGAGTGCGCCGTAGAAGACACTCCTGGCGGTTGATGATAGGTAGTCGGCCGGTATCACCAGGTCACAGATGACACCGGTGAAGTTGGCAATGAACGTCGCGTGGTAGATGTGTAGGAAGTTCATGAGGACGAAGCACATAAAGTTTGGCTGCCGGACGATGGCGAAAGTTTGGCCGACGACAGACGACCGGCGTCCAACTACGGGAGTGTCCGGGGAGGGTTCGACCACCTCGGGCGGCGCCTTCAGGTTAGCGTCGTCGTACTCCGTCGTGGCGTGCAGACCCGTGTAGGACAGGAAGCAGACGCTGAGCAGGGCGATGAAGACACAGGCGCACTCAAAAGCCCAGTAGCGCTCGAGGTTGTCGGAGACGAGGGCACAGAAGAAGACAGAGCTCGAGCCGATGGTGGAGGCGACCTGAGAATAGCGGACGAGACGGACTCGGTCCTCCTGCACCGGAGACAGGTCGTGGAACAACGCGCTCTGAGCGAGCAGCACAAACGTGTACACGGCGTCGTAGAAACACAGCGACACGGTCAGCTGAACACCGACCAGCCAGCTGCCGTCGTCCACACTGTAGTCTGCCCACGGGAACCACACGACGAGGAAGGCTATGGCCAACAGTGGCGCCCCGTAGAGGATGGAGTGGCGTCGACTCTTGACGATTGAGAAGCGGTAGTTATCTTGGATGTAGGCGAACAGCGGGTCATTGATAGCGTTCCACACCATGAAGAGAATCTGAAAAACGGACCAGATTTATACCTGTCAAGTACAACGGTTTAGTCGTAGTCACTACGGTTTTATTGATAAAATGAAAACTACGGGCGCAGTAGGAAAACCATACAGTGTTACGCTTATGTTTTGAGGTACATTTTTTAACGAATTTATCAAATCATCAAATTCCCCTACGGTTAACGCTCTTTTCCGGGCGTGATAGAAATCCTGTACAATTTGTGCATTGCCCCGGAACGAGCACTCACCAACGAATTTTCGTGTTATGCGCAGGCGCGAACTTACTTACAGATCCCGTGTACGCCTAGTGTGTTGCATAGGGCTTGTAGGCAGGCGCGAACATTTACGCGCGTCATTGGGCACCTACATGTAAAGATTATGGTTTTTATTGATAATTTATGGTTTTTGTCTGTCATGACTACTGTTTTGTTTCACAGGACTTGACAGGTATGCAAGATTATGTTATTCATTTACAGATACCGACGACGGAATCACTGCAGGTCATTGTATACCGTTCGTTACACGACGTTATGATCCAAAGTGATATCTGATTAGGTTTTAAGAAAACAAAACGAACTGTTTTGTATTTCTTTCCAAAGTGGAGTAAGTATCCAAGTAAAGATTCACATTTCGTCGACAGCGGGTCTAGCACGAAGTATTAATGTTAGCAGTTTCTGTCGCTAAGGTGTTTACAATTTCAAATTGATCTATTATATTTCTAAAGAAATAATTATTTTGCTTTTGTATTACAATTAATGCAAATAAATACTAACACTTCTACAACTGAGATAATTTGGGCAAGTATAAATACCTTTTAGAACAAAGAAATAACGGTACTCTTCAAGATTCGCAACATGTCCTAAATGACTGTTTGTCGAGAAAACCATGTGAGATGAATGAACACTTTTCTCATAGTCTTCCTATATAGCACCTATCCCACAGTCCGTCATGTCTGTATTAGCATTAACTCTTAATACACTGAAGGCAGTAGCTTTCGTGTACAAAGGCAGTCAGCAACCAAAGCGGCGGGTATACGACTAATACCAGCAGCGCCATCACAAACAAGTCACGTGACGACAGACTAGCGCGCCCCCTACCTGCGCCACTTGGAACCAGCCCCGCGAGACGTGGAAGCGCTGCAGATAGACGTTGATGTAAAAGAAAGAGAAGGCGGTCTGCATCATGGAGGCAGCGAGGGCCGAGGACGCATAGGCCAGCGCCTTCCGGTCCAGCTTCATGCCGCCGCCTGCAACACGCAGACACAGAAGCATTGTGTTGTGCTTTATATTACCGAGACTCCCACCACTCAACAAGAGAATGATGTAAATAATGTAAAAGTGCAAACAAATTGAAATTGCAAATATTACGCAAGTATGCTTTCAGTTTAGTTAGTTTATTTTCAAACGATAAATTCAAACAAAGTAAGTACATACCTAATGAACACAATATTATATATCAAGTGTATACAATAGGCCTACACTGTTCCAGACAAAACTCGACCTTTAGAAGAAACGATGTGTGGAACTGATTCAATGGCTGACACATTTCGCAGCGATCGGTGGCATCTCTTTAGTGGTACGTTTTGTCTTGAAATAGAACCAGTTACACTTATATGTATCTGATGTTGCCTCGTGCGTATTACTAAAATGATTTATTTAGTTGCATGACCAATATTTGTTGATAAAGACCGACCAGTACTGAGCAAGACATGCAGCGACGCTCCATATCCATGCTAACGTGTTTGAGCAGGAATCCGTAGTTACTCATGGGTCATATACACACGATGACTTACGCACGCATGCACGCACTCAATCACACACGGACGCACACAAGCACGCACGGACGCACGCGCGCACACACTCTCTTTTCTTCAGCCTTGTACGTCTTTACTGTTTGTGCGTATTTGTGGAAACTGGTTGGCCAAACAAGTATATACACAACAATTTGTTTAGTCTTGTTTGAAATTTATGTTTTTAGGGGTGGTTGTGCGATACGTTCCAGGAGGTTGTTCCATTGTTATAGTCCTTTTTTCTGACATGGTTTCTGCGTTGCCTTGTCGTCACGAGTTGTTGCTTCACTTCCAAACTGTATCCCCTTCCTGCGATTGCAAACACATTTTGCAACAAAGGAATACTAGGTATAATTTGGTAATAGTCCTGGTATAAAAATAATAAAAACTAATGTTAATTACTGCATAATGTACATGACGGTAGTACTGGACAAGCATCCGGGGGGGTGACAGTGGTCCTGTCACCCCCCCGGATACTAGTCCAGAAGGACCAAGGTACTACTCATGACTATTATCGTTCGATACAACATTTAGCATTCCCTATACTCCAGCCGTCAAACACCTACACATACTGACCGCCCACAATTTGCCATCGTTCATTTCCTCTCGATATCAGTAATGTAACCTTACAGTAGCGATATCCTAAATTCAACCGTATAATACAAAGTAATTTTATCAGTTTATTTGACACGTTAATTGACATAGCACCGCAGATTAGCACGCATACAACACGCTCTCTCGACACCGGCAGTCTTTGTGTGTGTCAATCGACGAGGAAAATTAATAGTAACAATATATGTAATGCACGCAACACCAGCATAAATGATATTATATATGTAATTAGTGTGGGTGATGACGCATTCGGGCAGAGAACATTGCTCTACGTTCATGATGGCAAATGTAATTAGTGTGGGTGATGACGCATTCGGGTAGAGAACATTGCTCTACGTTCATGATGGCAAATGTAATTAGTGTGGGTGATGACGCATTCGGGCAGAGAACATTGCTCTACGTTCATGATGGCAAATGTAATTAGTGTGGGTGATGACGAATTCGGGTAGAGAACATTGCTCTACGTTCATGATGGCAAATGTAATTAGTGTGGGTGATGACGTATTCTAGAGAACATTGCTCTACGTTCATGATGGCAAATGTAATTAGTGTGGGTGATGACGCATTCGGGTAGAGAACATTGCTCTACGTTCAAGATGGCAACTGTAATTAGTGTGGGTGATGACACATTCGGGCAGAGAACATTGCTCTACGTTCATGATGGCAAATGTAACTAGTGTGGGTGATGACGCATTCGGGCAGAGAACATTGCTCTACGTTCATGATGGCAAATGTAATTAGTGTGGGTGATGACGCATTCGGGCAGAGAACATTGCTCTACGTTCATGATGGCAAATGTAATTAGTGTGGGTGATGACGCATTCGGGTAGAGAACATTGCTCTACGTTCATGATGGCAACTGTAATTAGTGTGGGTGATGACGCATTCGGGTAGAGAACATTGCTCTACGTTCAAGATGGCAACTGTAATTAGTGTGGGTGATGACACATTCGGGCAGAGAACATTGCTCTACGTTCATGATGGCAAATGTAACTAGTGTGGGTGATGACGCATTCGGGCAGAGAACATTGCTCTACGTTCATGATGGAAAATGTAATTAGTGTGGGTGATGACGCATTCGGGCAGAGAACGTTGCTCTACGTTCATGATGGCAAATGTAATTAGTGTGGGTGATGACGCATTCGGGTAGAGAACAATGCTCTACGTTCATGATGGCAAATGTAATTAGTGTGGGTGATGACGCATTCGGGTAGAGAACATTGCTCTACGTTCATGATGGCAAATGTAATTAGTGTGGGTGATAACGCATTCGGGCAGAGAACATTGCTCTACGTTCAAGATGACAACTGTAATTAGTGTGGGTGATGACGCATTCGGGCAGAGAACATTGCTCTACGTTCATGATGGCAAATGTAATTAGTGTGGGAGATAACGCATTCGGGCAGAGAACATTGCTCTACGTTCATGATGGCAAATGTAATTAGTGTGGGTGATGACGCATTCGGGCAGAGAACATTGCTCTACGTTCATGATGGCAACAGTAATTAGTGTGGGTGATGACGCATTCGGGCAGAGAACATTGCTCTACGTTCATGATGGCAACTGTAATTAGTGGGGGTGATGACGCATTCGGGTAGAGTACATTGCTCTACGTTCATGATGGCAAATGTAATTAGTGTGGGTGATGACGCATTCGGGTAGAGAACATTGCTCTACGTTCATGATGGGAAATGTAATTAGTGTGGGTGAGGACGCATTCGGGCAGAGAACATTGCTCTACTTTCATGATGGCAACTGTAATTAGTGTGGGTGATGACGCATTCGGACAGAGAACATTGCTCTACGTTCATGATGGCAACTGTAATTAGTGTGGGTGATGACGCATTCGGACAGAGAACATTGCTCTACGTTCATGATGGCAACTGTAATTTGTGAGGGTGATGACGCATTCGGGTAGAGAACATTGCTCTACGTTCATGATGGCAAAAGTAATTAGTGTGGGTGATGACGCATTCGGGTAGAGAACATTGCTCTACGTTCATGATGGCAAATGTAATTAGTGTGGGTGATGACGCATTCGGGCAGAGAACATTGCTCTACGTTCAAGATGACAACTGTAATTAGTGTGGGTGATGACGCATTCGGGCAGAGAACATTGCTCTACGTTCATGATGGCAAATGTAATTAGTGTGGGAGATAACGCATTCGGGCAGAGAACATTGCTCTACGTTCAAGATGGCAAATGTAATTAGTGGGGGTGATGACGCATTCGGGTAGAGTACATTGCTCTACGTTCATGATGGCAAATGTAATTAGTGTGGGTGATGACGTATTCGGGTAGAGAACATTGCTCTACGTTCATGATGGCAAATGTAATTAGTGTGGGTGATGACGCATTCGAGTAGAGAACATTGCTCTACGTTCATGATGGCAAATGTAATTAGTGTGGGTGATGACGTATTCAGGTAGAGAACATTGCTCTACGTTCATGATGGCAAATGTAATTAGTGTGGGTGATGACGCATTCGGGTAGAGAACATAGCTCTACGTTCAGGATGGCAACTGCAATTAGTGTGGGTGATGACGCATTCGGGCAGAGAACATTGCTCTACGTTCATGATGGCAACTGTAATTAGTGTGGGTGATGACGCATTCGGGTAGAGAACATTGCTCTACGTTCATGATGGCAAATGTAACTAGTGTGGGTGATGACGCATTCGGGCAGAGAACATTGCTCTACGTTCATGATGGCAAATGTAATTAGTGTGGGTGATGACGCATTCGGGCAGAGAACGTTGCTCTACGTTCATGATGGCAAATGTAATTAGTGTGGGTGATGACGCATTCGGGTAGAGAACAATGCTCTACGTTCATGATGGCAAATGTAATTAGTGTGGGTGATGACGCATTCGGGTAGAGAACATTGCTCTACGTTCATGATGGCAAATGTAATTAGTGTGGGTGATAACGCATTCGGGCAGAGAACATTGCTCTACGTTCAAGATGACAACTGAGTGTGGGTGATGACGCATTCGGGTAGAGAACATTGCTCTACGTTCAAGATGGCAACTGTAATTAGTGTGGGTGATGACACATTCGGGCAGAGAACATTGCTCTACGTTCATGATGGCAAATGTAATTAGTGTGGGTGATGACGCATTCGGGCAGAGAACATTGCTCTACGTTCATGATGGCAAATGTAATTAGTGTGGGTGATGACGCATTCGGGCAGAGAACATTGCTCTACGTTCATGATGGCAAATGTAATTAGTGTGGGTGATGACGCATTCGGGTAGAGAACATTGCTCTACGTTCATGATGGCAAATGTAATTAGTGTGGGTGATGACGCATTCGGGTAGAGAACATTGCTCTACGTTCAAGATGGCAACTGTAATTAGTGTGGGTGATGACACATTCGGGCAGAGAACATTGCTCTACGTTCATGATGGCAAATGTAATAGTGTGGGTGATGACGCATTCGGGCAGAGAACATTGCTCTACGTTCATGATGGCAAATGTAATTAGTGTGGGTGATGACGCATTCGGGCAGAGAACATTGCTCTACGTTCATGATGGCAAATGTAATTAGTGTGGGTGATGACGCATTCGGGTAGAGAACATTGCTCTACGTTCATGATGGCAAATGTAATTAGTGTGGGTGATGACGCATTCGGGCAGAGAACATTGCTCTACGTTCATGATGGCAACTGTAATTAGTGTGGGTGATGACGCATTCGGGCAGAGAACATTGCTCTACGTTCATGATGGCAAATGTAATTAGTGTGGGTGATGACGCATTCGGGTAGAGAACATTGCTCTACGTTCATGATGGCAACTGTAATTAGTGTGGGTGATGACGCATTCGGGCAGAGAACATTGCTCTACGTTCATGATGGCAAATGTAATTAGTGTGGGTGATGACGCATTCGGGCAGAGAACATTGCTCTACGTTCATGATGGCAACTGTAATTAGTGTGGGTGATGACGCATTCGGGCAGAGAACATTGCTCTACGTTCATGATGGCAAATGTAATTAGTGTGGGTGATGACGCATTCGGGTAGAGAACATTGCTCTACGTTCATGATCTGTAATTAGTGTGGGTGATGACGCATTCGGGCAGAGAACATTGCTCTACGTTCATGATGGCAAATGTAATTAGTGTGGGTGATGACGCATTCGGGCAGAGAACATTGCTCTACGTTCATGATGGCAACAGTAATTAGTGTGGGTGATGACGCATTCGGGCAGAGAACATTGCTCTACGTTCATGATGGCAAATGTAATTAGTGTGGGTGATGACGCATTCGGGTAGAGAACATTGCTCTACGTTCATGATGGCAACTGTAATTAGTGTGGGTGATGACGCATTCGGGCAGAGAACATTGCTCTACGTTCATGATGGCAAATGTAATTAGTGTGGGTGATGACGCATTCGGGTAGAAAACATTGCTCTACGTTCATGATGGCAACTGTAATTAGTGTGGGTGATGACGCATTCGGGCAGAGAACATTGCTCTACGTTCATGATGGCAAATGTAATTAGTGTGGGTGATGACGCATTCGGGCAGAGAACATTGCTCTACGTTCATGATGGCAACTGTAATTAGTGTGGGTGATGACGCATTCGGGCAGAGAACATTGCTCTACGTTCATGATGGCAAATGTAATTAGTGTGGGTGATGACGCATTCGGGTAGAAAACATTGCTCTACGTTCATGATGGCAACTGTAATTAGTGTGGGTGATGACGCATTCGGGCAGAGAACATTGCTCTACGTTCATGATGGCAAATGTAATTAGTGTGGGTGATGACGCATTCGGGCAGAGAACATTACTCTACGTTCATGATGGCAAATGTAATTAGTGTGGGTGATGAGGCATTCGGGCAGAGAACATTGCTCTACGTTCATGATGGCAAATGTAATTAGTGTGGGTGATGACGCATTCGGGTAGAGAACATTGCTCTATATCGGCGCCTACTGTATATGAACTAGGTATCAACGATATGGCAGGACTTCGGTACCCAATTTAATGAAAACTAAAGTGGGCACGTTGCAAACCAACCATGTATACGCTGTGTACTGACACGTGTGTGTTATTTTAGGAACAAGTTGTTAGGATATGCAATAAACCCAGATGGGAAATAGACACTGATGCCTTTGGAGTATCCATAGTCCAATTTTGTTGCGGGACTTGTGCTTAAGTGTAACCCATGTTTCTGAGATATTGCTAAAATATGCACGAAAACAAAGCATTGGCTGGTTTAGTAGGTGAACATCCTGCATACACGTAACAACGCAGGATTTGGCGACACTGTCCTGTCTGTCGGAACAACACTTGCTGTCCTAACATTTCAAACATAACAACACAACAACACGGTGAATCGCAGCGTGATTTAATGTCATTACACGTGTCAAGTGAGTACTTCACTGGTAAGCCTACGTCACCAGCCTTCTATAGCCGCTTCCGACCACCGCTCAGACAATATCATTATGTCAGTCCTGGGGGGTCATATCAAGTTGTCAACTGATTGTAACGCATGACTGCATATATTTGTGAATGGTTGACACTAATAACACCCATTTATTACAATAGGCATACACACAATAACAGATTATGTTATCACTGCATATGCCATTATGAAACGTAGGGTTTAAGCAATCGTGTATTAATCATGCATCAACCGTTAAATATTTCATCAGGGGCCGCATTAATTAGCGCCAAGTTGGCACGCTCATTTCGTTGAAGTTCTCGGTGAAGGCTACAACATTGGTGTCTCGTTAAGTTTTTGACACCCACTCGTGCTAAAGTGTCAACGATGGACAACTCAGGTGCAGTAATTGCGCACCACATAAGGTTGTTCTTATAGGGACATATGTGACTCACCGTGGTCAGGTGATTATTATTCGGATGGCGTGACTGGAAATGACCGGATTATTTTTAAACTTAATAGTAATAATTGTTATGACGTCTTGTTAGCAATGGACATGCAATTCGTTGTCATGCTTGGACGTAATTTCTCCAAGTGTTTGTTATTATGTGGGATTTGATATACATTTGGCAAATAAAATTACTCTTCCTACACTAGCTTACACCCAGTCATGGGGCGACATACCAAATACATCACTTACCACCAATTGGTAGATCAGAAGTCACAGGTTCAAAGAAGCGGCGACTGAATACAGACAGAGGCCAGTAGACTTCGGCACCACGGATGAGATAAATTATACTGCCCCGTGCCCGCAATTAGCGTATTAATTATATAGATTCCCAATAGAGATATATGTCCAATCCAAAGAAGGAAGAAGGTCATAGAGTGGATTACCAATAGGTTTAGCTAGAAAAGAAAAATGGAATGAATAAGCAGTGACGAAGCATTTTGCAGACCATATTATTAACAATAGCTTGACATCATATTACAGTTCTAGAAAAACCGTGCGTGACGTTGATGAGTGTTTGTTTGTGTACAGCTGACTTGCAGTGTGTGTTTGTCGACCCATAGCGACTAGACAGTGACGTAACGTTAATTGGTGGCAACGCTGGCCGGGCATACGCTGGCAAAGCAGCCTAGTGCAGTACAAAACATTCTTGTAATTCTCTTATGCGACGCATGCAGTTGTTGACACAGCGTAGCCTATGTACAGCACTGTACAAATTCAAGAATGGAGTGTTTATATACTCACACGACATTTGAACACACAAATAACCACAGGCGCATTGCATGTCCTCCAGTCACCTCTCTCCTCAGCCGTTACATTTGCTCCGCCAGTCTTACCAACTAGGTCCCCCGTCCGTTTACGGATCATTCCATGGAAGAAACTCAGTTTCACAAACAATATGCAGCACTGGCATTAACAACGCACGAATCAACACGCTCAATATGTCAATATCCTGGCTTTGGTAAAGAACACAAACTGGAGTTAGTTGTTGAGCCGTTAAGAATAACGTGCCTTAACCAGTGCATTCATTGTTAGCTGTAGAGAGAAGACACATGCAAACATTATAACAAAAAGAGCCGTTGCTACAAGATCCTGTGACTTGCATAGACGCGCATAAAAATTCGGATGCAACAATGCGAGTCGTTTATAGTTGTAGACATTCACCTACTCGAAGAGAGCGTACGGACGGGCAGGTGGTCAAGACCCGCGTATGGGGAAGGGGTCAAGAACCGTGTACACATTATACAAATATGAATGAATGTGAACTACATTATACAAATATGAATGAATGTGAACTACATTATACAAATATGAATGAATGTGAACTACATTATACAAATATGAATGAATGTGAACTACATTATACAAATATGAATGAATGTGAACTACATGTGGATCTCACAATCATCTACAGCGTTTGTAAATAAATGTTTATAAACATGATAATCACATTTGCTATTATATTTCCCTTGTATATACAGTGTCATAATACTGTTATATACCTACATACAGTTTTCAATTTGAACAAAATTGTAGACATGTTAAGGTACTTATTTAGGGGAAATAGAGGGTTCTTAATATTAGAACGCTATGAACGAATAGGTAAATGTCGACTATAATAGTCGACACTTACCTGTTCGCACAGGGCGCAATTATAGGCAAACAGTTTGAGAGTTATAATGAACGACCTTCTGTATCACATCGTCGTTGCTCCTTTCAAGTTGTTCGCCTATAAATTGATTCAGCTTAAATTGTATTACAAAAAACATTTGTTTTAATACACGCCATTGATTGATTTGGCGAAAGTTACGTTACCTTGCTATGAATAGGCTACTCGACGAAGTTACCGTTACTGTATCGACCACTTCTTCAGCTCAAACTAAACTGTTATGTTATCAGGCATGACGCTGTGGTTACGGTAGATCGCAAGACGAGGCAACACAATACAGTACAGATGTATCCATCGCGTGTCAGTTGTTTATGTCGCTGCTCGTGTCAGAAAGGTGTCACATTCACGGCTAGGATACGAAGACGCTCTTCGTCTCATTTGGGAATGCTGTACAGGGCGTATTATGTGCGCGAGCGCTCACGTGTTCGCGCTATGTGCAAGTGCACTCTGGTGTGCAGGCCCGTGTGCGTTCCTGATTTAGCACACGTGTACAGACTGTGTAGAACACACGGAATGTGCGATTCACAATACTTAGACTCGTAATACTTAGATCCTGTGCCCACAAACAATACAAGTACGCCGGTATATAATAATGTACGAACGCATGCATGCTCATCCACTGACATACAATTCACACTCGCCACACCATTAGTAGCAGCGCTTATAGCAGAATAATCTCGCATTACCTGTGCGTTGTTTACAAACAGGCGAAGTCACCGTGTCGAGGCGGAAGGTGCCGCGTGGAACTAGGTCAGGCGAAACCAAACCCTGCGCATCAGTGGCTGTCGCACAATGACATCATCCCTCGAAACCTCGATCGTCTCACCTCAACTCACGCTCTGCGAACTCCTTGTTAAGTTATCTAAGGCGAGTGAAGAACATCAATACCGCACTGTTATGCTTACCCAAAACATGCAGAACAACCGCAGTCGCGTAACTATTGTTGTTGCACCCATTCGCTAGATGGCGCAAGCAACGACACACAAGTGTCTCCGCCCACCGAGGTTGGTTACAACTACTATTGAGAAAAGGTTCGTTGTGTGAAATAAACACGGTGGTGTCGCCAGTGACTCGTAACAGTCTTTCTTACTTCTGGTCAGACCTAAACGTCTTTTCACCACTTCTTGTGGTCATCCGAATCAGTATGCCGATCGCTGTGGCCATTTCGTTCACCCTACATAGACGGTAGTCCAGGAGAGGCATGGGGGGACATGTGCCCCATAAACCTTTGGTATTTTCTGTGTAGTGTGCCCGCGCTAGCATGACATGCCCTAAACCTTCAGGTGTTGGTATTTTGACGAGTTTCGAGGAGGTATGTGTAGTGTTTCTGCTCCTGGATACAGGTGCTACGTACTTTAGCACGCACACAATAATATAATTATTAATAATTAGTATTACTATTAATAGTTCTTTAGTTCCATATATCCGGGACCTGCCACGTCATAGGCGCGTGTACACACACACACACACACACACACACACACACACACACACACACACACACACACACACACACACACACACACACACACACACACACACACACACACACACACACACACACACACACACACACACACACACACACACACACACACACACACACATACAAACACACACACACACACACACACACACACACACACACACACACACACACACACACACGCACGCACACACGCACAAACGCACGCTAATGCAAACCGCACGCACACACACACAAATTACACCCACCACACACACGCACACACACACACACACACGCATACACACTCACGCTCACGCAGACACGCTACACACTCACACACTCACGCAAACACACACACGCACACACGCACACACGCACATACATACACACACATAATATACAGTATGTTAAATGTAATATTATATTAAAATTAAAAGGATTATATACTAACTAACTACGATGCACAATATAGTTTCTAATATATTAAGATAACTAAATAATTATTTATATATTTATAATATATTAAAATTAATTAAACTGATATATTAAATAATAAAACCTATTTAATTAATGTTCATAATAAATAAATGCATAATTTACAACATCTACGCTACGTAGTAGTAATGTTGCATGCTAGCAGTGATTGCAATTCACATATTTACGACTTCAGGCATGTCATTCATCGACGCATGTTTTATTACCTCACAGCACGCCCACTGGTGACGGTCTCGGTAAATAGTCGATTTGTCATCTGGCGTCGGCTACTAAACCGAACTCTTTTCCAACAAACAAAATGTTAATTACGGCCTACGAAAGCGTCGATACGGCAATGACCTGCTGCTAGCTAGAGGTAGTGCACGCGTCCCGGTCGGTTGTATATCGACGATCACTTCCGGTCGCTCAATGATTTACCGATGTTCTCGCATGCGTTATGCTTGCAGCTTACAAAGCTTACATTTCTGCACTGATGTATGTATATATGGGCCAATGTCCCCAAAAGCGTACAATTATGTTTTAACAGGTCCAAAATATATGTTTAATTCTGAACAATTAAGTTATATTTTCTCATTGTACATATATTGAGGCATATTTTCCATAAATGGGTCAATGTAATATGGGTTACTTTTGTTATGACAGTCACTTGAAGTCAAACGTGATTTTCATCGCGTGTCCAGCGTCATCGACGAAAAATTAAAATATTTGTTACAATTAGAGCATTTTAAATTACATGTAAAGTGAACATGTTTTTGGATCATCTAGTGTACATGCCACTTAATAAGAATCAAGAGGTAGACGATTACATTTGACTTTGAAAAAATTATTTTCCTCGTTGTTACTTTGGTGATAGTTTTTGTACTCTGTTGTTTCTTGGAATGGCCTATTTTCAGTTAGTGCAGCTCTGTGTGTGTGGAATTATAACTGATACATAATCAGTAACCCTGATCAGTTATCTTTGTGTCTGCCAACTGTCATATGCGTCCGGGGATCGAGACTAGGCAAACTGTGAGCTAAGAAATGGGTATATACAGATGACGCTGGACACGCAATGTAGCGTTAATTGAAGACAATCATTATCCTTCGTCACAAATTACAAAACAACAACGAACACCATTTTAAACATGCAGCGGCATGGACAATAATGTCTACATTGAATTCTTCTTCGTACCACCTTTCACGGCATCCTTCTTGCCTGGCAGAAGTGTAAATTGATCCGGCCTCTTCATGAACTCCTTCCCGTGTAACGGCCTACGTCTGGTCTTCAAGTGTTGTGCTGTGTTTTGTCCTACGAAGTCATTCTTGCGGAGAACGTATCGTCGGTCTAGGTGCAACTTCTTCCCGACCATGCTTCCTGCCCGATTTCTTTTCAGGTGACGTCCTGTGAAGAGTGACTGCCTTTTCTTGACTGGAATATCTTGCATTTCCATCACAAGTGATGCATGGGCAGCTAGAACGGTCTAGGTGCAGCTTCTTCGCGAACATGTTTCCTGCCTGACTTCTCTTCAGTTGACGTCCTGTGAAGAGTGACTGCCTTTTCTTGACTGGAATATCTTGCATTTCCATCACAAGTGATTCATGAGCAGCGAGAACCTTTCTCACTTCTTTGTTTCGCGAAGGGTTCAATCCGTCCTTCCTCATTATTATGTCAGCACGGCGTATCAGCGTTGTCAAAAATGGTGTTTATGGGAGTCGTATCAGTTCTTTTTTTGCCCTGATCTTTCTTTCTGATTACGAGTAGAACGTGTTAAATGATTCTCCAAAACCTATACACGTCTTTGCAGCCTCTTCGTCTTCACCTTCAAGGCTTTTAGCTTCTTTTGGACAGATTACCTCCTTTTCCTGGTTAGGTTTCCAGCAGTCGGTATTTCAGCTGTCACGTCAGCTTCTAATTCTTGTGCTACTGATGAATGTAGTTAGGGAAAATTCATCTTCACGACCAGGTTTTCTCTGAATGAAACAAACAAGGACACAGGTTGTACTTATGTTAAGAAGACAGCAAATTCCAATGTTCTTATAACATAAACTATGAATATTAAACCGGGAATTATGTTTTTGAAATTACGGTTTACAAATATGTGTTAACAAGAACAAGAACAAAAACAAGAAAGTTTTATTTAGACCCCTATTACAATATATGTATAATATCAAATTAACGTTACATGAATAGGCATATATATTCATATATACAAATGCAGTGTAATTTCAAATTAGATGGGGTCTGTGACTCCTATTAAGACAATAACAGTCGCTCTCATAGGAGCCACAATAATAATTTGTTTCAAGTCAACTTTACCGAAGGAAGTGCAAATGTAAATGTGCAGGAAAAGAAAAGAAACCGAGATTACTTGCTTACATATATGCATGTATTGGAGTATTAATGGTATGTTAAAATAAACAAATACTAGTTGTCAATAGTACACATCGGTATACTTGATATGTATGTGTATATGCACAAATACAATATCCATATGCTGATTTATATATATACAATACATATCCATACATATCACATACAATAATAGTTTTAATGACTTTGATAGCATGTATAGCTGTTTAATATTGTACACGTATCTACGTATTTTTCTAATAAATTGTTTTTTGCATAATTACCAAAACTTCTGAAGCTATGTGTTCCAATCTTCTCTCTGACTAACTTTGAGGTATTGTTAATGACATGTGGCAAACTGTATCTAAGACATCTTTTGGCAAATTCATGTTTTGTTCTGAATGGGTGTAACTCTGTTTTTTTTTCTTGTGTTGTAATTGTGTACGTAAGCATTTGTAATTATTTTACAATTTAATCGGTAAGCAGGGAGGTCATGATGTACATATTTATAATAAAACTTAAGTTCGTGTAATTTTAACATGTCATCAATTTTTAAGATATTCAATTTTTTTTAAAGTGGCTCAGAGTGTGAATTATATTTACTTATAGATACAATTCTCATAGCTTTCTTTTGTATTTTCAACATTCGACTACCTTGGTATCCCCACACCATAATACAATAGTTGATATGTGATAAAAATAACGTATTATATAAGATAATTTTAATTTCTAGGGGAAAGACATATTTTAGTCTGTTTAAGATGCCGACTGTTTTGGAACACTTGTTTGATACTTTTTCAATGTGTTTATTATGTAACAGAAATAAGTATATATCACCATGCGGGCGGTAGTCTGTGAGATCACTGAAAAGTTGTGTCCATAACAAGAAACATGCCTTATTTAGCATGCACAACATAAAGCAACACATGCAGCCAAATATAAATTATGCTCTTATGCGAATATTTGCTTAGTTGTACATTATCTTGTTACATATTTCTAAAAAGAATATAATATATCTTGCAGAGTTAGTACCATAAATCGTATGGTGTAATGGTTTACAAGTTTGTAACACAACACACAATGTCTGATAATATAATGGTACATATTCTGAGTCAGCCAAACTCTGCGAAGACGTAGGCACCACACTTGTAGTAGGTGGAAGGGATGGGTCGAGTCTCTTCGATTTCCTAACTTCCACTTTATGAGTTGCCGCTGCAGATGCCTTGCTCTATAAGCAAACATTTACATTTTACACTTTAATAATAAATCACGTCTACATTAAATATTGATATGTAACAGAAAGCTTACATGTAATATTAAAATAAATATGGACAATTACTTGAAGAAAAGTCAAACTCAACACAAATATGTTATCGTACGCTACTTACATTTATAGCTTTGCGCGCTCGCTGAGCTCTCAGCTTATGGTCTGGGAGGTATCTTGCGCAGACGTTATATGCCCGGTTCTGAGCAGAACGATGGGCCAAGAAGTGGGGGTCTTGTGCTATATTTTTTTATCTCGGTAACGGTGCGAGATCTTAGCACAATACGTTTGCGTGTCGTGGCTTGCCATGATAATGTCTCTTTGGTTGACAGGGTATTCTAAAAAATGTAGAACGCAATATTAATTATTCTGTATTTTGTTTTTGTGAAACGCTTAAATGCTTTTGAAAATTATTCAATGAGATGAGCAGATCACGTGAGATAACGGATACAGTAGTATGTAAGCGATATGCGTTGCAGGATATCACCCATAGCTGCGTGTCCAGCCTTACTGCCGTGAGTGAGTAAGCCCATTGGCCATAATTCTTCAAATTACCTTTTAATATCACCCAAATGCATTATATCGTTTTGCTACCTGTCTTGTTCTTCAAACGTATATTAATAGCGATTAATTAAACGGAAATTATTCTTAGATATGTTGATTTTTATCATTAATCAGCAAGTGTCCTGCGTCAGTATGGTTTGTTTGTAATAATGTGTTCTTCTAAATAGTATGTGAAATGTTTTCTTTTATATGAAGAGCAACATGTACTTGACACAACTACACTAAAATTTAGGATGTCAGTGTCAACTACAGCCGGTAAATATACATTTGGTTAAATTGGCGTGTCCAGCGTCATCAAGTTGCTTAGACAGTAGGATTGTCATATATTAACTTTCCCGCAGATCAACGTATCAAATTATCGTTCATTGGTTTGTTGGAACATAGCTGTTAAGTATACTAACGCTATAAGTGGTGTTACCTTTATTAATTTACCATATTAGCCTTATTATATTACACCATTTCATATGAAAAATGTACATATAGGACCACAACTCATCAAATATTTATTGTAGGAAACAAAAAAATACCCACCAGCGTAGAGGCGACCGCCACGGGTGTACTGATCACTGAAGTTCCTACATATCAAAGTAGAATGTGCTCTCAGCAGTCTTTCTCGGTAATCCCACAGATGACGATTGACACGCAGTGACGCTGGACACGCTCCAATATCGGTTTTATCCTCATTTGCTATTGCCATTGTTGGGGTTATAGCTTGGTGGTTGCTGGTATGTACGAAAAAAATATAAAAAGGCGTACGTTTCCTATTGTTTTGAAGATAGCCTTTTCTATCTATGACGCTGGATACGCAGCTAAAACGCCATTCCATATTTGTTTTACTTGAACGTGTTATATTATCGTCGAATTTAGGTTTAGACCCACATTTTTTTTGACACGCAAAAATTGATAATTATAGAAAACGCAGTGTACATTTTTTAGTTAAATTTTTTAAACATGATTTTTTTACTGTACATTCCCAATAAATACTCCATTTGCCCAGTGAACTCAGAAACATAAATACAGCACTGTTTTTGTATGGCTTCAATTCACTACTTCAAACTTTGGAAACTTCAATTGGACACGTCATTTTGACCGTTTTTGGCAAATTACGGCCAATTTCTGCCATTTTAAAAATTAACAAGGCTGTCAAACCTTACATGTCCTGAAAGAACGTAATGACATCAATATATGGTGAAAATTTCGTTATGCTGACTTTATAATTGACGATGTGAGAGACAAAAGACACGATTTTTGTCAATTGTACACTTGTTGAGACATTGGCCCATATACTACTGGTGTGAATATAGTATATTATATACTACAGAGGGTGCATTAGCTAACTGGTATAAATAACACACGGTTGATATTAAGTAAATATTGGGGGGGGGGCAGGTAAATATTGGGACTGGATCGTTGAGGTCTTAGGTCCGGTACTCCAAACAGCCAAATCTTGGGTTAACACAGGAGTTTATGGTGTTTGTGCACATGCGCTGTGGGTTGTAAATACAATTAGAAAGAGAAGCAGATGTCGAAGAAGCTGTTTGGTGTAACATAGTTACAGGAAACTCAACGTTAACGGTTGGGTTAGTTTATCGAAGTCCAAACATAAGCATAGAAGAGAATGAAAAAGTACAAAACGCTATAAGGGAAGTGAGCAAACGGTAATGCATTATTATGCAGGATTTTAACCGTGGTTATATACAATGGAAATATCTACACAGTACAGGACATGTTTAAATTTTAGTACAAGATAGTTACCTTTCTCAACATGTGCTAGAACCAACCAGGGGTGAGAATGTGTTAGACATAGTTTTGTTCTGACAGAATGAATTAGTGGATAATGTCAAGATATTTGAGCCACTGGGGAGAAGTGATCACAACCAGTTACACTTTACCATCAAAGTAAAATGAGAAAGTAAAAGTAAAAAGCAGTACAGGAGACATTTTCACAAAGGAAAATATAAGGACACGAGGAAATATTTAGCAAAGATAGACTCGGATGAAACACTGAAGAAAAAGACAGAAACAGAATGTTAGAATATGTTAAAGAGTGAAATTGAGTGCATCGTCAATAAATTTGTTCCCTTGAAAAAACAAGGGAAACGGTTCAGAAAGAAACACTTATCGAAAGAAGCCATTAGAAAAATATTAAGTACAAACAAATGATGTGGAAGTGATATTGACGTATTGGAGATGATGAAGACTACAACATTTATAAAGAAGCACTTAACCAAGCTACAACTGAAATTAGAAATTAAAAGAGAAGATACGAACAAAAATTAGCTTGCAATATAAAACATGACAGCAACAGTTTCTATGCATAATTATGTTATGAGCAAACAGAAAGTTCAAGATAAGGTCGGTCGTCTAGAAGATAGTGCTGGAAATATAATATCAGAGGGATTCTTAATGGCAGAAGACCTTAATTAGTATTTTAATTATGTGTTTACCAGGGAAGATATCAGTTCACTGCCAGTACCTGAGGCTAAGTTCAAGGGTGCGGAATCAGACTATTTATTACACTTAATTGTAAACTCGGATATGGTAGCTAATACAATAATGGTTATGAAGGGCAATAAATCACCTGGAGTGGATGGAATTCCACCCAAACTAATATTGGAAATTGTAAAACAAGTCAGCAGCCTGCTTGCTACAGTTTTCATTAGCAGAGGGGATGGTTCCCTTAGAATGGAAAGAAGCAAACATCATACCGTTATTTAAAAAAAGGTTCGAGAAAGAGGTCAGAGAAGTACAGTCCATTGAATTTAACATCAGTGATTTACGAATTATTAGAAAGACAAATTAAAGATCACATGGTGGATTTTCTTGTTAAACAAAACTTGGTAAACCTATCTCAACATGGGTTTCTAAATGGGAGGTCGTGTATAGCAAATATGTAATGTTTTTGGAAGATATCACTACATGGGTAGACGAGGGACCACCAGTAGATATCATCTACTTAGATTTTCAGAAAGCTTTCGACAAAATGCAACGTCAAAAACATCACTGCATAAATTAAAGCCCCATTGCATAGGAAATTGTATAATTAACTGGATAAGAAAATGGCTGATTGACAGAAGACAACGGGTAGTAGTTGATCGGGAGGCTTCAAACTGGAAATCAGTTTTGACTGGGGTACCACAGTATTGGGACCTATATTATTTTAAATACATATCAACAATTTGGACGATGCTACAACAAGTAAGGTATCGGAATTTGCGAATGATACAAACGTGTTGAGAAGGATTAAACGTGATGAAGATAGACAGCATTTACAACATGATCTTGACAGGTTTATTAAATGTTCTGAAAAATGGCAAATGTTGTTCAATTTTTGGAAATGTAAATGCCTCAACACAGGACTTGGGAAGGAAGATGTACAACATACAATGGGGGTACTGTATTAAATATTACTGTAAAAGAAAAGGACTTAGGGTTAACCATTAGTGCTGATATGCAGGTTTCAGAGCAGTGCGAAATTGCAGCTTCAAAGGGCAATCAAGTCCTTGGATTAATTAGGCGAAATATAGCATATACGTAAAAATAACTAATGATACCGCTGTACAAAACAATACTTAGGCCTCATTTTGAATATTGTACACAAATGTGGAGGTTATATCGCAAGAAGGACATATATATGGTAGAAAGAGTACAGAGGAGAGCGACTAAAATTATATCAAAACTGAGGGATCTGAGTTACGAAATACGCCTAAAGGAATGTGGTTTAACATACTAGAGACCATGAGATTGAGAGGAAATTAGATAGAAGTTTGTAAAGTATTGAACGGTTATAAATATATTTATAGAAATATGTTTTCTAATTTTTTTGCTCGCTACCTATAAGCACACGTTTATACGCATTAATATTATTATTAACATGACTGTTAAACATTTTTGTTTTTATTGTGGCATTTGTTTTCGTTTCACCTTAACTGGTTGTTAAGTAAATACTTGGAAACGATGATTCATTTGTTTCTCCGACTGTGCCGGTGTTGACACAATCGCAGGAGCCCATCATACCTTCAAGCCCATCACAGACACCTCCTCATTCGAACCCAGCGTGCGCTGATCATGTATCACGTTGACGGATAAATCACTCTCCTTGTGTTTGCATATCGCCTCTCATGTTATTGTTCGACAGAGCGACGCTGACTGTACTGTCACATTTGTGAACTGATGCAATACAAGATCATTTCATCTTCATAATGATGATGTCACGCGTCGTCGCCATTGTGTCCAATACCACTGTTGACCTTTACGTTATTATGTGCATATTGATTGTTCTGAACCACGAGTCGACTTGGAAAATGTACTTGGTATGCAAGTACACTTGCAAACACAAACCATTCGAATACGCGACATTTAACTGGGTGTAAAACGATAAAACAAGGTTGCCATCGATAACAAACATCTATTGGCTATTGGAAAAGGCAGTCGTTAAGTCATCAATATACCACAAGTCTTCATTTTAATTGATGTGCACCCTACCCCTGTGTCTTCAGCATTTACACAATTATGATATCATTGTTTTCATTCGTTTCCATTGCGTTGTGAAATATTCATAACTATTCAATAGTTTAAAACATCTCTTCAGTATCCTCATGGTTATCATTGTCCGTAGGACTGACACATGCGACATCCGTCAATAGTCTCTCAATCACGGAATCTGTGTAGTTGCTCTCCTCCATGGTGTGTTTAGTATAGCTAAATCCTTCAAAACCACATATCCTCCAAACTTGTATAATAATAATAATAATAATAATTATTATTATTATTTTTACTGTTGTTGTTATTATTATTATATACTTTTTCTTGCGCCTAAAATCCCGGAAACCAAGCTCAGATTCAGACCGTGACAAAATGTGGGCAATCTCAAAATCGATAAGCAGTATTGAAGCTGTCAACATATGGATTAATACGAAAGGGCGCTAATGTGGGTAAGCAAGTTTACAAAGATAACGGTTTACATGGTAGGGGTATATTTTATATGATATTACATAAATTGTGTTATCGTAATTATTACTGTACTCGTATATGTGACTATTGATTTCCGTATATGTCACATATATCTTAATTCACCCAAGAATGTTACCACATTTGAACATGCAACAACAGTCGGCCCTCAGATGTCCATGTCAACTCTAAGTAATAAAATAAAGAAGGATTATATTCGTAGCACACGTATTTGTTTGGTTCTACTCGAAGCCATCCGAACATGAAGTAATAAAACACATTGTTTGCTTGCCGATAGCAATACTGAATTCGACGTAAGGTGGACGTGTTCCGTTCCAGCGGGCATAATTACTCTTCATAGTGTCTCCGTTTCCTTGCTGACGCAAGCCAGCAGACCTCCAGTCAGACATTTATGACCCAGAATGACGCCGTTTGCGTCAACTGTGCATACCTTTACTGGCCGGGTGTAGAGAGTTGCCAAGTCGGGAATAGATTATTATAGAGTAATTCAGAGAGTGTTGCCCACCACGTAAGGCTTACGGGTACACGGGGGTGGGGAGAGATCGTGGGGGTTGGTGTTTTACTGCCAAATAACAGATCGTAACAGTCGCCTCCAGTGACGTAATTTGGCGAACATAGTCAAAATCAGACATTCATTTATTTAGCTGCACGAAGTAGTACCTACAAGAACCACACCCTCCTTGGGCCTTTTCAAGGCAGAATAACAAGGTCACACATGTTATGTCACACACGCACGCACACGCACACGCACGAGTATACGCACACGCACACAAGAGTTAACAAGATGTTACAAGATTGCCGTCCAGAGCTATAAGCTCCAGACGGCATGCGAACAAGGAAACCTTTAGCTTATTGAGAGTAGAAATATTTTCCACCTACGTAAAACCCGTCCTCGCCAGATAGCTGTCAATTTTATTTTTGAACATATTCACACTGCCAACATTAACACAATCATCAGATAATTGGTACCAGTCATTTATTGTCCTCTGGGAGAATGGGTACTTTCTCATATCCAGCCTACACTGTTCCTTGACTAGTGCTGCATTGTGCCCTCTGGTTGTACTTACTTTGTTTCAGTTTGAAGAAAATATTTCTAACAATATCCTCATAACCTTTCAATATGTTAAAAAACTTCTATTTGGTCTCCTCTTAGTCTCCTAGTCTCTAGTGTTGTCAACCCACATTCTAATAGACGTCTTTTATAACCAAGATCTTTCAGTTCAGGAATCAGCTTAGTTGCTCTTTGTTGCACTCTTTCTAGCTTATCTACGTCCTTCTTACGATATGGCCTCCATGCTTGTATACAATATTCCAAATGTGGCCTAACTATTGCTTTGTACAGTGGTACAATTAGCTGTTTCTCCTTATATATGATATTTTTCCTAATTAGCCCTAGTATTTGGTTACCCTTTGAAGCAGCAATTCCACATTGCTCCGAAACTTTCATGTCAGCACTAATTGTTATTTTTAAGTCCTTTTCTTTTAAGTTTTACCTAATATAGTATCCCCCATTATGTATTCTTTGTTCACATTTCCATGTCCTATGTGGATGCATTTACGCTTCTCAAAATTGAATAACATAGATCATCCTGTAAAGTGTGTTTGCCTGCATCTGTTTTAACTGTTCTGAATACTTTTGTATCGTCTGCGAATTTCAGTACTTTGCTTGATACATCATCATCAAAATCATTTATATATATCAATAATAATATAGGTCCCAACACTGACCCTTGTGGCACTCCTCTCAAAACTGATTTCTAGTTTGAAGCCTCCCCATCAACTACTACCCGTTGTCTTCTATCAATTAGCCATTTTGTTATACAATTAACTAAACCATTTCCTATGCCATGGGCCTTTAAACAGTAATCTTCGATGTGGCACTTTGTCGAAAGCTTTCTGGAAATCTAAGTAGATGATATCTACTCGTGATCCCTCGTCTACCCACTTATTTATATCTTCCAAAAAACATAACATATCTCGCTTTTAGAAACCCATGTTGAGATGGGTTTAACAAGTTATGTTTAACAAGTAAGTGTGTGTGTGCGTGTGTGTGTATGTGTGTGTGTGCGTGTGTGTGGTGTGTGTGTACGTGTGTGCGCGTATGTTTGTTAGTGTGTGTGTGTGTGTGTGAGTGAATGATTTAGTGTGTATGTGCGTGTGTGTGTGTGTGTGTGTGTGGTGTGTGTGTGTGTGTGTGTGTGTGTGTGTGTGTGTGTGTGTGTGTGTGTATGTGTGGGTGTGCGTGTACATGTGCGTGTTTGTACTACACTGTTTCGTTGTCAACTATTACGTCACCCTGTTGAGGGAGTGGTGTCTTTAATTGTCTCACAACGCTCCGGGTGAAGTGGTTTGGTCGA
>CM034535.1:53012891-53045391 GCA_020002185.1 Paraescarpia echinospica | reverse complement strand
TCTCTAATGTATATATTAATTTAATATAGCAATGCGCTAACTTTGGAGCCTTGTAAATGTATCTCCCCCGAGGCACCGAAACACACTCGCCAGTTTCTCTTTTAATTCACTTCCTTGTGCCATTCGCATGTAATCTACCAATTGGCGATTTACTTAAAAAACAAAGCGATATTGGTTTAGACTGATTTATTTACGTATTTATTATATTCCGTGCTTTTCTAGAGGAGTTGTACTAACTGATATAACCAGGTGGTAATCAGATATCAAGATTGGGCTACCAAATGGTAACAAGTGATTATCTTAGTCAGTTACACCTGTTACACCTTGTTAGTGACAGTGGCATATAGGGACAGGAAACCTTCGGTTTTTATCGACCCTCTCCCGTGCCACTCTCGACCAATAAGAGCCACGAATTGATTTAAGGTGGATCCGTGTACACTCTCGCTGAGTGAGATTCCACTCGTCTCCGTCTTACACGTAGTATCACATTAAACCAGCATAACAATTTATGCGCTTATGCACGGGGGTTCAACTTAAAGTAAGTGCTTGAAAACTGCTAGACGATTAGATGTTTTAGTGTTTGAAGTGCTAAACTTGGCACGACACAGATTTAACGAGGCGACTAAACTTTTAATGTGTTGTTAGCGATGTACCAAATAGGTCTGTTTTATCGGTTTCTCTTTTCACTATTGGCTGGCTGAACTGCCGTAAATTGCCAACACGGCGTGCGTTCTGCCCTTTCCAACAAAGATGGGGGCCGAATAACGACCTATGACGAACAAGGTAATGCAGGTCGACGTCTTGAGATCCTCTAAGCGCAGTGCCATGAAAAGGGAACTGCAGCAGTCACGTCTACAACTAACAACATCAGTTCCAATAGTTTGCGCAACAGACAGAGAAACATATCAACGAATAGGAATATGAACCAGCAACGACATGTTTTGAGTTCCTTCCAAAATTATCAAACCTAATTTATTCAAGCCTGAGGCTACTGGTGCGTAACATTTTGGATGCGGGTGGTGTGCCAAAATCTGACTTTATCTTGCTGCTTATGTGGGCTAATAAAAAGAAAGAATGTTATATAAGCAGTTAGTTTTAGCTTACTTTCGTTCGCCCAGCTAACACTCGTAGAAAAAAAATCACCAAGGAGGTCCAGGGAACATTTACTATCTATGGTAGACAAAGGTACATATATACTACAGGGAATATTTACTATCTATGGTAGACAAAGGTACATAGATACTACAGGGAACATTTACTATCTATGGTAGACAAAGGTACATATATACTACAGGGAACATTTACTATCTATGGTAGACAAAGGTACATATATACTACAGGGAACATTTACTATCTATGGTAGACAAAGGTACATATATACTACAGGGAACATTTACTATCTATGGTAGACAAAGGTACATATATACTACATATGTGTTGCTTGCATAAAGATGGTTGCTCAAGTTGTGACTGATAATAATTGGGGTTGTATGGAGAGGGATATCACACGAAGTATGGAGCGCAGATAGAAAGCAGTTTTCCATACTGTATAGATATGTTTTAGGGAAGACGATCAATTGTATTAAAGGCGGCAGATAAACCCGCAAGGTAGTTACTTTACGTGTGTCAAAATTTATAGCTAAGTAATTACCCGGCATGCAATGTTTAAGAAGTGTGTTCTGATGCACTTTTTTGAAATCACCACAACATAATGTGTCAATTTAATTACGCAGGTATGACACTCATTATAGGGCAAGCAATTAATCAATATATACTTTCAGCAGTATGGTCGGTAATTGATCAAGATCACATTACTTGTTTGGGGAGGATTTTAAGATAGCACACAATCCAACAGATGTGGGTACCACGTACATACAACACAGCTCTTGGATAGCATAGCGATGGTACACCTTTACACGACTCAAAGTGAGCTTTGGAAATGTAGGACGATTACGTATGGGTTTGACTTTGAAATAAAGGGAATATATATCAAACATGAAACAGTATTAAGCATAGACGGGAAGCCGATTTGGAGATTCATTGTTTTTTGATACTATATTTGTTATAGCAAGGACCTATCCGATTTAGCTAAAGGCATTTGTATATTGCAATAATTAATCTTAAAAAAACCAATGCTTGTTATGCACAATGCAAGGTTATATCTTCTTGTTTGCTAATTATAGTTTCAAATACCTACACGGTGATGTTGTCCATACAAGTCAAAATTGTTTCCTTTCGGATATGTTGTAAGATATGTTTATATAAATATTGTAATTTAAGGCACAATATCATTCTTGTGAAAACAAATGTCTAATTTTATTATACCAATGTTCTGGGAATGTTAACATCTATACTGATGATTGTTGTGATCAGATGAAATATAATTTAAAATAATAAATAAAGTATAACATATTTTTTAAATTAAAGTAAACATTATCTTTTATTAACAATGTTGAGCAAACATTGAGCTTAATACCTAGGCCGAATATGCTGAAGTTAACGCCAGACATTATTCACACAGACACTATCACGCCTGCCCAGTGCGTAATGACGTCGCAACACGGCTTACGTGGAAATGCAAACGTCACTCCGCTTGCTCAAGGTCACTCTAACAAACTGTAGGTGAACATCTCAATTATTATTGTTTTCATGATACATCGTGTAATATTCAATCTTGACATAAATATAATGTAATATACCCATAAAAACCTTACGTCGGGTTTTGACAGAAAGTAAAATACGGTCGAATGTCGTAAACACACGAGTGACGCCAGTCTATCAAAATGTATTATCTTTAAGAAAGCTATAACCTTGCTGCATGTCAACTTATATTATTAGCATTTCTGAACAGGAACCCTAGTAAGAGTTTTTGAAGAAAAAAAATTGTTTAGAATATTCCACACACGCGCGCCGTTAGACTGGGATGTATTATACGCATAAGAGCATTTATCATGTTCAAATGCAGCAGCTTGTTTAGATGCTTACCTTAAGAATGCAACATGTGTTCCCTGACACAGTATTAATATGACAGTATCAAAAGAACAGGTGTTGCCTAATGTATTATTGAAAATGCAAAACACTTATTATCTTGTTCCACTGCTCGAAGATATACAGCAAATTCATTGTAACTGGTGCATCTGCCAGACCTATTTATTTACAAGCGACATTTTAATAGTTCCATAAAACAACCGAAATCATATCACCGCATTTAAAAAGAAATTACTCAAATTACGTTTTTTTCTTCAGGTTCCAGCGCCTACATGGAAAGCACGCTATAAAGTAAAAGTAAAACAAAAGGTCAGTTCTTATATAGCGCAGTGTCCAGACATCAGACTGCTCAAAGCGCTTTACATTTTACTCCCTGGCAGACCTGTTCAATCGAACACCAACTCGATTTCTCTGGGAAGCACCCAGCCACGCTACAATTAATGCGCGAAGACTATTCGTACACAAATATCCACCACTGTCTATAGCCAGGTACTCATTCATTCAGCTGACTGAACTTGAGCAACGTATAGTGAACGAACTTGCCCAAGGTTCGACATTGCAGCACTTTACCCTTCACCCTGACAGACCTTATCCTCACTCCACCAAAGCAACATCTTTCTGGAGCATTCAACACATCTATACAAAAATGTGAGAACGAAAATGAAGAGCATCAAGATGTTACCACCATCACAAAAAGAGATTGTACACGACGTATTGTTGGTACCGACACAGAGCGGCTGGGGTAAGATACAAAACATTGTTATAGCATCTTAAAGAGGACACAAGTCTGGAAAGACAAGACATGTCGTGAATCCGAGAACGACTGAGAGAAGATGACCGAGCATGGATGGAGCGGAGACCTGTCGTGGTAACAACATGACGTGACGTGACTTGACAAGAGTTAACAGCTCGGGTCATGTTGACCCATCGACTGGTAACCGGGACGTTGCACCGCCATACAGCTCTGTTCACCACGCACTGATCTCTCGTCATCTCACCAACACCGTCCTGTGTCATTTCTGAGTTGGTCAATCCACTGATTCAATGACGTAACGGCTTAGTATTGTATCTCCTCATGTCCGCCTATTGATACATTAGTCTGTGGGAATGCTTCCCATAGAAGTCGAGATGGTGTTCGATTGAACAGGTCTGTCAGGGAGTAAAGTGTAAAGCGCTTTGAGCAGTCCTGAGGACTGGATACTGCGCTGTATAAGAACTTACCTTTACCTTACCTTTATAGTATTGTATCTCCCCATGCCCGCCTACTCATACATTATGGATACATGAATTTATAGTATTGTAACTCCCCGTGTTCGCCTACCGGTTCATTATGGATGCATGAAGTCATAATATTGCATCTCCCCATGCCAGCCTACTGAGACATTATGGATACATGAAGTCATAGTATTGTATCTCCCCATGCCTGCCTATTGATACATTATGGATACATGAAGTCATAGTATTGTATCTCCCCATGCCAGCCTACTGATACATTATGGATACATGAAGTCATAGTATTGTATTTCCCCATGCCTGCCTACCGGTACATTATGGATACATGTAGTCATAGTATTGTATCTCCCCATGCCCGCCTACTGATACATTATGGATACATGTAGTCATAGTATTGTATCTCCCCATGCCCGCCTACTGATACATTATGGACACATGAAGTCATAGTATTGTATCTTCACTAGTTGAGCAGATGTGTGAGGAAGAGGGCGTGGGATTCATAGATTTATGGGGGTACTTTGTTGGGAGAGAATGTACATGAGAGATGGCCTCCATCTAAGTGGAAAGGGGGCAGCAGTATTCTCAGAGAATCTGCTGCGATCTGTTGACAGTGGGACAGGTTGCATCTATTTAAACTAAATTCGCAGGGGGGACTGGCAGAGAAGCCTGAAACTGGAGGCATAGATAAAGGCAGCAAAAAAAATTCAGCAAAGAACAGTCTGGAAAACTGTTCTGAAGCTGGGTATAAATGTGTTTGTTTAAATGCAAGGAGTATAGTAAACAAAAGAAATGAACTAAACATTATGGTAGAAGATATTGACCCTCACATAATAGGTATAACCGAATCATGGGCAACCACCGATATATCAGATGCCGAATTGGGACTGACAGGATATGTAATGTTTAGGAAAGATATTAAAGAATCTATCCAGGCTTATGAAATAAAATTAGACAGAGAAGCAGATTGCGAAGAAGCTGTTTGGTGTAACATAGTTACAGGAAACTCAACGTTAACGGTTGGATTAGTTTATCGAAGTCCAAACATAAGCATAGAAGAGAATGAAAAAATACAAAACGCTATAAGGGAAGTGAGCAAACGGGACTGTGTTATTATGGGGGATTTTAACCATGGGCATATAAAATGGAAATCTCTACAGAGTATGGGTAGTGAGGACCACAAGTTTTTAGTTTTAGTACAAGATAGTTTCCTTTCTCAACATGTGCTAGAACCAACCAGGGGAGAGAATGTGTTAGACTTAGTTTTATCCTCACAGAATGAATTAGTTGACAATGTTAAATTATGTGAGCCTCTGGGAAGTAATGATCACAACCAGATACATTTTACCATCAAAGTAAAATCAGAAAGAAATAATAAAAAGCAGTTCAGGGGAAATTTCCACAAAGGAAGATATAAGGAAATGAGGAAATATTTAGCAAAGATAGACTGGAATAATACACTGAAGAATAAGACAGCAACAGAATGCTGGAATATCTTAAAGAATGAAATAGAGTGCATCGTAGATAATTTGTTCCCTTCAAAAAACAAGGGAAACGGACCAGAAAGAAATACTTATCGAAAGAAGCCATTAGAAAAATTAAGTATAAACAAATGATGTGGAAGACATATAGACATACTGGCAATGACGAAGACTACAGTATTTATAAAGAAGCACTAAACCAAGCTACAGCTGAAATTAGAAATTCAAAGAGAAGCTATGAACATAAATTAGCTTGTAATATAAAACATGACAGCAAGAGTTTTTATGCGTATGTTCGAAGCAAACAGAAAGTTCGAGATAAGGTCGGTCCTCTAGAAGATAGTGCTGGAAATATAATATCAGAAGGATTCTTAATGGCTGAAGACCTAAATGAGTATTTTAGTTCAGTGTATACCAGAGAAGACACTAGTTCACTGCCAGTACCAGAGGCTAAGTTCAAGGGGGCAGAATCAGACTATTTAAGACAGTTAATTGTAACCCCAGAAATGGTAGCTAAGAAAATTAGGGCTATGAAGGAAAATAAATCACCTGGAGTGGATGGTATTCCACCCAAACTACTAGTGGAAATTGTAGAACAAATTAGCATACCGCTTGCAACAGTTTTTAACTTGTCATTAGAAGAGGGAGTGGTTCCTTTAGAATGGAAAGAAGCAAACATTATACCGTTATTTAAAAAAGGTTCGAGAAACAAGTCAGAGAACTATAGACCAGTGAGTTTAACATCAGTGATTTGTAAATTATTAGAAAGACTAACTAAAGATCACATGGTGGATTTTCTTGTTAAACATAACTTGATAAATCCATCTCAACATGGGTTTCTAAAAGCGAGGTCATGCTTAACAAATATGTTATGTTTTTTGGAAGATATCACTAAGTGGGTAGATGATGGATCACCAGTAGATATCATCTACTTAGATTTTCAAAAAGCTTTCGACAAAGTGCCACATCAGAGATTACTGCTTAAACTAAAAGCCCATGGCATAGGAAATGGTATAATTAACTGGATAGAAAAATGGCTGATTGACAGAAGACAACGGGTAGTTGTTGATGGGGAGGCTTCAAACTGGAAATCAGTTTTGAGTGGGGTTCCACAGGGATCAGTACTGGGACCTATATTATTCTTAATATATATAAACGATTTGGACGATGATATAGCTAGCAAGGTGTTGAAATTTGCAGATGATACAAAAGTGTTTAGAAGGATTAAAAGTGATGGGGATAGACAGCATTTACAAGATGATCTTGACAGGTTGATCAAATGGTCTGAAAAGTGGCAAATGTTGTTCAATTTTGGGAAATGTAAATGCCTCCACACAGGACATGGGAACGAATATGTAGAATATACAATGGGGGGAACTGTACTAAGTACTACTGTAAAAGAAAAAGACTTAGGGCTGACAATTAGTGCTGACATGAAGGTTTCAGAGCAGTGTGGAATTGCAGCTTCAAAGGGAAATCAAATCCTTGGATTGATTAGGCGAAATATAGCATATAAAGAAAAAGAACTAATAATACCGCTGTAGAAAACAATAGTTAGGCCTCATTTAGAATATTGTATACAATCGTGGAGGCCATACCGCAAGAAGGACATAGATATGCTAGAAAGAGTACAGAGGAGAGCGACTAAAATGTTACCAAAACTGAGGGATCTTAGTTATGAAAAACGCCTAAAAGAATGTGGTTTAACAACACTAGAGACGAGGAGATTGAGAGGAGATAAGATAGAAGTGTTTAAAATATTGAATGGTTATGAAAATATTGATAGAAATATGTTTTTTTTCAGTTAAGAAAGATAGAAAGACTAGAGGACATGAAGTTACATTAGTAAAGGAGCATTGTAGATTAGACGTGAGAAAGTTCTCATTTTTACAAAGGACTGTGAATGAATGGAACAGATTATATGATGATTGTGTGGGTGCTAGTAGTGTGAATATGTTTAAAAATAAAATCGACACATACCTCAGAAGGGCTGGATATATGTAGATAAAAGGGTTGGACTCTCGATAAGCCAAAGGGCTTCCTTATCCACCTGCCATCTAGAGTTAATTCTCTGGATGGCAATCTTGTTAAATCTTGTTAAATCTCCCCATGCCCGCCTACTGATACATTGTGGATACATGAAGTCATAGTATTGTATCTCCCCATGTCCCCTTACTGATACATTGTGGATACATGTAGTCATAGTATTGTATCTCCCCATGTCCCCCTACTGATACATTATGGAATTATGGATACATGTAGTCATAGTATTGTATCTCCCCATGTCCCCCTACTGATACATTATGGATACATGTAGTCATAGTATTGTATTTCCCCATGCCCGCCTACCGGTACATTATGGATACATGTAGTCATAGTATTGTATCTCCCCATGCCCGCCTACTGATACATTATTGATACATGTAGTCATAGTATTGTATCTCCCCATGCCCGCCTACTGATACATTGTGGATACATGTAGTCATAGTATTGTATCTCCCCATGCCCGCCTACTGATACATTATGGATACATGTAGTCATAGTATTGTATCTCCCCATGCCCGCCTAATGATACATTATGGACACATGAAGTCATAGTATTGTATCTCCCCATGCCCGCCTACTGATACATTGTGGATACATGAAGTCATAGTATTGTATCTCCCCATGTCCCCCTACTGATACATTGTGGATACATGTAGTCATAGTATTGTATCTCCCCATGTCCCCCTACTGATACATTATGGATACATGTAGTCATAGTATTGTATCTCCCCATGTCCGCCTACTGATACATTATGGATACATGTAGTCATAGTATTGTATCTCCCCATGCCCGCCTACTGATACATTGTGGATACATGAAGTCATAGTATTGTATCTCCCCATGCCCGCCTACTGATACATTGTGGATACATATAGTCATAGTATTGTATCTCCCCATGCCCGCCTACTAATACATTATGGATACATGTAGTCATAGTATTGTATCTCCCCATGTCCGCCTACTGATACATTATGGATACATGTAGTCATAGTATTGTATCTCCCCATGCCCGCCTACTGATACATTGTGGATACATGAAGTCATAGTATTGTATCTCCCCATGCCCGCCTACTGATACATTGTGGATTCATGAAGTCATAGTATTGTATCTCCCCATGCCCGCCTACTGATACATTGTGGATACATGAAGTCATAGTATTGTATCTCCCCATGCCCGCCTACTGATACATTATGGATACATGTAGTCATAGTATTGTATCTCCCCATGCCCGCCTACTGATACATTGTGGATACATGAAGTCATAGTATTGTATCTCCCTATGCCCGCCTACTGATACATTGTGGATACATGAAGTCATAGTATTGTATCTCCCCATGCCCGCCTACGGATACATTGTGGATACATGAAGTCATAGTATTGTATCTCCCCATGCCCGCCTACTGATACATTATGGATACATGTAGTCATAGTATTGTATCTCCCCATGCCCGCCTACTGATACATTGTGGATACATGAAGTCATAGTATTGTATCTCCCTATGCCCGCCTACTGATACATTGTGGATACATGAAGTCGTAGTATTGTATCTCCCCATGCCCGCCTACGGATATATACCTATTTGGTGATGCAATATGGTCGTATCCTGCTTTCATACATATTTGCTTCAAATGTAAAAATCGTGGTGTAGTACTATTTTCCTTAATTTAGTCACAAGCTGTAATTCGTATGACGAACTTACTACTGTCGAAGTACAAATACCGTTGCTCGTAAGCAGATTATCAACAAAATGCGGCGGATTTTATTTTATTTTGTTTTATATCCAGGCGTAGTAAATTGCCACACTCGGTCTGAACAGGAATGTTATTGGCCGTGTTTTTCGTCCGGCTCTAATATATGTCATTTGCTATTTGGAAGGGTACAAAAAGAAAAAAATTGACATTTAGAAAAAAAATGCATCATCGTCCATTTATAATCTATTGTTTTTGCTCTGGATTGTATAATTGTTCAATCTTGTTAAACGGCGTGGACGTTGATTTCACTTTATGCGTCGTTCACTCTTTGCAAATGCTTCCGCTGACTTTGCAGTTGTGATGCAATATATAATATAACAATACATGTTGAAGTTCACTATTTCCACATTTTGTATCTGCCTCTGGTACAAACATATAAATAAAACATGGCAAAGTAAACAGCCGTGACATAAATACTGCGACCAGAAATGCATATCGGTAATTACTTGGCTATTGTCTTTGTCGAAAAACACAATTTGTGTGATTTGATAATATAGCCGTTGATGACGTATGTTGAATATCAAGCATGCTATAATTATATTTAATCGTGGCGTGTGTACAAGAATAAGGGCTCAGATTATATTTAAAAATATGGAGGATAGCCGTTTTAAGCACGATGAATATGCATCAATACGTTATGGAATTTGCATGCTAGAATGTATAATGATGTACGTGAAGCAGCTTATATTTTGATGTACGATTACGTCTGTTTCATGCATTTCATGTGCTTATGAGAATTACGTTGTGACTGGCTACTGATATCTGTATTAATGTAATTTATGTGATTACATCCTGATCGACCTCGGCTGATGTTGGCACCAGCATTATGCCCGTGTCAATTACGTGGCTACATATCATGTTGATAGGACCGCAGCTGGTGGACTTCCGCCTTCGCGTACCTACGTCATCTTGTGTAAGTGATATCTCTAAATACCGACAAAACAAACAACTGTTTTTTGCTTGTGATACCATGTATATACTGCACGTGCGCCTGTTTCTTAACGGTGTGCGTGTGGGTGTGTTTAAATTATATTTATTAAAGTATACCACTTAATTTTGATCGATTCTGTAATATGTATCCTACTGAGAGGCCCGAACTGTAATATGTATCCTACTGAGAGGCCCGAACTGTAATATGTATCCTACTGAGAGGCCCGAACTGTAATATGTATCCTACTGAGAGGCCCGAACTGTAATACAACGAAAATGTACTAAAACGAAACAGAAACAAAGTAGATGTCATAGACTCCAACATACGGGCGCTGTGATCGTCAGTTACGACCCATTTTGTAATAATCGACCCATTTTGTAATAAAAACAGGCCCATTTTGTAATAACGACCCGTTTTGTAATAAAACAGGCCCATGTTGTAATAAACCAATGTACTAATGAAATAAAAACATTATATAATGACATTTAGGCCCATTTTGTAATAATTTCAGGTATGCACATTTTGTAAGAACATGCAGGTCCATTTTGTAATAACAATGACTGACCATGAAGTGACCGTAGTGAAGGAGGTAGCCGGGGAAAAGGGACGGGAGAGGAGAGAAGAAAATGTGATGGGAGGAAAGAAGAAGGGACGAAAGGAAGTGAGAGTAAATGTGCTAGAAGAGAAGATGACAGGAGGAAAGGGGACAAGAGAAAACGCGACAGGAAAGAAGGGAAGGAATGTGACAGGAGAGAAGACGACAAGAGGAAAAGACAACAACCAGACATATGCAAACCGGAGGAGCTACTCCGAGGCAGTGATTGAGGGGGCAAGGAGAAAAGAGAGAGTGTTTATGGGCGATTCAATTCTGAGAAAAACAGACAAGACTATATGCGAGGGGAAGGACGTTGTTGTATGTCTACCGGGGGCTAGGATAGAGCATGTGACCGAAAGGGTAGAGAAGGTATTGGGGCATGGCAAGGGAGGGTCTATACTAGTACACGTTGGGACAAACAATGCAGACAAGGAGGGAACAACTGGGATAGTTCAGAAGTACAGACATCTAGTGAGGAAGCTAAAGAAGACAAGAGTGGAACAGGTTATTCTCTCAGGAATTTTGCCAGTAATGGGAGGAAGGGGGGCAAGGTACAGAAACTGTAAGAGGATGGCGATCAACGCACTAGTTGAGCAGATGTGTGAGGAAGAGGGCGTGGGATTCATAGATTTATGGGGGTACTTTGTTGGGAGAGAAGATATGTACATGAGGGATGGCCTCCATCTAAGTGGAAAGGGGCAGCAGTATTCTCAGAGAATCTGCTGAGATCTGTTGACAGTGGGACAGGTTGCATCTATTTAAACTAAATTCGCGGGGGGGGACTCGCAGAGAAGCCTGAAACTGGAGGCATACATAAAGGCAGCAAAAATAATTCAGCAAAGAACAGTCTGGAAAACTGTTCTGAAGCTGGGTATAAATGTGTTTGTTTAAATGCAAGGAGTATAGTAAACAAAAGAAATGAACTAAACATTATGGTAGAAGATATTGACCCTCACATAATAGGTATAACTGAATCATGGACCACCACCGATATATCAGATGCCGAATTGGGACTGACAGGATATGTAATGTTTAGGAAAGATAGAATAGGAAGAAGGGGAGGTGGAGTTATTTTATATATTAAAGAATCTATCCAGGCTTATGAAATAAAATTAGACAGAGAAGCAGATTGCGAAGAAGCTGTTTGGTGTAACATAGTTACAGGAAACTCAACGTTAACGGTTGGATTAGTTTATCGAAGTCCAAACATAAGCATATAAGAGAATGAAAAAATACAAAACGCTATAAGGGAAGTGAGCAAACGGGACTGTGTTATTATGGGGGATTTTAACCATGGGCATATAAAATGGAAATCTCTACAGAGTATGGGTAGTGAGGACCACAAGTTTTTAGTTTTAGTACATGATAGTTTCCTTTCTCAACATGTGCTAGAACCAACCAGGGGAGAGAATGTGTTAGACTTAGTTTTGTCCTCACAGAATGAATTAGTTGACAATGTTAAATAATGTGAGCCTCTGGGAAGTAGTGATCACAGCCAGATACATTTTACCATCAAAGTAAAATCAGAAAGAAATAATAAAAAGCAGTTCAGGAGAAATTTCAACAAAGGAAGATATAAGGAAATGAGGAAATATTTAGTAAAGATAGACTGGAATAATACACTGAAGAATAAGACAGCAACAGAATGCTGACATATCTTAAAGAATGAAATAGAGTGCATCGTAGATAAATTTGTTCCCTTAAAAAAACAAGGGAAACGGACCAGAAAGAAATACTTATCGAAAGAAGCCATTAGAAAAATTAAGTATAAACAAATGATGTGGAAGTCATATAGACGTACTGGAAATGACGAAGACTACAACATTTATAAAGAAGCACTAAACCAAGCTACAGCTGAAATTAGAAATTCAAAGAGAAGCTATGAACATAAATTAGCTTGTAATATAAAACATGACAGCAAGAGTTTTTATGCGTATGTTCGAAGCAAACAGAAAGTTCAGGATATGGTCGGTCCTCTAGAAGATAGTGCTGGAAATATAATGTCAGAAGGATTCTTAATGGCAGAAGACCTAAATGAGTATTTTAGTTCAGTGTTTACCAGAGAAGACACTAGTTCACTGCCAGTACCAGATGCTAAGTTCAAGGGGGCAGAATCAGACTATTTAAGACAGTTAATTGTAACCCCAGAAATGGTAGCTAAGAAAATTAGGGCTATGAAGGATAATAAATCACCTGGAGTGGATGGTATTCCACCCAAACTACTATTGGAAATTGTAGAACAAATTAGCATACCGCTTGCAACAGTTTTCAACTTGTCATTAGAAGAGGGAGTGGTTCCTTTAGAATGGAAAGAAGCAAACATTATACCGTTATTTAAAAAAGGTTCGAGAAACAAGTCAAATAATTATAGACCAGTTAGTTTAACATCGGTGATTTGTAAATTATTAGAAAGACTAATTAAAGATCACATGGTGGATTTTCTTGTTAAACATAACTTGATAAACCCATCTCAACATGGGTTTCTAAAAGCGAGGTCATGCTTAACAAATATGTTATGTTTTTTGGAAGATATCACTAAGTGGGTAGATGATGGATCACCAGTAGATATCATCTACTTAGATTTTCAAAAAGCTTTCGACAAAGTGCCACATCAGAGATTACTGCTTAAACTAAAAGCCCATGGCATAGGAAATGGTATAATTAACTGGATAGAAAAATGGCTGATTGACAGAAGACAACGGGTAGTTGTTGATGGGGAGGCTTCAAACTGGAAATCAGTTTTGAGTGGGGTTCCACAGGGATCAGTACTGGGACCTATATTATTCTTAATATATATAAACGATTTGGACGATGATATAGCTAGCAAGGTGTTGAAATTTGCAGATGATACAAAAGTGTTTAGAAGGATTAAAAGTGATGGGATAGACAGCATTTACAAGATGATCTTGACAGGTTGATCAAATGGTCTGAAAAGTGGCAAATGTTGTTCAATTTTGGGAAATGTAAATGCCTTCACACAGGACATGGGAACGAATATGTAGAATATACAATGGGGGGAACTGTACTAAGTACTACTGTAAAAGAAAAAGACTTAGGGCTGACAATTAGTGCTGACATGAAGGTTTCAGAGCAGTGTGGAATTGCAGCTTCAAAAGGAAATCAAATCCTTGGATTGATTAGGCGAAATATAGCATATAAAGAAAAAGAACTAATAATACCGCTGTACAAAACAATAGTTAGGCCTCATTTAGAATATTGTATACAAGCGTGGAGGCCATACCGCAAGAAGGACATAGATATGCTAGAAAGAGTACAGAGGAGAGCGACTAAAATGATACCAAAACTGAGGGATCTTAGTTATGAAAAACGCCTAAAAGAATGTGGTTTAACAACACTAGAGACCAGGAGATTGAGAGAAGATCAGATAGAAGTGTTTAAAATATTGAATGGTTATGAAAATATTGATAGAAATATGTTTTTTTCAGTTAAGAAAGATAGAAAGACTAGAGGACATGAAGTTACATTAGTAAAGGAGCAGTGTAAATTAGACGTGAGAAAGTTCTCATTTTCACAAAGGACTGTGAATGAATGGAACAGATTATCTGATGATTGTGTGGGTGCTAGTAGTGTGAATATGTTTAAAAATAAAATCGACACATACCTCAGAAGGGCTGGATATATGTAGATAAAAGGGTTGGACTCTCGATAAGCCAAAGGGCTTCCTTGTCCACCTGCCATCTAGAGTTAATTCTCTGGATGGCAATCTTGTTAAATCTTGTCTTGTTAAATCATCGGCTAATATCAAAAAAGACTTGAACGTATTGACTACAACACGTACATCCTACATACACGCACCCTCACACAAACCACACGAAGACGTGATGACGAAGATGAAAACGAATACTATGATAACGTAGAAAAAGAAGATGATCAGGACTGAAATATAGATGATGATGAAGACGACGATGATTAGGCTGAAGAGGATTGTTATAGTGGAAATGAAGATGTTGATTAAGATGGAGATAAAGAAGATAACGAAAAAGATATGATTGTGACGAAATTGACGGTGACCCACATAAATATGAAGATTGTCAAGAAGAGTAAGATGACGAGGACGAAGTTGATAAAGACGATGATGACGTTGAATGTGCAGAATTAATTTTGAAGTTATGCTAAATAATGTTGATGAATATGAAGGTTACCATGATGATTATGGTGAAGTTGAAAATGGGGGTGAAGACTGTTGCAAATATGTAGACAAAATGATGAAGTAGGAGGTGCTGATGACGATGCACATTATGATGGAGACGAAGATGATGATGATGATGATGATGATGAAGATTATTATAGTGCTTAGAATAACGACGCAGATGTAAACGCCGATGATAATTATGATAACGAAGATGGCGATGATGAAGACCAACATGTTGAGAATGTGGGTGATGATTTTCATATTGATTTTCGTCATCATCATATCTTTTTCGTTACCTTCTTTATCTTCATCTTAATCAACATCTTCTTTTTCACTATGAAATCCTCTGCACCATAATCATCGTAATCTTCATCATAACTACCATCGTCGTCTTCATCATCATTTTCTCCGTTATCGCTATTCTTCTTCATCATCATTATCCTCATGTTGTGTGTGAGCGTGCGTGCGTACGTGTGCGCGCGTATGTAGCATGTACGGGTTGTAGTCAACACGGTTCTTTTTTTGACATCAGTCGTTGTTGTTACAAAATTGGCGTGCATGTTCTTACAAAATGTGTACACCTGAAATTATCACAAAATGGGCCTCAATGTTATTTTATTATGTTATTACATTATTACATTGGTTTATTACAAAATGGGCCTGTTTTATTACAGAAAGGGGCGTTATTACAAAATGGGTCGATTATTACAAAATGGGTCGTAACAATCGTCCCACGACAACTGCGTGCATTTGAAAATGATTCGGGTCACTAAAAGTCGTGCGCTCACTTCTATACGGTGTCTGTGCAGATAATTATATCGTGTTGCCTGTGAGGAATTCGCAGTCTAATTACGTGTGAGAAAATAAACGGTAGAATATCGCGAACGAGCAACCCTTTTATTGTAGAAATGGTGAAGGTCAATGGAAAATTATAAAAAAAGCAAACGTCGAGGCAAACAACAACAACATTTAAAAAAAGCTAGGAAAGAGGTATTTGTAGTACTGCCTTTCGCTGCCGCCAACAAAAACACAAACGCGAGCATGGTATTTGAAACCACCAGTAAAGATAAAAAGAGAAAGAGCAAAAGAAACTCATAAACGAACCGTTGTAAAATAAGTAGAGCACCAGAAAATAAACACATTCGATTTAGACAGAACGAACGAAGACAGATATGAACGGCGTTCGTTGGTCTCTTTCTGGCTGTTGAGTTTCAGCGATGGTTTGTGCACCTTGCTACTTTATTATTCAAATGAAGTAACCGGTGGTCCCGCTGATGCAAAATAGGTGTTTAGCAGAAAGATGATGCTTTGGTTTGTTTGAAACCATAGTTTTTGTTTGATAATTGTTCCCTACTAATGTGTCACTCCTCTTTTAATTCCGCAGCACACTTGTGACTTTGTTACGGCATGTCAGAGTGCCGCGGCACACCGGTTGGGAAGCACTATAGATGAACACACAGGCATACATTGAACCACAGGAAACCGGAACTACGCTAACAGTACCAAGGCGGCGTTTTGAAGAACCACTGTGTCAGGTCACCAAGCAAAGCGGTTTCACGAATTGGGCTGAAGTGCGATAATTCTGTATAAACCGTGTCGATGTCAAATTGCTCAACCCACGTACGGACGGGTTGAAAAGTATCTAATAAATTAGTTGTTCTAGTTAGTAATAAGTAACACAACTACTTAAAATACTTATATGGCACCTGTATCCTCTGAAGCTCGAGCTATATGACGCAACAACACCAAAGGATTAAGCATTGTTAGATGTATATACAATGCAAAAGTCGTCAACAGACTTATGGATGTCTTAAGACAACACTAAATAGATAGGCCTTCAGATCTCGTCAGCATTATATATATTTCCTGCTGATGTAACGCTCATATGGAGTGGGTTACACAGAGTTGTCAAGTGAGAAAATAGTTTCGATATATGTTTATTTAAGTTGTTATAAGCGTGGCGCAGTGCATTGCTTTTATCACAAGTATAATGGTCAGCACCAACAGTTTTGTAGATCTACGACGAATCCGTGGTCGGCACTGCTGACCGCCGACGGTGATATGCCACTTGCTAAAATGGAGTGAGTTACCGCGACTGACAGCTTAATGTACAGTATCACTTGATAAACACATTGCTCATGATTTACGTAGAATAGGTCAGGCATGCCGACATACTTCATCTTTGTAACGCAAGAATGCGCTTGATATACAGTGGTGAATACGGAATGTTTGCACTGTCAAGGTGAACAAAACATTCCTAGGCCACCTCCTCAACCCATTAATCCCAAGGAGTCCCCGTGTCGTCGATGGTCACAGAGGTATGGGTGAAAAGGTTCATCACTGCGATTACGCAATTGCCATATCCATCAAAGTTACCTGTTGCCAAGCAACATGGTTCGTCAAATCATCAAAATGGATGTCGAACATGTACAGCTATCGGACATTCCATCGTGTGTTTTACTTAAAAGCTTGCTCCAAATGTTTGTCAGTGCAACAAAACCGTAAGATAATGTTGTTTACGCGAGAACTGCGAAGAATAGTTATTTAGCAGATACAACGCCGCCTTTGTAAAGCTTGGTACGACGTAAGCTTGAAGCACCCACACACGTAGACACGACTATGTAATTCATACGCATCCTGGTCCACACATAGACAATTCTCTCTCCCTCCCTCCCTCCCTCCCTCCTCCCTCCTCCTCCCTCCTCCTCCCTCCCTCCCTCCCTCCCTCCTCCTCCTCCCTCCTCCCTCCTCCTCCTCCTCCCTCCTCCTCCTCCTCCCTCCCTCCCTCCCTCCCTCCTCCTCCCTCTCCTCTCTCACCCCTTTTCTCTCTTCCTCTCTCTCTCTTTCTCTTTCTCTATCCTTCTCCCTCTCTCTATCTCCCTCCCTTCCGCGCTCTCTCTCTCTCTCTCTCTCTCTCTCTCTCTCTCTCTCTCTCTCTCTCTCTCTCTCTCTTTGCCTCTGTCTCTCTCTGTCTGTGTCTCTCCTTCTCTCACTCTCCCTCTCTCACTTTCCGTATGTCTCACTCTCCCCCTCCTCTCCCCCTCCTCTCTTCCTCCCTCTCTGTCTCCCTCTCTCTCTTTCTCTCTCCCTCTCTCCCATCTCTCTCTCTCTCTCTTTCCTCTCTCCTCTCTCCCTCCCTCCCTCCCTCCCCCTCTCTCTCTCTCTCTCTCTCTCTCTCTCTCTTTTTTTCTCTCGTTGAAAACTCAACGTTACAGCATCGTACCGCCAACACCTATTGTAGATGTTTACTCTCTCGTTTACACTAAACCTTACAACAATGTATTGTGCACACCTATTGTAAATGTTTACTCTCTCGTTCACGATGGTTCGACTTTACAGCTCTCAGCTCACCCGGAGGTGTTAGCACATCAATCACGTGACATCAATCATGTGGCGACGTCGAGTTGAAACATGCGAGTGACCTTTCGCTCGCCGTATGCCCCTGGCAAGAGTAGTAAGGGGTGCCAGAAGCGGTCTAGGAAATACCAACAGATCAGTAAATTAACGAAGACAGGAGCGATATGTGTTTATGACCTCTTCACTTCTGAAGCCGCCCTCTATAACTGTCGCTTTCATGTTTTTTTGTATTTATTTTATGCTGTAGGGTGTTTGTAAATTACTGTTTCTATTTTAAATGTAAATAAACACGAATCAACATACATGCATGCTGTATATATCGACATTACCGGGACAAGGAGACGATAACACATAACACCTGTTCTGGACCGTCTACACTGGTTGCTTATACGTCAGTAGATCGAACTCAAGCTGTTACTGCTGCTATATCGTGCAGAGCACCATCTCGGTCCTGCGTACGTTTCATCGCTCGTGACATCCTACACGCCGACCAGATCACTTAGATCGGCCGAACAAGGTCTGCTGACTGTTCCGAGATATCATCTTGAACATTATGGCCGTCGTTCATTCTCGGTGGCTGGCCCGATCCGATGGAATGCCCTGCCTCATGCAGTCAGGCATGCAAACTGCGTTGCCACTTTCAAATCACTCTTAAATACATGCTTATTTCGACAGGCCTTCAAATAACTTTGCAGTCCGCATCAGTGACATATGGATGCAGTTATTTATTTATGTATTATAATTTTTTTTAATTAGCATATTATATGTATTTATTTAATTTTATTTAAGCACATTATTCATTTTAGGTATTTAAAAGGCTAATTCATTTAACTTATGTATAATATGTACGTTTGTAAATATATATATATATATATATATGTAAATATATATATATATATATATTTATTCAAGTTTATCTAACTGACATTTTATGTCATTTTTATATGCTACTTTTAAAACATTTTCTTTTACCTTTCTATTTAATATTTCTAATTAATATGTTTTAGGTCATTTAACGTATTTTTACTTGTAGTCTACGATTGTCAGCGCTTTGAGCAGATTTGTTATCCGGACACACGGCGCTCTATAAACGTTTTATAATAAATAAAATAAAACTAATAAATGCTAATAAACATATAACCAAACCGAACGATTGTTTTGGTTACATTTGTGTTTTAAGGTGTGTTCAGTAAGCGTAAGAAACCAAACATGGCGACCTCGCAAGAGAAGGCTCATCGCATCGCTCGCAGATATCAGAAATCTGTGACAGTGTGACAGCAACTACTGACAGCAAACGTCGCCGAATTATGGACTAGGATAACGGGCGCCAACGCCAGTGCCACGGCCGACGTGTTGCTGCCAATACGAACTGGCAGGTAAAGGCACAAGTTGTTGAGCTAAGAACAGGTCCAGATGTCTTTGAAAGATCTTTTTCATTTTCAGTTTTAGTGGAAACTTGTGCACGGTGTTGGAATTTACAAAAAAATCCGAGAGAATGGTAATATAGATTGAAATGTTTACTGACAATACGTTGTGCAAAACGTAATATACTTTGTTTTTTTATCAATACGCGATATGTACAAACAGTAACCGCTTCCACTAGGCCCACTGGAAAGGGAAACATGGTGGTGCTTATTGGCTGAACATATGTCGTGTTGTGTATCAGACAGACGGGCGGCATTTATCGCGTTTTTGCAGGGATATATTGCGTGTTAGAATAATTAGATACTGTATGATATACGTTGCGTAGACTTTCTGAATTTACTACTCGAATTAATATCTTTATTCCATATCTTCATGGCTGTGGCTCTTAACTCCTGGGTCGCGACCAAGATTTGAGTCGCTACGCCGTTTTGAGTGTGTCGCCTATGGTCTACTTTGAATATCCTAACTTTCTTTTATTGTCCCTCTTGGCCGTAGTAGATGCGTGTGGCACGAACTGTGTATCAAATGTTATGTGAATTGGAAACGCCATGTGATGTAGTATCAAACGGCGTTTAAATTTCATGCGACATTTGGGGGAAATGTTCGTCCCGCACGCGCCTGAAGTGGGCATGTCATATTCGGATTGATGCTGCCACCCTAGTAAACCAGGGGCGTTGCATATCGCTGCATGTATAGTCTTGTCGAACAATGAAGCATGGCTGAGCCCGACATCCAACCATTTCATTCCCTTTTGAGTTTTCTTTCGATTGTTTGGATATTGTCCAATTATGACTGACATTACGAGTAATGTCTGGGAAATTAATGGAATTAGTCGAAAACGCACTAGCGCCACAACCGCTGGCTCGAGAGGATGGTCGAATTGGTCATTATTCGGATTTCCTGGACTCGTTCTGTGAAATGGGTGCCTATTTAAATCCACACCGAAGCCTTAACAGTATGCTTTCACTGAACATGTTGTTTTAACCAGCATGTCCACGCACATTCCGGATAGGCTCTTTCCGTATTATAAAAGGAATGAAGTAAATTAATGTGATAACCGTCAAACTTTGTCGAACGTTTGCGATATTTCCGATTGTGTCCGCTATCTTTGCTTTCGATTCTTAAGCTAATAAATATAAGGTTACGAACAGCCGCTTTACCGTGATGGTTATATTTGATTTACTATTTAATACAACTGTGAGTTAGCAGAGGAAGATAATACTTCCGAAAAATTATTAAAAACTACGTTTTGGTAGTACCTAATATATAGGTAGGGCCAAAAGGCACCATATGGCAGAAGATAGCGCAAGACAGCCATATCTGGAAACGTGAGGCCTTCGCCCAACCACGGGACACTACGGCTACATAATGATGTTGACCAAACTGTATTGAATGTAAGTTGTCCAGAGTAGAATATTTAACTCAAATCACCCACTTCACGTTCAACACTGTGATCATATATGATCAACTTTAAAAGTTGAGCCATACGATGGCATTTAAGCAGAGTGTGTCTGCAAGGTTTATGTAATTCACGATGTGGTGCTGAATCTGCTTCTTATATGCAGAGATCGTTGTTGTGTACTTTGACGCTTATGTTAAATAATTCTAATACATGAAAACGAGTCGCAGATTCAACGGTTTGCTTCTCGGATGTACCCGTTGAAAGTTGTTAGAAACTATATTGTTACAAACGTGCCAGTACGCAGTTGACACAATTTGTATTTGAGGTGAATAGAATTTTAAAAGTACTCGTATGAATGATATATTTTACACATAAATGTTCAAAGCGCCCCAAAGAGATTTTGCCGTGTTGCGTTGTTTTGTGTAACCACTCGACACTATGAGGAGCACTAATATTATGTGAGAGAGATTTATTGCTGATTTAATTTGGGGTGAATTAGATTGATAAGCAGTTTTAACCTGTTGCGTGTATTAGTCGTAACTAATGTAAACCATTAAGCTAGGCCAGTTATCCTCAGCGGATAAAATCATATATTGCAGAGTTGTAAATGGTATCATACGAGGTTATAAATGAAAGCATGGAGGGTTGTGAATGAGTTTAGAGGTTAGGGCAATAAATAAGGCAGAAGATTGACGTTACAAGGTCGACCAGGTCTGTGGTCGAGGTTCTGCGAGGCGTCTGGTGATTTTCCAGGTGTGAAGCGCATTGCACCGAAGGAAAGAAATAATAAAGGATGGAACGAAGAAGCAAAGCACTGATGGAGCGAAAGAGCGAATGAACGAAGGAAAGAAGAAAAGAAAAAAAGAAGAAAAGAAGAAAAGAAGAAAAGAAGAAAAGAAGAAAAGAAGAAAAGAAAGAAAGATGGAACAATGAAACAATAGAACATAGGTAAGAAGGCAGGCAAGGACGAAAGGGCGATTGAAAGATTCAACAAGGGAACGAGGGAATGGTGGATAGGTCAACGAATGCGCAACGACACGAAGGGACGAAGAAAAGGAACGAATGATCGAAAGAACGAAGGAACGAACGTACAAAAGAATGAATGAATGAATGAAAGACAGAACGAAGGAACGAAGGAACGAACGAATCCTTGTAAGAAATGGGGATAGAATGAACGAACGTAGTATTAGAAGCCGAACGAACGCGTAGAATGATTGCAGCTCTTATCGTGAACGTAACACGTCGGACGAAGATAAATCGTAGTTCCACTTTTGGCATGCAACGATACTTCACGCGCCTTATAACCTTTAACTATATTAATATCCACGCCTAGAGTACTATATAAAATGTTGTTAATCTTTATTTGAAATTGTTAACTTTCCATCAGTTTGCGTACAACGCATTGATACTTCTGCAAAAAAACGATTGTATTTTATATGATACCCTGCTTTAATACGATAACGTATAAAATACAATCTACAAAAGTTGGTAATGTATTTGTTGTCAAAAAGGATGTAACTTTTTTAAACTAGCAGTCTGACGAGTCTCACCATAACTAATAAGAAGGTTTAGGAAGGTTAGGGTTTATTTATTCTTCTGCCGAAGCAATTACAATGTTCCACTACCTGCAGCAGGCGAAAATCGTCTCTATATGCTACTTACCAGGCGGCCACCATCGTGAGCAGAATACAAGCGTGCTTCAGCATGGCAACTGCAAAGTGATGCTTATTTGAGAATCCGGGAGTTGGCCACCGCTCAATTGTCGGAGGAACGTCTCGGTTCGACTGCCGAAGACTCTGTGATGCGTCCACTGCCAACAGCGTAGTTCTTTATTGACGTCGCAAAAGTACCACGCGGGGAGAGAGATTTACGACGTCGCTCGGTGCATTCTGGTCTATTCTATACGTCGTTTGAACTGTCGTATGACGCACGTCCTAGGGTGTCTTCGACACCCAGCCCGGCGGCTTCTGTGTAAATGCACCGCGTTCGAACGCGCAGTCCGTAAATCATGACAGATATAATTAAACCGTCGAAGACAATTTGCCAGGCGGTGCGGGTTGGGCCGTTTGTCCGGCTCAAAAACTTGATTGTGCGCGCGGGTGTGACAGGCACCAGGCTGACAACTTGTCACGACGGCTGCGATCACGACGGCGCGATATATGTCTATTCAAGACCCTTGTTGTGATGTTTCATGACAGTGGTATCGTTTAGCGTTACTAAGTTGACATGCTAATCATAATGTTGACGACTTAATCATCAATGCAATAGGTTCATCATACAGCAGCCCTGGGTTGGTGTATTGGACGAGGGCTACAACAAGAACACGTGGAAGCAGGTGGGGGGCGTGGAAGAGGGAAAATCGGGAGAACGGACGCAGGTAACGAAGAACATCACTATAGGAAATACGGTTGTCGACAGAGAGAATGCAGCGGGAGGCATTGAGAGTGGAAGATGATCTTGAAGCAGACGAGGATGTCGACAGTTGAATAATAATAATAATAATAATAATAATCTTTATTGATACATAATGTTAAGTATATCACAGATGTAGCAGTAACATGAAACATGTATACATTACGTATCAAATGGAACGAAGCAACACATTGCTTGTGTTCCTTATTCATGTCATATATGCAATGAAATCTATGATTCGTGTAAAAAAAAAAAAAAAAACATCTTCATAATAAACTAACAATTTATTTAATAATGCATTATACGAGTACCGTAAGTCTGAACATCAGGTACATCTTAACATGACATCATTATGCGAGTACCGTAACACTGAACATCAGGTACATCTTAACATGACAACATTACACGAGTACCGTAACACTGAACACCAGGTACATCTTAACACGACAACATTATACGAGTACCTAACACTGAACACAGGGTACATCTTAACATGACAAAATTACATTAAAGCAGCATTTAGCATATGTTTGCTAGAATTAGACGCTTGGTCCTTTGTTTGAACATATGAATAGATGTACAATATTGTAAATAGTTATTTGTAATAAATGTATTCCAGATTTTAGGACCAACATAAGCCAAAGACAGTTGTCTACAATTAGTCTTGCAGAATGGTATTTTATATGTTACTTCCTGTCTTGTATTATATTTATGTGTGGATATTTGCAGGACAAATACATCATGATATATATCTGGCAACATACCCCTATTATGCTTGTACATTAGAATACAGCATAAATATTTATTTACGTCATAAATATTCATTATTTGATAAGATGTAAATAAAGGCTGCGTATGTTCAATAAATCCTACATGACTTATTACACGCAAAACTCGTTTTGGAGTAAATGAATTTTAGCAAGGTATATATTCGGGGCCCTTCCCCAGACGACATTACAATAAGTAATATATGGGTATATAAACATGTAATACAGGTTTAACAATGATTTGTTATCTAATTTGTTTGTCACCTTTTTTATAATACCAATATTCTTAGAAATTTTATTTGATATATATTTAATGTGTGTGCTCCAATTCAATGTATTATTTATAAGCAAACCCAAAAACTTTATCTCATGTACAGTGTTAATTTGTATGCCGTCTATGCAAATGTTATTACACCTCTCTCTTATACTGATCGTATTACTAAAGGTCACTGTGTGAGTTTTCTGTATATTCAAAGAAAGTTTATTAATGTTAAGCCATAAAGATAGTTTTTTTATTTCAGAGTTCAAAACATTTTCCATTTCATCTATATTGTTGCCTTGTATAAAGATGCTCGTGTCATCAGCAAACATAATGGTAAACGTTGAGTCAGATAAAGTAGATAAATCATTTATATAGATAAGAAAGAGTAAAGGTCCCAGAATTGAACCCTGCGGAACACCACATGTTATGTTTTTAAGGTTTTGAAGAAGTGCAGCACACACTCCTTCCAGCAGCGAGGGTTATAACACATAACAGACTGCGTTGTACGCGCTACCTCGTACCCAAAGTGAAAACAAACAGGACCAGAAACTGCATTATTAACTGGTGCCTCTTTAATCAAAACTATCTGCGCTTAGTGACTTTCGGAACACTATAATACTACGGTGTATACTGTGTGTGTTATATATATATATATATATATATATATATATATATACATATACATATATATATATATACATATATATAAATATATATATATATATATAATTATATGTTCGTATAGGTATATATATAATTCATGTATATATATATATATATTAATATATATATATATATATATATATTAATGCATCTTTACCTAAATTTATTTTCTAACACAATGTACTAGTTTTAACAAATAAAGTTTTATCATGTTTCTTGTATTTTATTCACGAGTGCAAGGAAATAAACTAATTATTATTATTATTACATTTGGGAAGGAAAGAGACGGGAGCGTGCAAGGAGGCATTGGGAAGGACGGGAGGCAGGAGGAGGCGATTAATAAAAATCATGAATAGTTGTTCCAATTATATTCTTCCCATTGACGTTCAGTCCTCCGGAACATTTATTAGCTGCTGGAAAATAAGCAATCAAATGTCGCAGTCAATTGCTTTTTTACTCTTTCATGTTATTAAATATAGACCCACACGCGAGTTTGGTTGTCGAAGATCTACGCGCACAAAAGATAATGTTATTGTTAATACCATTATTACTACAACTATTAGAAGCATTGCTAAATATGCAACTTCCGGTGTTTCCCCGTCTCCTTTATTACTTATTGCCATGGTCATGAATGAGATCGCCGTCATGATATTACACGATAGGGCATATTCTATGACATCCGGTTGTTTGTGTTGAGACTTCTATAAATTTTCCCAGTGCACGCGTCATTGCATGAATTACGATTGATCAAATACTGCTCACATACCTGGGAATTAGACATTGGCGAAATGATGTGGTTTTTCCATCGTGGTGCGGTAATGGGTACGGCACCAATGCAACACCTACAGGTTTTAAAATTCAACTGACGTCATATCCCTCAGTCTGAGCTCAGAGTTTTATTGTAAGTTCCCTCTCGTCTGTTACAATACGCGGCCGACGGTACTCGCGACCGGCACAACGCCAATAAACTACTTCTTCACCTTGTTATGATCTCAACCACTGTTCGCGAGTGTTCGCTTTTAACTCGCCCGTTGTGAGGCCTCTACTTAATTAGTGCAATCCCGTCATCAATCAGCCGTGTTTTATTCCGGGACAAGTACGTGTTGGCTCGCCGGTGTTTTCTCTCTCAAGGTTTGGTTGTTTTGTTACACAAATATATAGCACAAGTTTGCCAACATGTCACCACAGAAACGTCGTTGAGGTCGGAGAGGTGTCACATTGTAACACGCACATACACTAAAGGTGGCTAAATTAATTAACAGAATGCGAATGATTGATACGCTACACACGGCAAGATATGCTAAAGATACCGCAGCGTTATACTGCGCAGTTATAATGCAGGATAGAAACCATGGAGGATGGATTCACCTTTCAGTGCATTGGGTGTTGGAAGGTGGAGTGTCTGCAGAAGGAGATAGTTAGGTTGACAGATATTGTGAAGGGAATGGAAATGGGAATTAGCAAGGAGGCAGGTCGAATGGAGAGAGACGACAGGGAGAGAGGTGAGAATACTGCAAGACTGAAGGAGAATAGCAGCGGCAAGAAAACTGAGGAAAGGAAATTGAGAGGAGGGAAGGTGACTGGAGGGGAAGAAATTGGAAAATCGACAACAGAAAACGTGACAAGCGTGAAGGTGACAGGGAAGAAAGTGACCATAGAGAAGGAGGGAGGGAAGATGGGAAGGGAGAGGAGAGAGGAAAACGAGATGGGACGAACGAAGAAGGGACGAAAGGAAGTGAGAGCAAATGTGATAGAAGAGAAGTCGATAAACGGGAAGGTAACAAGAGAAAAAGTGACACGAAAGAATGGATCGGAAGAGAATGTGACAGGAGAGAAGACGACAGGGGGGAAGACAACAACCAGACAGATGCAAACCGAAGAAGGAGCTATTCTAAGGCAGTGATTGAGGGGGCAATGAGGAAAGAGAGGGTGTTTATGGGTGACTCCATTATGAGAAAGACGGACAAGGCACTGAGCGAGGGGAAGGACATCGTTGTTTGTTTACCGGGGGCTAGGATTGAACATGTAACTGACAGGGTAGAGAAGGTATTGGGACATGGCAAGGGGGGGTCTATACTGGTACATGTAGGAACAAATAATGCTGACAGGGAGGGAACAACTGCGATAGTACAGAAGTATAGACAGTTAGTGAGGAAGCTAAAGAAGACGAGAGTTGAACAGGTTATTCTGTCAGGAATTTTGCCAGTAATGGGAGGAAGGGGGGCAACGTATAGAAACTGTAAGAGGATGGCGATCAACGCACTAGTTGAGCAGATGTGTGAGGAAGAGGGGGTGGGATTCACAGATTTATGGGGATACTTTGTTGGGAGGGAAGATATGTACATGAGAGATGGCCTCCATCTTAGTGGAAAGGGGGCAGCAGTTTTCTCAGAGAAACTGCTGCGATCTGTTGACAGTGGGACAGGTTGTATCTATTTAAACTAGATTCGCAGGGGGGACTCACAGAAAAGCCTGAAAATGGAGGCATATATAAAGACAGCACAAATAAATCAGCAAATAACAGTCTGGAAAACTCTTCTGAAGCTGGATATAAATGTGTTTGTTTAAATGCAAGGAGTATAGTAAACAAAAGAAATGAACTAAACGTAATGGTAGAAAATATTGACCCTCATATAATAGGTATAACCGAATCCTGGACCACCACCGATATATCAGATGCTGAATTGGGACTGACAGGATATGTAATGTTTAGAAAAGATAGAATAGGAAGAAAGGGAGGTGGAGTTATTTTATATATTAAAGAATCTATTCAGGCTTATGAAATAAAATTAGAAAGAGAAGCAGATTGCGAAGAAGCTGTTTGGTGTAACATAGTTACAGGAAACTCAACGTTAACAGTTGGGTTAGTTTATCGAAGTCCAAACATAAGCATAGAAGAGAATGAAAAATACAAAACGCTATAAGGGAAGTAAGCAAACGGGACTGTATTATTATGGGGGATTTTAACCACAGGCATATACAATGGAAATCTCTACAGAGTATGGGGAGTGAGGACCACAAGTTTTTAGTTTTAGTTCAAGATACTTCCTTTCTCAACATGTGCTAGAACCAACCAGGGGTGAGAATGTGTTAGACATAGTTTTGTCCTCACAGAATGAATTAGTTGACAATGTCAAGATATGTGAGCCACTGGGGAGTAGCGATCACAACCAGATACATTTTACCATCAAAGTAAAATCAGAAAGGAATAGTAAAAGCAGTATAGGAGAAATTTCCACAAAGGAAGGTATAAGGACATGAGGAAATATTTAGCAAAGATAGACTGGAATAACACACTGAAAAATAAGACGGCAACAGAATGCTGGATTATATTAAAGAGTGAAATTAAGTGCATAGTCGATAAATTTGTACCCTTCAAAAAACAAGGAAAAAGGTCAAAAAAGAAACACTTATCGAAAAAAGCCATTACAAAAATTAAGTATAAACAAATGATGTGGAAGTCATATAGATGTACTGGAAATGATGAAGACTACAACAGTTATAAAGAAGCACTTAACCAAGCTACAGCTGAAATTAGAAATTCAAAGAAAAGCTATGAACAACAATTAGCTAGTAATATAAAACATGACAGCAAGAGTTGTTATGCGTATGTTCGAAGCAAACAGAAAGTTCGAGATAATGTCGGTCATCTAGAAGATAGTGCTGGAAATATAATATCAGAGGGATTCTTAATGGCAGAAGACCTGAATGAGTACTTTAGTTCAGTGTTTACTAGGGAAGATATTAGTTCACTGCCAGTACCAGAGGCTAAGTTCAAGGGGGCAGATTCAGACTATTTAGGACAATTAATTGTAACCCCGGAAATGGTAGCTAAGAAAATAAGGGTTATGAAGGATAATAAATCACCTGGTGTGGATGGTATTCCACCCAAACTACTATTGGAAATTGTAGAACAAATTAGCATACCGCTTGCAACAGTTTTCAACTTGTCATTAGAAGAGGGAGTGGTTCCTTTAGAATGGAAAGAAGCAAACATTATACCGTTATTCAAAAAGGTTCGAGAAACAAGTCAGAGAACTATAGACCAGTGAGTTTAACATCAGTGATTTGTAAATTGTTAGAAAGACTAATTAAAGATCACATGGTGGATTTTCTTGTTAAATAAAACTTGATAAACCCATCTCAACATGGTTTTTTTAAAGCGAGGTCATGCTTAACAAATATGTTATGTTTTTTGGAAGACATCACTAAGTGGGTAGATGAGGGATCACCAGTAGATATCGTCTACTTAGATTTTCAAAAAGCTTTCGACAAAGTACCATATCAAAGATTAATGCTTAAACTAAAGGCCAATGGCATAGGAAATGGTATAATAAACTGGATAGAACAATGGCTGATTGACAGAAGACAACGCGTAGTAGTTGATGGGGAGGCTTCAAACTGGAAATCGGTATTGAGTGGGGTACCACAAGGATCAATATTAGGACCTATATTATTCTTAATATATATCAACGATTTGGATGATGAAATAACAAGCAAGGTGTTGAAATTTGCGGATGATACAAAAGTGTTTAGAAGGATGAAAAGTGATGGAGATAGACAGCATTTACAAGATGATCTTGACAGGTTGATCAAATGGTCTGAAAAGTGGCAAATGCTGTTCAATTTTGGGAAATGTAAATGCCTCCACACAGGACATGGGAACGAAGAAGTAGAATATACAATGGGGGTACTGTACTAAGTACTACTGTAAAAGAAAAGGACTTAGGGTTAACCATTAATGCTGATATGAAGGTTTCAGAGCAGTGTGGAATTGCAGCTTCAAAGGGAAATCAAATCCTTGGATTAATTAGGCGAAACATAACGTATAAGGAAAAAGAGCTAATAATACCGCTGTACAAAGCAATAGTTAGGCCTCATTTAGAATATTGTATTCAAGCGTGGAGGCCATATTGCAGGAAGGACATAGATATGCTAGAAAGAGTGCAGAGGAGAGCAACTAAAATGATACCAAAACTGAGGGATCTTAGTTACGAAATACGCCTAAAAAAATGCAGTTTAACAACACTAGAGACCAGGAGATTGAGAGGAGATCAGATAGAAGTGTTTAAAATATTGAAGGGTTATGAAAATATTGATAGAAATGTTTTTTTCTCAGTTAAGAAAGATAGAAGGACTAGAGGACATGAACTTACATTGGCAAAGGAGCAGAGTAGATTGGATATAAGAAAGTTTTCATTTTCACAAAGGACTGTAAATGAATGGAATATATTACCTGCTGATTGTGTGGGTGCTAGTAGCGTGAATATGTTTAAAAATAAAATCGACACATACCTCAGACGGGCGGGATACACATAGATAAAAGGGTCGGACTCTCGATAAGCCAAAGGGCTTCCTTGTCCACCTGCCATCTAGAGTTAATTCTCTGGGTGGCAATATTGTTAAATCTTGTTAAAAGGATAATAAACTTAATACCTTGGTATGGTTTTATTTATACAGTGTATTAACATTTGGTGCGAGCAGTGAGATACGTATGGCAAGACACTCCCAGAAAGACGCCGAACGAGGAGCAGAGCGGCAGGGGACAGTTTCACTAAGATTCTTAACAACGACAGGTCAACATCTTATTCTGCACGGTGTATGTTTCGAAAGTCTATGACGTTTTCTCTGGAACTTGCAAGACAAATTAATGCGGATGTTCTTTTTACAATAAGGCGAAACAGAATCAGGACACACGTGCGAGCTTGTGTGTGAGTACAAATTCCTTCCCATAAGTCAACCATTACCAATGTTGTGGACATAATGATACTGAATCTTGTAGCAACATACACGGTAGATTCAACATAACGCATTTTGTTGTATTTCGTGAATTTGTATGAAGATATTGACCGACGTTCGCTACAGTCTGGGACAACGACATGAGCCAACGTTCGTATCACATTGAACTGTGTTTAGTTGCAGCTGTGCTCCTACGTCGCGTCCGTACACGGCCGACTTCGCACGCCGTGTACGAGCCGCATTAGCATTCCCACGGCACGGCACCGGTAAGCCATTCGTTTTGGTTTGATAAGTAATAAATAATCACCTCAGTTAAGGGCGTAATGTGACTACATTGTAAGTGAGCCGTATTACGAACGTTGCGAAAGGCCCCTAATAAATTAGACTGCGCCTTCTAGTACGTCAGAACATTAAGGTGTTGCCGTTTCTTCCGACCGTTTCACTAAAGACGAAATATCTGTTTGGTTAAACTTCTTAATACCAGCCAGGGTCAATTCACCTGACACAAATGAACCATTAATTGGATCTAGGCCTATAAACCGTCAAATCGGTCCTAATTTATTAGTAACCCTTCTGTGTCACTGTTTAACTTATAAAAAAGAGAAATTATTTTTGTAATGGTACAATAAACATTGCGACTGCCCTTCTATTTCAGTCACCTTTCACAGTCGACAAAAATACACATTAATCGTCTCACAAAATTTAGATTCCCACCCGCCATTGACGCTCGCCACAAAAACAAACATTCACGCTCACATTTAATTGGTGGCTGAACCATATGTCTGCCACCCCCGGAGAAATTCCAGGGGCAGCTGCCCCCTGCCCCCCTGTGCCCACGTCTACGTCGTATGGTTTGTTTATATACTCCACGCTGTATTTACAGTAGTTTATAATGTTACTAAGGTCCGTCTATACAGTCTTTTCCTTTTTCGTTTTGAAATTGGCGAACGAAAAAGCAAACAATGTTCGTTTTTCGTTTTCATATTTGAAGTACGAAAAAACGAAAAACGAATACAATATACTAAGGTGTGGTATATACACGGACTTACTAAACGGGTTTCCGATTGGAATCTCAATTACTATCCAGGCCTTTAAGTCACGGTTGTGTTACATCGATACACGGATAGACCGGAGCCGACGTCGTGAGCCAGGCAGTCTGAACCTGCCGATCGTACGGCCACATGGGTGGTAAATGTTATGCACAAATCATCCTCACATTCCACTACATACAAATTTAAATAGGTATCTCTGTTACATACGTCACACTCACACGCACACTCGCGCGCGCGCGAACA
>CM034535.1:53005468-53011891 GCA_020002185.1 Paraescarpia echinospica | reverse complement strand
CACGGCCAACGTGTCCTTAACCAAATGTCTGGCTACCCCGAAATGACACTTTCGTCCTGTTTCAGACGTTGTTGGAGCACGGCGCGAGCGTCATAAGCCGGAACCGCTATGACATCACACCGCTTCAGTGCGCAGACTCGGCTAACCGTCGCCTGTGCGTCGGCTATCTGAAGCTGGTTGATGCGTGTATCGAACTCGCCACGCAGCGAGATCTCGCAGAGAAAGACACTGAACATGGGTACGAATGTCATCGGAATATATGTCATCCCCCTCCCATGAAATTAATCTAACTGCAGCTTTCGTCGTTTTCTAGTGCGATAGGATATGGGGAAAATGTGCTTTTCAATGACACCGACGGCGTGGTGCCAACTTAAATACGTGCAAAGATAAAGTATGTATTTTGATTATACTTATACACAGGTTTAAGTGAAACATATTTACAAAGTAGATAGTAAAAATAAGTTCGTAGCATCATTTAAAATCCCAGTCGATCAACCAGTTTATTTTTGCCTGAAAATGGGTGTTGGTGGCTTAAAGATACATGATGATTGGTGCAGGGAAACTCATTTTATGACGAAGGTCATATATGAACTGCTGCTACTAGTCTCATTAACAGTAATTAACACTCTTTGATAAACACCTTTTTCGATGACGTCAAAGGAGCGAGTCTTGCTTCAGGTCGTCCAACGAAAATTAATCGGTGTGTTATATCTTATCGAAATTTCGAGGCTATATTTGGCGGAGATAGATCGTAGAAATTGGTGGTGCAGAAAAGTTGATAAACAAGTGGAATTACTGATTGATAAGTATTATTCTTGCCTTAATATCATTCATAAAGTTGCAATAAACATATATTGAGTGGCAGTTGTGCTTAAAGTTAGTTAGTTATACTATTTTTGAATACCTTAGTATAGTGAGTAATAATAGGGTAACTCACTTAGACTTCGATAATTTGTAAACAAGATTTAACAAACCTGATTATGTTGTAGAATATATAGGAGATAAAGTAACAACCACCAAACTACATAAGATAATATCTGTGTAAGCCAGTACTTGCTAGATATTTTGATTAGGTAGCATTGTTGTTAAAATTAAGCAAGGGCGATAATCGGGCGGCGTAACCTAAATAAATAAAGCAGCCTAACGTAACGTCATTGATTGTATTTAAATTAGGTCACTACCGGTAATGTTAGCGTTCGTATCAGGATAAATAGTTGGCTGTGTAATTGAAATTTGTAACCTAAAGTGTGCTGTAGTATACAGGAAACAGTCTTTATAAAGACTAAGTTAGTTAAGTTATTAAATAAATTCTGATCGGGATATGGCGCCTTGCAAGCGGCAAGTCAAGGCAAAGCGACACTTGGTGTGCGATCACTGCCACAGATGGGTAGATTTTGCATTGTCCGGCTGTGGGAAGTCATGGGCAGAAACCATGGAGGAAGGATTCACCTTTCAGTGCATTGGGTGATGGAAGGTGGAGTGTCTGCAGAAGGAGATAGTTAGGTTGACAGATATTGTGAAGGGAATGGAGATGGGAATTAGCAAGGAGGCAGGTCGAATGGAGAGAGACGACAGAGAGAGAGGTGAGAATACTGCCAGACTGAAGGAGAATAGCAGCGGCAAGAAAACTGAGGAAAGGAAATTGAGAGGAGGGAAGGTGACTGGAGGGGAAGAAATTGGAAAATCGACAACAGAAAACGTGACAAGCGTGAAGGTGACAGGGAAGAAAGTGACCGTAGAGAAGGAGGGAGGGAAGATGGGAAGGGAGAGGAGAGAGGAAAACGAGATGGGACGAACGAAGAAGGGACGAAAGGAAGTGAGAGCAAATGTGATAGAAGAGAAGTCGATAAAAGGGAAGGTAACAAGAGAAAAAGTGACAGGAAAGAATGGATCGGAAGAGAGTGTGACAGGAGAGAAGACGACAGGGGGGAAGACAACAACCAGACAGATGCAAACCGAAGAAGGAGCTATTCTAAGGCAGTGATTGAGGGGGCAATGAGGAAAGAGAGGGTGTTTATGGGTGACTCCATTATGAGAAAGACGGACAAGGCACTGAGCGAGGGGAAGGACATCGTTGTTTGTTTACCGGGGGCTAGGATTGAACATGTAACTGACAGGGTAGAGAAGGTATTGGGACATGGCAAGGGGGGGGGTCTATACTGGTACATGTAGGAACAAATAATGCTGACAGGGAGGGAACAACTGCGATAGTACAGAAGTATAGACAGTTAGTGAGGAAGCTAAAGAAGACGAGAGTTGAACAGGTTATTCTGTCAGGAATTTTGCCAGTAATGGGAGGAAGGGGGGCAACGTATAGAAACTGTAAGAGGATGGCGATCAACGCACTAGTTGAGCAGATGTGTGAGGAAGAGGGGGTGGGATTCACAGATTTATGGGGATACTTTGTTGGGAGGGAAGATATGTACATGAGAGATGGCCTCCATCTTAGTGAAAAGGGGGCAGCAGTTTTCTCAGAGAAACTGCTGCGATCTGTTGACAGTGGGACAGGTTGTATCTATTTAAACTAAATTCGCAGGGGGGACTCACATAAAAGCCTGAAAATGGAGGCATATATAAAGACAGCACAAATAAATCAGCAAATAACAGTCTGGAAAACTCTTCTGAAGCTGGATATAAATGTGTTTGTTTAAATGCAAGGAGTATAGTAAACAAAAGAAATGAACTAAACATTATGGTAGAAGATATTGACCCTCATATAATAGGTATAACCGAATCCTGGACCACCACCGATATATCAGATGCTGAATTGGGACTGACAGGATATGTAATGTTTAGAAAAGATAGAATAGGAAGAAAGGGAAGTGGAGTTATTTTATATATTAAAGAATCTATTCAGGCTTATGAAATAAAATTAGAAAGAGAAGCAGATTGCGAAGAAGCTGTTTGGTGTAACATAGTTACAGGAAACTCAACGTTAACAGTTGGGTTAGTTTATCGAAGTCAAACATAAGCATAGAAGAGAATGAAAAAATACAAAACGCTATAAGGGAAGTAAGCAAACGGGACTGTATTATTATGGGGGATTTTAACCACGGGCATATACAATGGAAATCTCTACAGAGTATGGGGAGTGAGGACCACAAGTTTTTAGTTTTAGTTCAAGATACATTCCTTTCTCAACATGTGCTAGAACCAACCAGGGGTGAGAATGTGTTAGACATAGTTTTGTCCTCACAGAATGAATTAGTTGATAATGTCAAGATATGTGAGCCACTGGGGAGTAGCGATCACAACCAGATACATTTTACCATCAAAGTAAAATCAGAAAGGAATAGTAAAAAGCAGTATAGGAGAAATTTCCACAAAGGAAGGTATAAGGACACGAGGAAATATTTAGCAAAGATAGACTGGAATAACACACTGAAAAATAAGACGGCAACAGAATGCTGGATTATATTAAAGAGTGAAATTAAGTGCATAGTCGATAAATTTGTACCCTTCAAAAAACAAGGAAAAAGGTCAAAAAAGAAACACTTATCGAAAAAAGCCATTACAAAAATTAAGTATAAACAAATGATGTGGAAGTCATATAGATGTACTGGAAATGATGAAGACTACAACAGTTATAAAGAAGCACTTAACCAAGCTACAGCTGAAATTAGAAATTCAAAGAAAAGCTATGAACAACAATTAGCTAGTAATATAAAACATGACAGCAAGAGTTGTTATGCGTATGTTCGAAGCAAACAGAAAGTTCGAGATAATGTCGGTCATCTAGAAGATAGTGCTGGAAATATAATATCAGAGGGATTCTTAATGGCAGAAGACCTGAATGAGTACTTTAGTTCAGTGTTTACTAGGGAAGATATTAGTTCACTGCCAGTACCAGAGGCTAAGTTCAAGGGGGCAGATTCAGACTATTTAGGACAATTAATTGTAACCCCGGAAATGGTAGGTAAGAAAATAAGGGCTATGAAGGATAATAAATCACCTGGAGTGGATGGTATTCCACCCAAACTACTATTGGAAATTGTAGAACAAATTAGCATACCGCTTGCAACAGTTTTCAACTTGTCATTAGAAGAGGGAGTGGTTCCTTTAGAATGGAAAGAAGCAAACATTATACCGTTATTCAAAAAAGGTTCGAGAAACAAGTCAGAGAACTATAGACCAGTGAGTTTAACATCAGTGATTTGTAAATTGTTAGAAAGACTAATTAAAGATCACATGGTGGATTTTCTTGTTAAATAAAACTTGATAAACCCATCTCAACATGGTTTTTTTAAAGCGAGGTCATGCTTAACAAATATGTTATGTTTTTTGGAAGACATCACTAAGTGGGTAGATGACGGATCACCAGTAGATATCGTCTACTTAGATTTTAAAAAAGCTTTCGACAAAGTACCATATCAAAGATTACTGCTTAAACTAAAGGCCAATGGCATAGGAAATGGTATAATAAACTGGATAGAACAATGGCTGATTGACAGAAGACAACGTGTAGTAGTTGATGGGGAGGCTTCAAACTGGAAATCGGTATTGAGTGGGGTACCACAGGGATCAGTATTAGGACCTATATTATTCTTAATATATATCAACGATTTGGATGATGAAATAACAAGCAAGGTGTTGAAATTTGCGGATGATACAAAAGTGTTTAGAAGGATGAAAAGTGATGGAGATAGACAGCATTTACAAGATGATCTTGACAGGTTGATCAAATGGTCTGAAAAGTGGCAAATGCTGTTCAATTTTGGGAAATGTAAATGCCTCCACACAGGACATGGGAACGAAGAGGTAGAATATACAATGGGGGGTACTGTACTAAGTACTACTGTAAAAGAAAAGGACTTAGGGTTAACCATTAGTGCTGATATGAAGGTTTCAGAGCAGTGCGGAATTGCAGCTTCAAAGGGAAATCAAATCCTTGGATTAATTAGGCGAAACATAACGTATAAGGAAAAAGAGCTAATAATACCGCTGTACAAAACAATAGTTAGGCCTCATTTAGAATATTGTATTCAAGCGTGGAGGCCATATTGCAGGAAGGACATAGATATGCTAGAAAGAGTGCAGAGTAGAGCAACTAAAATGATACCAAAACTGAGGGATCTTAGTTACGAAATACGCCTAAAAATGCGGTTTAACAACACTAGAGACCAGGAGATTGAGAGGAGATGAGATAGAAGTGTTTAAAATATTGAAGGGTTATGAAAATATTGATAGAAATGTTTTTTTCTCAGTTAAGAAAGATAGAAGGACTAGAGGACATGAACTTACATTGGCAAAGGAGCAGAGTAGATTGGATATAAGAAAGTTTTCATTTTCACAAAGGACTGTAAATGAATGGAATATATTACCTGCTGATTGTGTGGGTGCTAGTAGCGTGAATATGTTTAAAAATAAAATCGACACATACCTCAGACGGGCGGGATACACATAGATAAAAGGGTCGGACTCTCGATAAGCCAAAGGGCTTCCTTGTCCACCTGCCATCTAGAGTTAATTCTCTGGGTGGCAATATTGTTAAATCTTGTTAAAAGGATAATAAACTTAATACCTTGGTATGGTTTTATTTATACAGTGTATTAACATTTGGTGCGAGCAGTGAGATACGTATGGCAAGACACTCCCAGAAAGACGCCGAACGAGGAGCAGAGCGGCAGGGGACAGTTTCACTAAGATTCTTAACAACGACAGGTCAACATCTTATTCTGCACGGTGTATGTTTCGAAAGTCTATGACGTTTTCTCTGGAACTTGCAAGACAAATTAATGCGGATGTTCTTTTTACAATAAGGCGAAACAGAATCAGGACACACGTGCGAGCTTGTGTGTGAGTACAAATTCCTTCCCATAAGTCAACCATTACCAATGTTGTGGACATAATGATACTGAATCTTGTAGCAACATACACGGTAGATTCAACATAACGCATTTTGTTGTATTTCGTGAATTTGTATGAAGATATTGACCGACGTTCGCTACAGTCTGGGACAACGACATGAGCCAACGTTCGTATCACATTGAACTGTGTTTAGTTGCAGCTGTGCTCCTACGTCGCGTCCGTACACGGCCGACTTCGCACGCCGTGTACGAGCCGCATTAGCATTCCCACGGCACGGCACCGGTAAGCCATTCGTTTTGGTTTGATAAGTAATAAATAATCACCTCAGTTAAGGGCGTAATGTGACTACATTGTAAGTGAGCCGTATTACGAACGTTGCGAAAGGCCCCTAATAAATTAGACTGCGCCTTCTAGTACGTCAGAACATTAAGGTGTTGCCGTTTCTTCCGACCGTTTCACTAAAGACGAAATATCTGTTTGGTTAAACTTCTTAATACCAGCCAGGGTCAATTCACCTGACACAAATGAACCATTAATTGGATCTAGGCCTATAAACCGTCAAATCGGTCCTAATTTATTAGTAACCCTTCTGTGTCACTGTTTAACTTATAAAAA
>CM034535.1:52647968-53000468 GCA_020002185.1 Paraescarpia echinospica | reverse complement strand
ACAGGCTCGCTCGTGCGACACTAGTCCAATGCGGGCAGCAACGATTCGACCAGTGTCAGCACGCGAATGTTGGCGTCTGTTCTGTTGGAGCAGCTAGTATGCTTACTCGCTGATGACGTCGCTGCCTTCTGCTTTCTGCATCGGCTGTGCTTGCTGATTCAGCATTGACGGCTGCTTGTCGGACGGTCGCACGCCATGTGCTGCAATCGTCAGCCATCTTCTCCCAAGTTCTTTCATTAGACCAGTAGCAGTAAATGTGTCTCTTGATATAGCCAGTGTAACGTAGCCTGGATGGCGCGCAGCCGTTTTTTGACGTTGCCGGCCCCCATCTTATTGTGGCGCTTAACTAGCAATCGGTCGCCTGTTCCACAGTAAATGGTGGAACACGGGGAAAGTGAAACATTGACAACACAGCAACATTAGTGCCGCTATCATATATACATGTATATGTTACTGTTATCATGAGAAGGTCAGGTGACGATGCGTTGTTTGTGGTGGCAGCCATTTGCATTAATCAGGTATGTGCATTTTTGTGAGGACACGTCTGTTTTGGATGTTTTAAACCAATAATCTTCGTAAATACGACTGCAAAAGCACTGTAAACTTGTAGAATCTTTATGTTAGCCAAGGTTTTAAATCTAAGGCCCATGTGTGTCATATGCATGATGATGAAATTCTTAGGTAGGTTTGTGTGCACACTAACGCGAGGTGTTGAAGCAATATCGTGTAGTCGGGGCAAATTAGATGTGGCAAATTGGAATAATGTTCTACTTTGCCCCGGCTTAGGCCTACATTATTTATTATCGCACACGTATAAATAGTATGATTATGATGATAATAATAATTTTAATTCGCACTCAATGACAAATAGAGCCTATTTCTATACTTACGTCATATTAGCACGTATGTAGCTAGGCTTACCTTGTCTTCTCTAGGCATACGTTTGGAATGAATGTCAGAGTGATTTTTTCTTTCACATTTCAGGCAAAATGGTACGAAAATGTACAAGAAAACCTGACCAACAGAAATGGTCAACAGAAGTCATGAACGAAGCGGTGGCAAAAGTTCGCGACTAAGAGATGAGTCTTGGAGAGCCGTGACCTATGGCATTCCTAAAACAACTCTTTTTCGAAGAATTAGGAAGAGGACGATGACGTGGCATAAAAGGCCTAGGACTATACAGGCGAGTTTTATAAATCAATTAATTATTGTATGATATCATTTACTTTGCCTATAAACTAGCTTTGTCATTCTTTAAAATTAAGTTCATTATATTCAACGTTTCAATGCTGTCTGCCTACATAAATTCAGACTAGGTTGATACCTATCCCATGAATGATTTGCCGTAATTCTTTTCTTGTATCTACGGTCGTAGGCAGTCGTGACCATCCAATGTCTACGGTCGTAGGCAGTCGTGACCCTCCAATATCTACCGTCATAAGCAGTCATGACCATCCAATGTCTACGGTCGTAGGCTGTCGTGACCACCCAATGTCTACGGTCGTAGGCTGTCGTGACCCTCCAATTTCTACGGTCGTAGGCAGTCGTGACCACGGCAATGCCTACAGTCGTAGGCAGTCAAGACTTTCCAATGTCTACGGTCGTAGGCACTCGTGACCATCCAATGTCTACAGTCGTAGGCAGTCGTGATCATCCAATGTCTACGGTCGTAGGCAGTCAAGACTCTCCCTTGTCTACTGTCGTAGGCAGTCGTGACTCTCCAGTGTCTATAGTCGTTGTGAGTCGTGACTCTCCAATGTCTATTACATGCAGGATACACACACAGCTAATATAAATGTAAATTACTAATTTTATGGGAACAGAACGGCACGTCATATAATTTAGTTGGTAAGAAAGGTCCCTTCTTGAGTCCAGGAACGTTTATGTAATGGATTAAGTTACATTATTCAAATGTATAGTGGGAAGGGGTTTTAAAATGTAAATCAATGTCTTTATAATACCATTGGTAATATTACGTTATTATGCTAAGTATTGCAATGAAAGTGTATTTGCATTTAGATTGATATTAAATGAAGTATATCCATGTAGCTAACACCAATTTCAATGGTAATTTTCTAATTTTATGGGGAAAGCCGCCACTTGTCATCTTGTCAAAAAAGTATCCAGTTTGGAGTGAAAGAACCGTTGTATACTATACTTAGTTTGGCAGAGCGCAGAGGTATTAAAATGGAAAACATTTTCTTTATGCCATAGTAGGTTAAACTGTGTTAAGTGTTGCTATCGACGTGTATTTACATTTACATTAAATGCAGTAAGCACATCCAGCATATATGAAATATTGATAAATATGCGCGCTTACTATTTATATTAATTGATATTATCCATACGATATATACGGCTATAATTAAACGATCTTATTCTTGGTCCCATAACGTCCATCTCAGTTAAGTTACGGATAAATCCAATTCGGTCACATGCCTCCGACTGAGCCAACGCTTTGGCTTTGTCCATATTATTGACGTTCTCTTCGCGTTGTTCGTCTTAGATAATTTTGAGACGGTGGCACATTTACGACTATCACAAATATATTGAACTGAAGCCGGGACTCGAGTCAACGCAAGCGGAGGGAGACGCCAAGAGGCTAATCCGACGGACGTTAATCTATTTTGTGAGGATCTCTTTTTGTTGGGGCTTGGTCCAATCCAAACAGCGGTTGTGTTACTGTCTTTGTTGAGGAACATGTGACTTGTTGTCTTGTTAGTTAGTTGACAACATGTTATCTTGGAGCATTAAAACTATTATGTCGATTATCACATTACCGGTTTATTGTTACATCCCCTATTCTAACAACCGCGTCATAATCATACAGCGAGCAATAGATTGTCAAACTTGTCGAATAAAATTATAAAGGAATACGTTCTGACAATTTCGCGTGTGAGCCATTGTTTTTTTTTGGAAGCATAGGCGGTAGTTTGCGACTAAAAATGTTATTAAATAACAAAATTGTGCCCATTTATTTTTCTACGGGACACATTTTGTATTAAGAGAGATATAAAAACAGTTTCGCGGGTGGTCGTAATGCCTATGTATAGTGCTATCACGAACAATATCTAAACAACATAAATCACAGTAAAATGGTGTCACTGCCTATTCTACTACAGTAACTACAAGAAAGGTCTACTACTGTGTGGAGAGAGTTAATACTCCATTAGCACGCTTAACGGCCGCCTAAAGCGACTCACGCTCACCTTCGTGAACTCGTCAAGAAGAATCTGGTTAAAAAGACATACAATTGAACCCCGCTTTGCGGTCACTTCGGTAAGCCATCTCGCAATTAAGTCACCCTACGACTGTCCCAAATTATGTCCATTTACAGTCAAGTAGTCCCGCTATTACGGTCGCATCGATATTACGGTCACTTTTACCCACTCCCAAGAGTGTCCTTTATAGTGAGGTTCCACTGTACTTGGGATGTCTACCGCCGTCAGACGGCAGCACTGTTTTTGATTAATTCATATATACGTGTATAATAATTATTAATGTTTATATATTATATATGTTTTCGATAACGAAATTAAGTTACAAAATATCAATATACAAACTAAAGTTACCTTTTTGATTGGTTTTAACGATTACTCTAACTCCAACCGTAACAAACTACAACCGTAGCTAATAATAACATAAACCCAAATAATAAGGATATTTCACACTAACTATTTATTCCCGTCTTATTGCTTCCAACGATTACCCTAACCCCAATCACATCTGACTCAAACCATGACAATTATTAATAATAACTTTAAACTTAATTAATAAGGACATTTCACAATAACTACTCATGCCCATCGTCTGAATGGTTATAACAATTATGTATATATAATATATATAACCATAACCCTCCATAGCTGACTCCAGTCATAAATAATAATAATAATAACCTCAGCCTTAATGAATAATTGTTTGTTCCACTCGTCTGATTATCACAATAACTATTTATTCCAGTTATCTGACTGGTTCTAATGATTTCGCTATGAATAACCCTAACATATTGATTTTAAACGATTTATTTGTGCCAGCACCTGATATTATAGTGTCGCCCCCTTGCGGACCACTACATCTAGTAGGATCTAGTTAGTTAAGGTCTATCTAGGTCATCGAGGCAAAGGCCGGTCGCCGATGTCATTAAACCGGCGTGTCAACGCGGCAGCTTCGTCTCGCTGCACTGACGTCTGTTCGTGGTCTGAAACCCTGACAGTTGGGCTGTGAGAGCGGCACGGACAAACTAGACCGCCCGCTTCAACACAGACCTCAACGAACCAAGGTATAGACTACAGTCACTGGCCCCGATTCACACACACACCCACACACACACACACACACACACACACACACACACACACACACACACACACACACACACACACACACACACACACACACACACACACACACACACACACTCACCAGACAAAGGTTCGGATAATATATGTGTTTGTCCTGTAATGCATGTCGTGCATTAGTGGTCGTTAACAATATACGGGGAGGAGCTTACGGGGGTGTCACTAGCTACCTCTCCACTTACGGGGGTGTCACTAATTACCTCTCCACACTTGTGGCAAATTCCGCGTTTTAGTGAGTGACGTGGTTCGGCCAACGTACATTTACACAATCAATATTTTTGGTCAGGCCCTATCAAACCACTTTAGTTGGGTAACTTTGGGTAGGGTTACTTATATGCTCTATATTTTGTATTATATGAGTTACCCTGCGTTGCCCGGGGAAAAGGGCAGTCGTATTATGCATGCGGGGTCATGTTCTAGTTAGACTTCCTGTTTGGCTACAGAAGAAAAATTCAGTATATTGTTGAGAATTTTTTTTTATACAAAATTCACATGCTGTGACATAAGTGCATTTGAGTAGGCAGATTTTCATGTGTGGTTGTAGAAGGTGTTGACTATAAAATGGTGGATTTCTACATGATTTGAATTAGCGGAAGGATATTTGGCAGCAATTTGCCTGTGTGACCTGTTTGCGGAGTAATGCTTGCCGGCATTTGTAAATATTGACGGGTGTCACACATACAGGCATTTTACGAGAGCTAGAAGTATGCAATTTAAAAATCTATCAGCATGTCAACGAGATGATGATAGCAGCAGGTGGAAAGGTTAAGACATTTTGTAGGTCACGTTTTCTTATAATCAGACAAAACGTTAACATGGTCGCCAATGGGAAAACCATATGTGTATTGACATACCTGTCAAGCACTACGGTTTAGCCGTAGTCACTACGGTTTTATTGATAAAATAGAAACTACGGGCGAAGTAGGAAAACCATACGGTTTTACGCTTGTGTTTTGAGATACATTTTTAACGAATTTATCGCGTTCGTTATAATTTTGTCGGTAAATTCGCCATTTTCGTGTTATGCGCAGGCGCGAACTTACTTACAGATCCCATGGGCGCCATGTGTCGCATAGGGCACATGTACTTACAAACTTGTTTTTTATAACGTGCGTCAATGGGCATTTACGTAAAGATTATGGTTTTTACTGATAATTTATGGTTTTTGTCTGCCATGACTACTGTTTTGTTTCACAGGACTTGACAGGTATGATTATGTACGGTGTCAGGAATATTCGGCCCACGAACAACTCGGCCCGAGACAACTCGTCCCGGGCCGACTTGTTTCGAGACAACTCGGCCCCCACCCTGAGAGAACTTGGCCCCCGCACAGAGACAGCTCTGTCCCCGAGTTTAGACCGGTCAGGGTTTTGCCAAATTATACCAGTTGTGGAGATTATCGATTGTCATGAAGCAGATGTCGCCCTTTGCTTTAGGTGTGACACGAGCACAACATTAGTTTATATTTAAACATGCACATTATGCAGAATCACCCGAATTATTTTCAATATATTTAGTTGCAACGTCGGATACAACGTCTGTTCGCATAACTTTATCATATTGTTGTATTATTTATTAATAATAAAGATACGCACAACTGACAGAATTGTGCAAGCCAACCATTCAGTGGTTTTACTGGCACTGTCGCTGTCAGTAAGTGATTAATGCGGTTCTTTGTATGCTAATGTACATTCGAGATGTACTGTATCAAAATGTGATAATTTCCCATAAATATTTTCTCTGCTACTTACGTCTTGTATGTTTGTGCATTATTTGTGTGTTATCTGGGCAAAAAAATGATAACTAATTGTGTTTACGAGAATCATTTTGAGCTTGCTGTCACGTGGATGATTAATTATGCAGCCCGAGAATAATGAATATTGATGCACGCGTAGTGAAACAGTCAGAGTCTGGTGACGTCACACACAGTCAACATGTCAGATTTTGAGGTAAACCGTCGCAAGCAATGACTTTTTAAATAATAAATTCGTAGACCTAATATATATTGACAGCTGCTTTTAACAATGCATGAATCTATTTATCCTGCTTTTAAAGCCGTCCATCTGGTAACTTTTCTACCACTTATCGGTTTAAGTATAATTGTAACATCCGGCCCATCAATCCTACAGGCTGCCCGCGCCGGGGCGACGGCGACGACAGCAGTCGGTGCGGGTTGGGTCCGCGTGTCTACGTGTATTGCCTTTCCTGTCAGCCGTTTTTGAAAAGTCCCGGTTTCCCCACTTATTTGAACCGAAACATGCAAATGTGAGATTCGTACGTTCACAGATTGTTTCTAATGCTACAGCTACAAGTGTTACTAAACCTGGCTGGCATGTCATCATTCAAATTAAAAGTGTTACGTTTCTTAAAAAGTACACAATACCGTGTTGCCACGGAATTTTGCGATTCACGAACTTTGAACACTAGCAGATTTGCACTCTAGTATACATAATTTGTTTCCATGAATATATTAAAAAAAATATAATAATAAATCAGATCAAGCTGTGCTGCTTCATGTGAATAGCACATTTGATATTAATAGTTCTCGCTAAAACATACAAATTAAACATTTATTTTTGACATGTAACTTTACTGTTACTGTACACTTTTAGCAAGAATAGCCCATATGTATATATACAACATTAATTATTAGAGCAATAATAAAGGAAAACATACAGAGCACTCTGGATCAGGTCGAACCTCCAGGGACCCGTGATAATACTGATAAGTGGAATTTCTGATAACTAGAAATTATCTGAAGATCCACTGGGACCTACGCCCAGGACCGAGGAAAAAGATTGACTTAACTTAGTTATCTTGAGTACACTGCACATGACCAATGCATACATGTAATTATGTAGAAGCAACTTAAGAGTTGGCCATAGTAATGGATTGGGATTTTCATCTGACTGAATCAACATAACAAGGTTCTCTTGTATTTTTTTTCATTTAGCCAGCTGTACACTTGGTGATAAGTCCCGTAATTCAATATCTAAACTGAATTAATCTGCACAGTGTTCAATTAATTAACTCATATTTAGGCTCAGTTTCCTAAATTAAACTTTGTTTGTCTGCTGGAACATTTTGACCATTAACAGTTTGAAAAAAGCTTAGCTGATGAAAAGAGGAAATTGAAGAGCTCTACTCAACAATGTCATTAATTGGACAATGGGTCACCTGACATAAGATGGTGCCTGACATTGTTCTGCCCAATTCTGTTCTGTGCGACATCTACTGGGAAGTAGTACACCACTTCGTGTTTCAAATGGATGTGTGCATCTGATAGCGTTGTGTATCAAAATGCATAACAGTGCTATTAATTGGACAATGTGTTAACTGACACAGTAGTGAAGAAGGCGTCTGACTTTTCTTCTGCCACATTAGATCCATGTGGCTTCTGCTGGGAATATGCACATGACTATGTTTCAAATGGATTTGTGCAATTGATCGATTTGTGCATCCAAATGCACAACATCCCGTCATTATATTGCAAAATAAGAGTACATAATAAAAATTATGCTTTCTTATGCTCATATTGTTTGGATTGTGTTCTACAGAATATTTTTCATAATTTGTTGAAACAAATTTGTGTTATGTGAACTATACTGGGAGTAGTGTATTACTGAAAGAAAATAGAATACCCTGTTTTACAAATAGATGGGGTATACTTTGAAAGTGTAAATTATTTCAATTTTGTGGCCATCATAATAAATAAGCATTTGAAATGGTACAAAAAAATAGCAAATAAAATATATAAAACAATAGGCATACTAAATAAACTTAAACACTTTTTATCACCTAATACATTATATATTATGTACAATGCTCTTATTCTCCTTCATATTAATTATGGCTTACTTTTATGGGGTCATCAGGCACATCGAATTACAGAACAAATCAATACAAAGAATATCCTTAAGTACATATAATGCTCACACAAGTCCTATTTTTAAAATATTTCAGAAATTAAAGTTGGATGACATTCTTAAAATCCAACAATTAAAATTGTACTACAAATTAATTAACAATCTTTTACCCAACTACTTCAATGTTTTTTTTAAACACACACATCTATGATATTCATCAGCACTACACACGTGAAAGAAATAATCTGTATATGTCCAGAGTCAAACATGAATTTGCTAAAAATGCATTAGACACAACATAGTAGAGACAGTTAACAATACACCAAGTATTATCATTAACAAAATTTACATTCACAGTCTATGTGGTTATTTCCACATACACAAAAAAACTTTTTATTTTAAATTATGAATCCAGTTGTATTCATAATTGCTTTATTTGTAATTCATAATACGCATTGAAATGTATACCTAAATATCTATATAAATTATATACGTCAATGTCTACACGAGTACATATAGTCAGTCCTTGTATTATGTATGCATGTTTATACATTGAGTAATCATCAACTATAAAAACAAGTCACATGCTATTCGGATATGTGCCATGTAAATTTTGTTGTTGTTTATATTTATGGGGTGGCTCCTGTACTAGCGATATTATATATCTTAATGGGAGTCTCCCGACCTTATCTATCACTTACATTATTTATTGTATATGCATCGTATTTACTGGTCAAATAAATTGATTCTGAGTTGTGAGCGGTATGGGGGCCGAGTTGTCACGAGACAAATCGGCCTGTGTTGAATCCGAACCCACCTCGATTTCGCCGTTATAACTTTAGTTTTGCCTAACTTTGATACCTTAATTTCTTCATACATCCAGCGACATATTTGTAGATGGCATAATTATGTTAACGATGATATAGAAAAACATTAAATTCTGCAGCTGGAACTCCACGTACAGCCTTTTGAAATACTGTGCTCCCCAAGTTCTCCACACACACACGCGCGCACGCGCACGCGCACGCGCACGCACACACACAACCAAAAAACGGGTAGACAATTTGACAAATTGTACCAAATTGTAGGATGTTTCTCTTGTCCTTCAGTTGCCAGAGATTTCCATAATATTGGACCCATATAACTAACACAGCATTTTTGCATGTTTTTTCTGACCTGATATATAAAATATTCTGTTCTTTCTAGTGTTATGTATATGTATATCAATGTGTTTTGTTAATAATAAAAATGGTTAACATACTGGTTGGAAGTATGTTGTTATTAAATGTATACACAAACACACCAAGTTGATATTTGTATACGTAGTTTTATTATTATTATATATTTGTTAATTTTGTAAGATGTTATTGCATACCTAGTTTTTTAGACACATAGCATATAGCTGTCATTGTCAGGGGTGGGTGTCACAGGTCGTATCTGTCACGAATTGGGGCGATCGCCCTCTCGTCCCACCCCCTAAACACACCGGTGCAAAAATCTCCTTTTCTTGTATTTAAAAACATAATGATATAATGTTTGGCTGTGTTATTAGTTGGATGTTGTTGTATCAGATACCGCCATGAGGCTACACGCGCCATCGGTGGCGTTCGCGTCGACGACACTCGGCTACACCTTGATGCATTCCGTCTTCAACTTCTACTACGTCAACGTCTATATGGAGCGCTACCACGTCTCGCATGAGTGGTTCCAGGTCGCACAGGTCGGTTGGTGTTCACACTTCTTTCATTGTAGGCGGCCGAGTGATTTAGGTAGCGTCTATATTGTTTATGTTAAATACAATAATATTAAAGTGTTCTTTTGTTCAAAAAACGTTGTTATCACAATTAACGTGTTATCGTTATACAACCAAACATAGGTACGAACACGCACACGCACGCACGCACACACGCGCACACGCACACACACACCCACCCACCCACCCACCCACCCACACACACACATTCACACACACACACACACGCGCGCGCGCGCAAACACGTAACATTATTAGTAGCATATGTTATCATTTTAATACTTACGTTAACTGTGGTTGTTTTCGTAATCGTTGACGTTGGTGGCGCTATTCGTGTGTTGTTATCACTAGGCTACTACTGGCGTAAATAGCTACACTCCGGACCGTATAACGAGGTTGTTCGTCAGCTCTAGGTAGTCATGTCCTTAGTTAGTTAATATTTTATACATCTAGACCGATGGGACGTTTTCATCAAATATTCATTCTGACATTTGGTGAATATTACATTGATAACCTTGAATAGTTGTTTTTGTGTGTTTTCTGTGATCGTTCTAAGTCGCGTAAATGTTTCTGGGATCAGTTGGGGACGGTGCACGTTACTTGTAGCAGTCGTAATTCGATTGTTCTAAAAAGTGATATAGTGGGGTGGATTCCGAAAAAAACAATAATGCTTTGATTCCTTCTTTGTGTCGTAGATGAATCCCTGAAAGCTTGGCGCCCGAGATGCAAAGTCTAGTAACAGTAGCATAATTAAGTTAACGTTCTTAGAACAAATAGAACAACGCTTACTCGAGTAAAGATAGATTTGGCAACGGGAAACATTTAATTGGCACTACCGTTAGGAAATCATCGTATGTCTTCTGCCAACTCATACTGAAACGCCATGTTGTCACAACTTTGTCGTGTAGGTCATCTTCATGGTGTGGAACGCCATCAACGACCCGCTGTTTGCCTACATTCAAGACAACTACCGCTTCTCAATCGTCAAGAGTCGACGCCACTCCATCCTCTACGGGGCGCCACTGTTCGCCTTCTCCTTCCTCGTCGTGTGGTTCCCGTGGGCAGACTACAGTGTGGACGACGGCAGCTGGTTGGTCGGTGTACAACTGACCGTGTCGCTGTGTTTTTACGACTCTCTCTTTACGTTCGTCCTTCTTGCCTACTGTGCGCTGTTCACCGAATTATCGACGGCACACGAGAACCGAGTCAGACTCGTCCTCTACTCTCGCGTCGCCTCCATCGCAGGTTCTACCTCCATCTATTTCACCAATGTTGTCTCCAATAACATGACGCAATTTCCGGCGTTTCTCGGCGCGTGCGTCGTGATCGCTCTGCTCAGCGTCGGCTTCATGACGTACACGGGTCTGAAGGCATCGACACACTACGACAAGGCGTTGGTACGTGTCGACCTACACGACACTGTCAACAAACATGTCCCCGAGTCGTCGTCAATCTGGCAACAGACAGTCGCCATTCTGCAACAGCGGAACTTTGTGATTTTTGTTCTGATGAACTTCTGTCAGGTTTATTACTCGACGTTCCTCGCCAATTTCACCAGAGTCATATGTGAGGAACTCATTCCTGCCGGCTTCCTGACGTCACAGGCGAGGAGCGTCTTCTATGGGCTTCTCCACGTCGCCCCGGCCGTATGTATTTCCCGTTTCCCATCACTAGATGGAGTGCCGGCGTTATAATCCAATATGGCACGCTATTCATTCCTTCAACAAATGTAGAAATAAAGGCGTTTGAAAGAATGCATACGTGTGTGTGTGTGTGTGTGTGCGTGCGCGTGTTGGTATAGGTGTGGATGTGTGCGCGCGTGTGCGTGCGTGCGTCAGAGAGAAGGAGAGGGTGAGAAACAGAGAGCTTGAGAGAGCTTGAGAGAGAGCTTGAGAGAGAGAGAGAGAGAGAGAGAGAGAGAGAAAGAAAGACAGAAAGAGAGAGCTTGAGAGAGAGAGCTTGAGAGAGAGAGATAGAGAGAGAGAGAGAGAGAGAGAGAGAGAGAGAGGAGAGAGGAGAGAGAGAGAGAGAGAGAGAGAGAGAGAGAGAGAGAGAGAGAGAGAGAGAGAGAGAGAGAGAAAGAGAGAGCTTCAACACGCTGACTCGACTGTCTTCTAGTTGTGAATTTTGTAGATCGTCATTATCTTGGGATCGCCTTTGCTCACAGCCTTTGGATACTTCCGCATCATTCGACTTAGTTTCTTCGTTAACATCTGCACAGGCGTGTTTTTGTTGTGCTTCGGCCGGCAACCGTGGGCCGTCATGATCTTCTTCTTCGTTGAAAGGTGCGTGGCTTTCACTCTCCCTGTCTGTTGTGAAAACTCGCAACGTTTCCTTATCCACGGTACACTCGTTTGTAAATCAATTTATTCCGCCAAGCTCTGTTCCACAGATAAAGACCTTCGTTGAGACATGGCTTACTTGTATGAGTGGACAATTAATTCACACACAAATTGGAGAGCAACATTATAAACGTAACGTTGTGGCATATACTTTTTGTCGAATTAAATTGAGTATACCAAAATGTAGTAATGATTGCATAGTATTTTAAACTATATCGTATGATGTTATTTATTTATTTGTATTAACCATTGTAAAGCGCCCCAGAACAATTATTTGGATTACTTTTCTTTGTGTAGTTTTTATCAAATTTAATTGAATATACCAAACTAATCATGTAAATGTGTGTGATACAGGGCATCTATTTAACTTACGTTCGCACTTTAATTTAAATTATAACTAAAGTAAACCACATTAGATGAACGTTTCCGCCATTCAATAATTTCGTTGGACAATTTCGTTGCAAGTGGAACTTTTCCAACGCCTGACCTCTAAAGACCCGGGAATAAGAATTTAAACGCATCGAACTAACATATCAATGCTTATATTGCAGAGAAAACGTGCCGCTGAATAAGTTAATTCTATGTCTGATAGCATCGCCACAATGGGCAGCTACTCGCTGTTCAATCTGTGTCTGTCTGACGTCATCGACGAAGACCGTGAAAGCAACAAGAGAACGTACGTATGAATTACATAATGGCAAAATCACGCGCTCTGCTGGTAGCATCGTTTGTGGTTAGTCGGATTAGCATATAAAATAGGCAAGATTGTGCACTTTGGTATACAATTGTGACACACATACTTGGAGCCCTGAAGATTTTCTGATGTAGTGTCATTTCAACACCGCCCCTGGAGACCTACACCAAAGTACTGTTACGTTGTGACAACAGTCAATTTGAAGAATATATTTTAATAATTATCTTCTGTATGCCTACCCACACATTATCACTTCATTGTCATACTTCTATTTGAAATCCTCTTGTTCTCCTGATCTCTCGTAATTGGCCAACACACATACACATTTCGTATCTTAGCACTCATAGTTTTAGAAACACCTCTTCAGCTTCTGTTTATACGTTTCCAGCTTAATTATCATACGATGTGATATGTGTGTTTATGTACATAAAAAATAGAGAAATAGTTTGCCGAGTTGTAGTTTCCTACTGTCTACCGTTCTCGCATACACGCACGCACGCGCGCACGCATGCACGCGCGCACGCACGCACGCACGCACTCACACGATAACCTTCCCTTCATTCGTCTCTTTCAGACATCCGCGATCTTCAATGTTTTTCGGGACAAATGCTTTAATCACGAAGCCGGCCGTATCATTAGCGCCAATGATAACTGTCGCTGTCTTTGGTCGTTTCGGTTACCAAGACGCCGGACAGAGGCAAACAGCCCACCTTGCTACAAACCAGGATCTAGCAGACGCCATGTTTTATTTAGCTGCCATCACGCCAATTGTTGTAGGGATCATTCAGTTGTTCGTATGGGCGAAATACAATATACGAAATTCACATATTACCATTGAAAAGTACGTGGATTGTTGTGACGACTGAAGCCGTGATGTACTCCATATATTGTCTCAGTTGGGTGAGCAGTACACCCTATTTGAATATGTTCTTGTGCGTAATTTATAATATTAGTGCGAAATAAATATGTATAAGAAAGTACCGAATGAAGTACTTGACTGCTTGGTTGACGATATTATTGTGACACTTTTTGGTGTTTTTCTGATGTACCTCTGTAATAAAAGTTCCCTAAGTTGTATTGTATTAAAATTAATCCATTATTTATATTATGATATTAATAACGTTCACATAGGTTTAATCAAAATATGATATTTGTGTCATTTAAACAATCTGCCCCATTCCCTAATTGGTTGTCACAGACTATGGGAATGGTTATCACACAATGTCGGGGCTTTGGTATTGGGAAATAAAGTAATATGTTAACGAAAAATAATTACGCAATAAAAGATGCTTTCTGATGCATGAGTGATGGCATATCGGCGAATTTGTAAAACTGTTGCAAGTGGCTAAAAACTGCGACACCAAACGTTCCACGTTAAGCATAATTACTTACTACCCGTTTCGCCCTCTGGCGTTTACGGCAGCGACGAAATTCCTCCACCTCTGTCTGTCTCCGGCCATTCGCTGTATGGTGCCCCAGCTGTGGGTCATTTCCCTCAGCTCCGCCTCTACTGTTCTCCTCCACATTGTCTTTGGGCACCCATGTCTCCCCTTCCCTTCCGGCGGCCACCAGACAGCTGTTTTTGTGATGGCGTCTGCATCCATGCGAAGGACATGTCCAATCCATCTCCAGTGTCTTCTTTGAATGATAGTGGGCATGTTCTCTTGCTGGATGGGCATAATTAATGTTTAATCAAATGAAAAGTACTTGTTGGAATAATGGCCTATTTCATCCTAGCATACCTAGAAATATATATAGGATAGACATCGAAGGTTTGAAAATGACCGAGGGTTTTCTAAAATTCTAAATGTTATTAATAGTACTCACATGTGAGTGATATAGTATAATTACTATAGTAAATATAGTTGCAAAGTTCCACCATCTCGACAAGACACTTGAGGTATTTTGGCAACCAACCCGTGTGACCACCTATCCCGGACTCCGCTATAGTGGACAAGGTAGTTGTTCGACAGGTAACTGGCTTTATCACACCCCTTGGTGATAGATACTGAAAGAAGGTGGATATATTTACTCTCAGCTTTGCTCATTGATATTTTTAGGTGTGATATGAAATTTCCAGAGGAATCAAAAGAGCATTGCAGAAAATTATAGCAAAAAACTATAGAAAGACGACGATTGGTGACAGTCGCATCGCAGTACACAAGGATACGTCTCAATGTCTGTGTTATTGGGACCGCTTGATCTAATGGCATAGTCATTTATTTGATTTTCGATGTTGAGCGTGTTTGTAATGTATTGCATATTTTTATGTTGAAGGGGTGTAGTGTTGTTGCAGAACGTTCAGTGTTAACGAGGTATTGTTGCAGATTTTTTGTATCGTCTTGACAATAGCATATTTATTGTATCTGAAAGTAATGCCAACATGATCAAACGTTCACTATTGTTGAGGTATATTTTTGTACTTTTACTTGAAATTAACATCTTTAACCCCTACGATATAATGACGAAATTGTGTGGCTAAATATCCATGTGATTGACCGTAGGACTTATGATATATTGTAATCAATTACAATTTTTATTAAGAATACTTATATTTCCGGTTAAAAATCCATATAATGCGTATACATGTATGCGATATTTAAAATTGTAGACAGTCATATCGGTAATAGATATATTGACTAGTGGACATAGCTAACAAATATTTGTCTTGCAACTGACTGTCTATAACTAGTTTAACTTGAGTCTTGAAAGACACATTCACAGAATTGAAATCCAATTCTGCTAATATTCCATACTGTAATATACTCTGTTCGATACATGTACCTGTGGGTTAATTATTGCTATATACCTTAACACAGTATGTGTCGCAGGTAATGCATTATACGAAGGATATTTTAAAACGGTACGCAAATGTCATTTCGGCTTTCCAAAAATCTTAAGAAGATCCCTAAACCAATTAGAATGTTGTGGAACATTTATATTTGATACATTTTCATAATTATTGTAAGAGCAACTTTGTTGACACATTTTTATACACTACTTCCAGTATTGTCCACATAACACAAACTTGTTTCAACAAATTTTGAAGAATAGGTTGTAGAACAAAATCCAAACATGATAAGCATAAGAAAGCATAACTTTTATTATGTACTCCTACTTTGCAACATAATGACGGGATGATGTGCATTTGGATGCACAAATCGATCGATTGCACAAATCCATTTGAAACGTAGTGATGTACATATTCCCAGCAGAAGCCATACGGAACTAATGTGGCAGAACAAAGTCAGACATCTTCTTCACTACTGTGTCAGCTAACATATTGTCCTATTAATAGCACTGCTATGCATTTTGATACATAAAGCTATCAGATGCACACAACCATTTGAAACTGGAAGTGAGGTACAACTTCCCTGTAGATGTCGCAAAGAACAGAATTAGGCAGAACAAAATCAGACATCATCTTATGCCAGGTGACCCTTTGTCCAATTAATGGCACTGTTAGATACTGGACAATGCAGTTTTATTAACTAGAAAGGCGAGATCCTTGCCTAAGGCTATGTTAGTTACTGTAATAGAGGCTCGACAGACTCAGTGACAGTCCCAGCGGCAGCTGACACCGACTGCAGCCGTCCGCATCGGCGGACGTTATAATTCTATTTAGTCGAAACGTTACTCGGCTGACGGCATTGGGAAGCAGGATAAATAAATAATGCATACGCTTCCTACACTTATACAAATAGCTGTCAATATGCATATGTCTACAAGTTGCTTATTTACAATGCCATTCTAGAATTACATTATTATATTGAGAATAATCTTCCCTAACATGCTAGCTCGATTAAAATCAAATTTATTAGTTATTAGTTTTGTGTATGTTCGAATTTTATTATATAAATGCAAAGGTAATTGCTGTTCCACATTGAACCTATTTGCTCCTTGTTTACAATGTAATACGATAACAGTATGACAACATTTACAATTAATGGATTTCGCGACTGTCCTAATCAGGGGTGTCATGTAACGAAGTAAAACTACTCCGTTACTCTGTACTTGAGTATTTTTTTTAAGTAACGGAAAGTAACGAAGTACTATTTATATTAACTACTTCTACTTGTAACGAAGTAGTTTTATTTCAGGTAACGCTAATTTTTACTTCGTTACTTTCATTTACTTCGCGATATATTTTCGTTACATTTTTTTCTGAACTACGTCGCATTGTGGCGTTCCGCCCGTCGACAGCATTTCATTAAACGTATTTAATTACAAGAAATGAGAGAATGTTAACGCGGTAATAACTGTCACTTGTTTTGTGTGACTATGGTCAAGTCATTAGGAACAGTAAATGTGGTGCGAGACACTGTTTGTTTTGCGCCGACATCAGTTGAATCGTTTCCCTTCTGCCAGTCGTGGCATCCGCGAATAGGCTGGATAATATAATGATGGAATTTATATGTTTTATGCAACATAGTATGGAGGATCAGTATGCTAACACTGCGCAAATATTATCTTTTTGCTGCGATAAACGCAAATTTGCTTGGTGCGCCAAAATATGAAATCGTCAACCGCATACGAAACGGCGAATCTATCGCAGTATTATTCGGGACGGTAAATGTGCGTTCTAAATTGGTGTTTTGGTATTCATTGAAATACGTAGTTAAGCCAGCTATTAGCGCATTTATTATAGTTTTTTCAATCTTCAGTCAATCATAGCCCTGCATTTGTAAACTCATTTGCGTGTTCTGCTGCTGAGGTCTCATAGTATCGTTCAGTTCACCGATGCCTGTTAATCCGTAATCTATTTTTAAAACTGTACAGTATAAATGAATTTCATTCAGTTCAGCATTCAACAGTGTACATATGGCATTTAAACATAATACACATTGACGTTGGTTGGCATCATAATATGCTTCATGAGCCACATATATATATATATATAGATAGCGCGGCCTGCACAATGACTGGCTTCGACCTGCATGGGCTTCGACGGCGTTCTTGGTCAGTTGGTGCAGTGACCGTGGCCGTCGTCGTAGTTAGCGCCCATGATGGCAGATACCGGAACACGTACAATTCCGTGCCCCGCTATCGAATTTGCGAAAACATAAAATATAATTTTCTATAGAACATTATTCATATACAAAATTCATATATATGTTGGAGTTAAACAGTAATTATTTTCACCGTCTTCATTTTATTTGTTCGCCGATGCAGTAATTATTGTTGGTTACTTGCCTGATAAAACATCTTTCCGTTCTACTTTTATTTCTACTTTTACTTCAAGTACTTTTTGAAAGTAGTTTTACTTTTTACTCAAGTAAGTTTTTAGAAGCTACTTTTACTTCTACTCTATTAGTTCTTAAGTGAATTACTTTTACTTCTACAAAAGTAGTTCTGAGGTGAATTACTTTTACTTCTACTCGAGTAGTTATGAGGTGAATTACTTTTACTTCTACTGAAGTAGTTCTGAGGTGAGTTACTTTTACTTCTACTGAAGTAGTTCTGAGGTGAATTACTTTTATTTCTACTGAAGTAGTTCTGAGGTGAGTTACTTTTACTTCTACTCGAGTAGTTATGAGGTGAATTACTTTTATTTCTACTGAAGTAGTTCTGAGGTGAGTTACTTTTACTTCTACTCGAGTAGTTCTGAGTTGAATTACTTTTACTTCTACTGAAGTAGTTCTGAGGTGAATTACTTTTACTTCTACTGAAGTAGTTCTGAGGTGAATTACTTTTACTTCTACTCAAGTAGTTCTGAGGTGAATTACTTTTACTTCTACTCAAGTAGTTCTGAGGTGAATTACTTTTACTTCTACTGAAGTAGTTCTGAGGTGAATTACTTTTATTTCTACTCAAGTAGTTCTGAGGTGAATTACTTTTACTTCTACTCAAGTAGTTCTGAGGTGAATTACTTTTACTTCTACTCAAGTAGTTCTCAGGTGAATTACTTTTACTTCTACTCAAGTAGTTCTCAGGTGAATTACTTTTACTTCTACTCATGTATAAAATTAAAGTAATTCAGTCACCCCTGGTCCTAATCAGTATCACTCTAAATTGAACGCTAAATAATATAATCTGGATGAACGTACTTATACGTAGGGCCCCGCATACCTGTTCGTAAAATTAGTCTGTGTACGTAATACGTATAGCCCTTTGCTAACATATAACAAGCCCTGACGTTTTTCCGGAAAAAAAACCAAAATGAAACGCGCGTGACACATTTGTCAAACGCTTCTTGACCTTGATGCTTGTTGCTTGATATAATAATCCCTTTGCAGCTGTTCACAGCTAAACTGGGATTTGTGCGATGCGTAACGTCAGGGCAGTCGAACAAAAAGGGAAGAAATCGTGTAGAGGGATGTTCAAAATAAAGAAAGAAAAACAACGAAAAACAAACAAAAGCGCGGATAAAAAAGTGGTGCACTATATACATAAGTTTGTAGCTTTAGAGGATGTGGACGCCATGCAAGGGTTGCAATTCCCTGATGGCTGGCATGGCGACACACGGGAAGGCTGGCAATGATGGCGTGATGTGTAGAACAGCAGATGGTGGTAGTCTATTCCATATGGATACTGCTCTGGGGTAGAATGCATATTTATATGCATTGATGGTTGGTATTATTGTGTTGGTACATTTAAGTGGATGGTCAATTCTGTAGGACATTTGCGTGGCGTGCTGGAAACATGACGGAGGGCTGATGTTGACCACGTGGTAGTGGATTTTGTAAAACGTTGATGCTTGTTGAATGAGGCGATGTGTGTGGAGCGAGTCCCAATTGAGTTTGTTTATGAGTTGTTTAATATGTGTTTCTTTTCGGTAGTCGGAGAAGATGAAACTTGCAGCATTTCTTTGGATTTGTTCTATGCTGTTAATTTTTGTTGCTGTGTTGGGATTCCAGACTTCACTGGCATATTCAATTTGTGGTCGGACAAGGGTTTGGTAAGCTTTTTCTTTGACATTTTGTGAGCAAGGTGTCCAAGTGTGCGGCTGACTTTGGTTGTTATTTTGGTGCAGTGGTCGTTCCATCTTAGGTCATATGATATTGTGACTCCAAGGTAATCGTGCTTTTGAATATGGTTGAGTGATTTTCCCAGTAATGAATATTGATATAGTTTGGGGTTTCGTTTGCGTGTGATGGTGAGGACTGCGCATTTCTTAACATTGAAGTTCATTGACCACTTCATAGACCACGTTGTGAGGGTTTCTAAATCGTTTTGTAATATATGTTGATCTTTTATGTTATTTATTTCTCTGTATAGGATGCTGTCTTCTGCAAATAGTTTAATTGTTGAATTTATTTGTTCCTTGATGTCGTTTATGTATAGATGGAATAGGACCGGCCCCAGGACAGATCCCTGAGGAACTCCGGAAGTGACATTAGCCCAGGAAGAATGTGTGCCATTGACTGAAACATATTGTATACGGTGGGATAAGAAGCTATTGATCCAGCCAAGAGTGTTGTTTCGGATGCCGTAGTAGTTTAATTTATCTGATAGGTGGTGATGAACAACTTTATCAAACGCTTTACTGAAGTCTAGTAATATTACATCTGTCTGACCTTTTTGATTTAGTGTTTCTGACCAGTCATTAGTTGAGTTTATGAGTTGTGTTACAGTAGAGGGGCAGTTCCTGAATCCATGTTGTTCATTAATAAGGATGTTATGAGTGTTAAGATGTTTGGTGACATGACTTAGGATTATGTGTTCCATGATTTTACAGCACAGGCAGGTTAAGGATATAGGTCGGTAGTTGGAGGCGTCTGATTTGGACCGCCCTTATAAATTGCTGTAACCAGTGCTTGGCGCCACTGTTTTGGGACTGTTGCTTGGTTATAAGATTGCTGGAATAGACATCTAAGAGCTGGAGCTAGTTCATTTACAACAATCTTAAGGAAACGAGGTGACATTTCATCAGGACCGCATGCTTTTGATGGGATTAAGTTAGATAATTGTTTGGCTATGCCGGCAGTTGTGATGTGTAAATGAGGAATGGAAGCATATGGAGATGGACCTTTACTGTGCGTTTGTGTATGTATCTGTTTATTAAATACTCTTTGGAAATGCATATTCAATGCCTCCGCCTTATCATGATCTGTGCTGCACATATTATAAGAAGTTTTAAGTGTACGGATTCCTAGGTTTTCTGTGCAAGTGAGTTTTATGTATGACCAGAAAGATTGGGGGTTTTCAGTCATATTCTTGCCTATTATGTTGTTGACATAATCGTGGTGTGCTGAGCGGATACATTTGGTAACATAGTTGCGATATTCACGATAGGCTTTCCAATCTGATGGGTGTTTGTTTTATGGGCTTTTGAGAACAATTTGTCACGTTTTCCCATCTTATGCTTGATTTCAGATGTTATCCAAGGCAGATTTTGTTTTCCTTCAGTGAGTTTTGATGGAACATTGTCATCCACAATTTTGTCCAGTCCATTTCTAATTGTTTCCCAGTTTGTGTCAACTGAATGTTCTTCAGGGTTTGAGGCTAAGAAGTTGTTAACGAAATCATGCACTTTGGTTTGCAGTGTTTGGGGGTCAATGCTGTCATAGAGGTATATCTTTCTTTGTGGTTTCTTTTGTAACTTAGGTTTCATGTTGATATCAAACAGTACAATGCAATGGTCAGAAATGCACCTGTATGTTATCTATGAGATTAGGGTTTGATGTAACCAGAAGGTCCAGGATGCTATTTGAGACAGGTCTTGTGATGCTGGTAACTAGTTGTGAAAGCGAGTTATCAAGTAAGAAGTCAATGAATTTCTCGTGCATTGCTTTAGTGTTAGTATTTATTGTCAACCAGTCGGTCCAGTTCGTATCTTGTAGATTGAAGTCCCCTCCAATTATTAAGTTTGGGTGCTGGCATAAGTTTTTATTGATACTGACACCCCTCAATTTCACCAGATTGGGGCGAAATTGAGGGGTGTCAGGTGGTGTCAGGTTTGGGTGGATTTTTCTTAAAAATGAGGTATGAGAATTTCACTAGTTTTCCACAGCACTTGTGTCAATGGAGGTTAAATATGCTGTAAAATTTTCAAGAAAATCGTAAGATGAATTTTGCAGGAAATGAAGGAAACGTTATGATGGCCGCCTATGTAAAATTTAAATGTGGTCTTACTCCAAATTAGAAATACGGCCCGTTTTATCACGAAAACCGCCAAAATGTGATTTCAGCGACGGGTGGTGGTTTTTTGGCTGCATTTGGAAGCTGGTATAGACCATAATACCGTGCAGCTATTGCATACTGTTAGTATTGCGTCTAAAAGAAGTTTTAAAAGTCATTAGTAAGCCTGTTATTAGGAAAATAAAGTGATAATTTAGGTGGTGTGAAGCTGAAAAACTATATTCCAAGCATGTTCTGAGTACCACGATAGCTTGTATAAAAAGTGCACATGTGTCAGGGCGTGGAGTTTCTTTTAAATCTGCATCATGTGCGACAATATTGACATATTTCCAGTAATTTCCAGTAAGATGAATTTCGCCTCAGTTATATAATTTTTTTTTTAAGCGACATCTATAAATGCGTGCTTCTTAACTCCAATACTAACGTGAGTGTTTCTCCTGTTCCAACTTGTCCTTCCTAAATATATGGCACTTATATATGTCATACTTGGATCGTAAAATAAGCAATAGTGGGCAAGCAGGCAACATTTTGATTCCACCCCCCCCCCGAACGCAGCCCTAATTTTAGTGAAAAGTTGGCCACCATAGGAAGCAAGTTGTCCACACACTTCTACCAATCAGGCATCTAGCACCTGTTTTTTACAGTAACATTCATACACTAACCGAGACAACAAGAACAATTGAGAATCTGCATAAATATACCCCGAATATGACTGAGAATGTCATAGCAGTAGGTAGGTAGGTAGGTAGGTTTTATTTGGAATTGTATAAATCATATAAATATAAACAATTGACAAAATGATATACAATTCCAGGTTGACAGCGGAGCCAATTAAGGCTGTAACCAGTTTGTTTTAATTATTCCAATATAAGATGATAATGATTACGTAAACTAGTCGCCGTCATCCCCAAAATAACTATTATTAACAATGATTTCACGTGTAGTGTGTTGGTTACGTTGCTATACTCAATAGAACATATATGTAAATTTAATAACATTAATATTAGATGATAAATGTTCACATAAATAGTCTTGCGAAAAAAAAACATGTGGTTATGCTAAGCTTCAGCAATGGTATAACACCTAAGTAGAATAACATTATATCAAACACATATGTCAGACGTTTCGGGGTGGAATAAAATTAAACTAGAACACCATACCCTCTTACAACATTTGCCTTTAATGATAATATAAAACTATTTAAATTGGGTTTATTTTGTATAACAGTTGGAATTGTATTCCAGATCATCGGACCTTTACATAGCAAACTGTTCGAAGATCTTTGAGTAGAACTGATAATAGGACGTATATTACAGGTTTGTCTTGTTTTGTAAAAGTGAATGTCATAGGTAAATGTAAAAATATCCGATAATGAATGTGGTAGACTACCGTGGACATAATTATACATAAATTTTCCCACTTCAATTTCATAAATATCATGCAATTTTATTAGATTTAAACATGTAAAGAGGGGATGTGAATGTTCCCAATAGTTTGTTTTAAGAATGGAACGAACTATTTTTTTTAATAATGAATACTTTTTCGATATGTGTTTTGTATGTGGATCCCCACAAAATGATTCCGTATGTCAAGTAGGGGTAAACTAAAGTGTAATAAATTGTTTTAAGTGCAGCTACTGGAAGGTAGCGGTTAACTTTATTCATTATGTATAAAGTACTAGTTAGCTTGTTTTTTCATGCATTTATATGTTCATGCCAATCAAGTCTGTCGTCTATATGAAGGCCTAGAAATGTTATACATTTTGTTCGCTGAATTATATTATTAGCTATCGCTTATAATAATTCTTCGTTCTGAGCAGGACGAGATCTAGAAAATAACATGCATTTTGTCTTAGAAATGTTTAAAGATAGTTTATTGGCACGAAACCAGTCAGCTAATATTTCAAGTTCGTTATTCATATCTTTATAAATTTTATTAATTTGTTTTCCAGTTTTGTATATAGTAGTGTCATCAGCAAACAATATTGTTTTGCACATATTTACACAGAATGGAAGGTCATTAATATATAATATAAACAAAAGCGGACCGAAGATAGACCCCTGTGGGACACCGTGTGGGACATCCTGCTGAAGTGAGTCACTAGAACTGTATTTAACATACCTAGTGCCCCTTATACCGTAATATTCAAGTTTGTGTAATAGTATTTGGTGGTTGATAGTATCGAATGCTTTACTTAAATCCAGAAAAACAGCAAGGACCGAGTCCTTTTTTCTAGTGCATTAATAACGTCACTAGTAAAAACGGTAATAGCATTGGTTGTTGAATGTTTCTCACGTAAACCATATTGGTTATTGTTCAATATATTGTTTTTCTGTATAAAATCAAAAGTTCTTCTATGTACAACTTTTCCCAGTATTTTAGAAATTGAAGGTAACAAAGATATTGGTTTATAATTAGAAAAGTCATCAGTAGCTTTAGACTTATAAACAGGTATAATTTGTGTTATTTTTATTTCGTCAGGCACTATTCCCTCTCCTATTGATTTATTTATTACAATAGTTATTGGTAAGGCTATTTGCTCACCAAATAATTTCATGAGACGTGGACTAAAATTGTCATATCCAGAACTTTATAATTTGCCTGATTTCATTTACATCGGTCGGACTCATGAAGAGACTTCCTGAATTTTGTTTAGGACAATTCTGAAGATATTTAGTAAATTGCAGTGTGTGAATCTCCAAATATGCTGCGACCGCAATGATCCGAATTTTAGCCATAAAAATTAAAACTGGTCTCCTAACAGAAGTGCCATATGTTGAAATTGTGTACATGGACTGGCATGCTATCATTGTTGACGGTCATGCACTTTTCAGCTGTAATATAACCGAATTATATCGAAGTTTGCACAAGGCAAGGCAGCTTAAACTAATTGTAGGCTTACGTCAACTAGTCTGACAAGAAGCTGTTTTTATCAATGATATTTTGTTCGTTATGTCCGTATATTTAACATCGGAATATTTTTTAGTACCCTTGTAAGAATTTAGTGATGTTTGAATAAAACATGATTAGGACAACGGACTCGTTGATTTACTTGCAGAGATACTGGGTGCCACAACTGTCAGCAACCTTTATTATGTGTCTTGGATGTCCCTGTCAAATGTTTGTTTCTTTCTTAAATTATATATTTTGCCAGCTGTACCTCTTGTTTCCAATAATGTGTGTGCATCAGCGAAATATATAATGGACGAGTAATTGACGTGTGGCGATGTTTGGACACTCTCTATCAAACATAGATCTGCGCCTGTGTAAAAGTATGGTTATTTTAAGGGGGGTTAGGATGACAATTTGTGTGACGCAAGATATACATTCTATTGGGCATCCCATTTTTTATTTCATAATGTACTGTGTATATACCTCAATTTATACCCAGCGTTTTAGCGCGTTATCAACAATATAATTGTAGTTACCATCAAAAGACGCCTCTGTGCCTTTCAATATTGTGAATATTGTTGAAATGCCTGACTTGTGCTCTTGATACCTACTGGTGTCGTACACGAGTGACACACAGTTCATGATTGCATCATATTATTTAGCATAGTTTGTGCGCATTACGTTATACCAAAATTCGTGAAAATGTGCAACTTGCATGTCCAATAAAATGCTGCTTAAAATAATAATTTTGTATATTGTTTATTAAAAATTACAACATTTTATGAAAAATGACAAAATATATATTTCGTTAATATTCTATATATTTTATTCCCATAACGGTAAGACAATGTTGGCCTGTTTGTTTTGCTCAGTACCATTCATATCAGGCAAACGTCGTATGTAATATAAAGTACCGAATAAGCATGTTTAAACCAACTCAAGGCGCTGTTTAGCTTGGAGGTGTGCACAGTTTGATGACGCATATTTCAACTGTTATTGAGACAGTGTAAAAATCAAGGCGTCTAATGACTGAGTTTTGTTGCCTGGTGGTCTATAATAACTAGCGGTTTAGAGTCACTGAATTGCATGCTTGCCCAGATAAGTTCACCTAACGACCAGTCACGCGCACGCCAGGCGTGGCTTAAAAGCGCCTGTTAGTTTGTCATAAGTGAATCGCAAAGACGCTCCCCGATGTGCGCCGAAGTCTATTCTATTTGACCGTATCCGCTTTCTCCGCTTCCGGCGGCTCCGCGGACTGCAAAAGAAATACGTCCAAGGTGTATAGATAGATCTAGGTCATCGCGTCAACGGCTGGTCGCTGACGTCGTGACACCGGGGCGTCGACGCGGCAGTTTCGTCTCGCTGCTCTGACGCCTGTTCGTGGCCTGAAACCCTGACAGTTTAGATGTGAGAGCGGCACGGGGGAACTAGACCACCGCTTCAACTCAGACCTCAGCGAACCAAGGTATAGACTACAGTCACTGGCCCCGATTCACACGCACACCAGACAAAGGTTCGGATAATATATGTGTTTGTTCTGCAATGTATGTCGTGCAAGTGTGCGTTGCCGTTAGTGCCATAGAATTGAATAATAGTGGTCGTTACCAATATACGGGGAGGAGCTTACGGGGGTGTCACTAACTACTTCGCCACACTTGTGGCAAATTCCGCGTTTCAGTGACGTGGTTCGGCCAACGTACAATTTACACAATAGATTTAACAAGATTTAACAAGATTGCCACCCAGAGAATTAACTCTAGGTGGCAGGTGGACAAGGAAGCCCTTTGGCTTATCGAGAGTCCGACCCTTTTATCTATGTGTATCCCGCCCGTCTGAGGTATGTGTCGATTTTATTTTTAAACATATTCACGCTACTAGCACCCACACAATCAGCAGGTAATCTGTTCCATTCATTTACAGTCCTTTGTGAAAATGAAAACTTTCTTATATCCAATCTACTCTGCTCCTTTGCCAATGTAAGTTCATGTCCTCTAGTCCTTCTATCTTTCTTAACTGAGAAAAAAATATTTCTATCAATATTTTCATAACCCTTCAATATTTTAAACACTTCTGTCTGATCTCCTCTCAATCTCCTGGTCTCTAGTGTTGTTAAACCGCATTTTTTTAGGCGTATTTCGTAACTAAGATCCCTCAGTTTTGGTATCATTTTAGTTGCTCTTCTCTGCACTCTTTCTAGCATATCTATGTCCTTCCTGCGATATGGCCTCCACGCTTGAATACAATATTCTAAATGAGGCCTAACTATTGTTTTGTACAGCGGTATTATTAGCTCTTTTTCCTTATACGTTATGTTTCGCCTAATTAATCCAAGGATTTGATTTCCCTTTGAAGCTGCAATTCCGCACTGCTCTGAAACCTTCATATCAGCACTAATGGTTAACCCTAAGTCCTTTTCTTTCACAGTAGAACTTAGTACAGTACCCCCCATTGTATATTCTACCTCTTCGTTCCCATGTCCTGTGTGGAGGCATTTACATTTCCCAAAATTGAACACATTTCCCAGAAATTGTCAAATCTTGTAAATGCTGCTCCATCACTTTTAATCCTTCTAAACACTTTTGTATCATCCGCAAATTTCAACACCTTGCTTGTTATTTCATCATCCAAATCGTTGATATATATTAAGAATAATATAGGTCCTAATACTGATCCCTGTGGTACCCCACTCAATACCGATTTCCAGTTTGAAGCCTCCCCATCAACTACTACGCGTTGTCTTCTGTCAATCAGCCATTGTTCTATCCAGTTTATTATACCATTTCCTATGCCATTGGCCTTTAGTTTAAGCAGTAATCTTTGATGTGGTACTTTGTCGAAAGCTTTTTGAAAATCTAAGTAGACGATATCTACTGGTGATCCCTCATCTACCCACTTAGTGATGTCTTCCAAAAAACATAACATATTTGTTAAGCATGACCTCGCTTTAAAAAAAAACCATGTTGAGATGGGTTTATCAAGTTTTGTTTAACAAGAAAATCCACCATGTGATCTTTAATTAGTCTTTCTAATAATTTGCAAATCACTGATGTTAAACTCACTGGTCTATAGTTCTCTGACTTGTTTCTCGAACCTTTTTTGAATAACGGTATAATGTTTGCTTCTTTCCATTCTAAAGGAACCACTCCCTCTTCTAATGACAAATTGAAAACTGTTGCAAGCGGTATGCTAATTTGTTCTACAATTTCCAATAGTAGTTTGGGTGGAATACCATCCACTCCAGGTGATTTATTATCCTTCATAGCCCTTATTTTCTTACCTACCATTTCCGGGGTTACAATTAATTGTCCTAAATAGTCTGAATCTGCCCCCTTGAACTTAGCCTCTGGTACTGGCAGTGAACTAATATCTTCCCTGGTAAACACTGAACTAAAGTACTCATTCAGGTCTTCTGCCATTAAGAATCCCTCTGATATTATATTTCCAGCACTATCTTCTAGAGGACCGACTTTATCTTGAACTTTCTGTTTGCTTCGAACATACGCATAAAAACTCTTGCTGTCATGTTTTATATTACTAGCTAATTGTTGTTCATAGCTTCTCTTTGAATTTCTAATTTCAGCTGTAGCTTGGTTAAGTGCTTCTTTATAACTGTTGTAGTCTTCATCATTTCCAGTACATCTATATGACTTCCACATCATTTGTTTGTACTTAATTTTTCTAATGGCTTCTTTCGATAAGTGTTTCTTTTTGGACCGTTTTCCTTGTTTTTTGAAGGGTACAAATTTATCGACTATGCACTTAATTTCACTCTTTAATACATTCCAGCATTCTGTTGCCGTCTTATTTTTCAGTGTGTTATTCCAGTCTATCTTTGCTAAATATTTCCTCATGTCCTTATACCTTCCTTTGTGGAAATTTCTCCTATACTGCTTTTTACTATTCCTTTCTGATTTTACTTTGATGATAAAATGTATCTGGTTGTGATCGCTACTCCCCAGTGGCTCACATATCTTGACATTGTCAACTAATTCATTCTGTGAGGACAAAACTATGTCTAACACATTCTCACCCCTGGTTGGTTCTAGCACATGTTGAGAAAGGAATGTATCTTGAACTAAAACTAAAAACTTATGGTCCTCACTCCCCATACTCTGTAGAGATTTCCATTGTATATGCCCGTGGTTAAAATCCCCCATAATAATACAGTCCCGTTTGCTTACTTCCCTTATAGCGTTTCGTATTTTTTCATTCTCTTCTATGCTTATGTTTGGACTTCGATAAACTAACCCAACTGTTAACGTTGAGTTTCCTGTAACTATGTTACACCAAACAGCTTCTTCGCAATCTGCTTCTCTTTCTAATTTTATTTCATAAGCTTGAATAGATTCTTTAATATATAAAATAACTCCACCTCCCTTTCTTCCTATTCTATCTTTTCTAAACATTACATATCCTGTCAGTCCCAATTCAGCATCTGATATATCGGTGGTGGTCCAGGATTCGGTTATACCTATTATATGAGGGTCAATATCTTCTACCATAATGTTTAGTTCATTTCCAATCAATGGTTTTGGTCAGGCCCTACCAAACCACATTGGTTGGGTAACTTTGGATAGGGTTATATGCTCTATATTTGGTACTAGCTGGGTTACCCGGCGTTGCCCGGGGGGAAGGCAGTCATATTATGTGCGGTGTCAGGACTACTCAGCCCACGAACAAATGTCTTGTCTCGATACAACTCGGTCCCCACCCCGAGACAGCTCGGCCGTCGCTTTGAGACAGCCGAGTCCCGGGTTTGGACCGGTCAGGGTTTTGCCAAATTTTACCAGTTGTTTAGATTGTCGATTGTCATGATGGGAATCATGACGGGACTCCTAGACGGAGGCTGGTGGCGCGAACAGGAAACATTTAAATCATCCTTTATTAATCATATTTATTTTACTTGTTTTTAATTTAATATATAGTACGGTAAGGTGATCGATAAGTGCTAATAGTTGGCGTCCTGTGACCAACATAAATACTAAAAACACCCATTTATTTCTAAAACGAACATTATTTCACAAAACACTGTATTATCGCCCAGTAAACAACTGGTAACCAAGGCACCTATGATCCGTTAATCTACATCAAAGTAATTAGATACCAAGACTCATCTTGTGCCGTGTTTGGGTGCAACAACCGTTCGTTGAAAACAACAGAAAAGCATTTCTTTTCATTTCCGAAAGACCCAACAAGATAAAGAAAATAGGAATAATTATTGTAACGGTACCGGTCCATTTGTTTGGGCCGCCAACTAAATTGACACTAAACAGAACAGAACAGAACAGAAGTGGATTTATTTATCCAGACAGTACATCCAATAATAATAATATAACAAATTATAATATTATGATATAAAGAGGTGTACAATGAGGATGATGGAGACTCCCACTAAACTTGAAAATAAGTCGCTACCGTGGAAGCCACACATAGTATAATTATAGTTCAGTTTCTGTTGAAAAAAAAAGAGTCTATTATGTAAGACATAAGCCGTAACATAAAATAAGATATATCGTCAGTGAAAAGGCAGGTAAAACTATTTTATGGTGTTTGGGTGTGGGTGAGGAAATTGTGGTTGATTGCGTGTATACAAGCAGGCATAACTGTACACGTGTTGTTGTAATTTTGAATGAAATGGTTCTTAGTGTAGTTTAAAAAAAACATGTAAACTGCGTGCATACAGTTTAGCTGTCACACTAAGGGAAGTGTTATTAATTGTATTTGGTAAACTGTATTTCAGACATGAATGACTTGTACCGTAAATGTGAATTTTGTGTTGGTTGCGTGTATTGTGACCATGAATCATGGTATATGTAGCTATTTTCCAATGAAGAAAGTGAGCAGGTAATTTGTTACGTATAAATTTATTGTAAATTTTTTATTCTTGAAGGGCTAAAATATCATTCACTTTTAGTAAGTTAATTTTTGTTAATAACTGGTCAGCATGAGCATAAAAATGACTCAAAGTTATTATGCGTACAGCCCTTTTCTGAAGTTGATTAATTCTTTGAGAGAGGTACCTCCATGTTGTTAGACAATAAGTTATGTGTGGTACTAATAATGTATTATATAATATTATTTTTATTCTCATTTGTTTAAGTCTATTTAGTATACCGATTATTCTGGAACATTTGTTTGATACATTTTCAGAGTGTTTTTCCAGTTTAGATGTGTATCCAATGTTAATCCCAGGAAATTAAAACTGTCAATTATCAGTCCTTTGGGCAGAAGGTTCAACGGACTAATGCCATCACTCTGTGTCCACCGTGCGCCGTGCGCCGTTAGCTGCCATATCTCAGAAACTGTTCAGCAACTTTTTCTCTAATTTTGCACATACATATCTTAGGGTACTGCCACTGTGCACGATAAATCTGTATTTGATTGAATCATTCTAAGGGCTCCCTAGGGCCTCCAAGGACCCCAAAACTGGTAAAAATGTAACATTTTGCCTATTTTTTTAAAAACTGTTCACAACTTTTTCTCTAATTTTGCGTATACATTTCATGTGGTAGTGTCACTGCACACAAGAAATCAGTATTTGATTGAATCATTCTAAGGGCACCTTAGGGCCCCCAAAAGGCAAAATTCGCTGCTATTTCTCTACTGCTGCCTCCAGCAGTCACTACTGATTTCTAATTATAACTGGATAGTGGACTTTGCCCTGATCACTGGGGTTGCTGAGTTGGGGGACCACCTGTAAATCTGTGTATTGGACTAGTGGTCAGCTCACTGACTGCCATTGTTCCAGTGTCAAACTGAATGTGGGCTGTAACTATAATGTGTAATGGGAATCCATTATCAATACCACATGCCTTTTTGTTTTTGATTTGCATTAGTACCTCATCTTGCGTGAATGGTCTGTTTATGTGTTCGTTTGACTGGGAAATCTTTCTTGGATCAAAAGGTATCTCACTAGCTGCAGTTTCACTTTCAGGTTTTTCACCGAGTTTTTCAAAGTGGTTCATAAACTTATCCAGTGAAATATTTCCACATTGGTCACTGCTGTTACTTGCTTTATTAAGTATATCCCAGTATTCTGCAAGCTTGCTATGTTTTAGGTTGCGCAAGTTTTCATGTAACTGTTTATGGTAGCATTTTTATATTTGTTTTATAAAGCATTCATACCCTCTAGTCAATTCTCTTAATCTCGTCATTTTTTATTTTCTTTAGTCTACCTTTTGCTCTAAAAAAATATGTCCTCTTAGTTTTACACATAAAGACATAATCAGGCATAACTTGCTAAGTCTTTGTAGCAGCACATTTGTACTTCCAGTGTATCGTTGCAACATAACATACATACTGTGTGCCACATTTGAATGTTGTGCATGTAATATTTTCATGCAATCCATTTGCATATATAATATAAAACTTCAACAGCCGTTTTCTTAATTTTCACTTTTTGACCCTTACCATGTTCAATGCTCCGTAACTTTGCAAATTTTTGTAGCAGTCATAATTTTTGAAACCGTGTAAAGCACCCTACCCAACCTTTACAAGGATGTAAGAAAACAATGTTACAATTTTTCCGACTTATCACTCATTTGGTCAGCCAGGTTCACATATAGACGTATTAGTCCAAAGGACTTCAGGGCCTCTTGGCCCATTTTTGTAATTATACTATTATTTATTTTAGGAATAGGTGTATTATATGTTTTTTGGTGAGTGGAAAAAACCATGAATGTAGATTTAGTTACGAGTCAGAACGACATTAGACAATGTGTTAGTCTGTTCATTTTGATATGAATGAATAATATATATATATATTACATGATTATGACATATCAAGTAATTACAGTTGTTCATAATATACTAAAAGCGTATCAAGTTAATTAGTAGGTACCCTAAAAATCAGTTACTCAATGTTACACTAAGCACTGTATTTGCAAGGAAAGAAAAGAAAACAAAAAATAAAAAAGATGAATGACAGGTTAAGTCTGGCTAATGAGTAGAGTCAGAAACGACGGCATCATACCACGTATCTATATGTGATTGACACAAGTTGTTTGGTAAAGTCTACTGGTATGTCAGAATGTCGTTTGAGCTTGTGATTTCGCGGATCACGTTATGATAGGGTTTGATAATAATCTTGCCGCTGGCCGTCCAACAGTCATTGATCTTTTTTGCCTTTTTAAGTTTTCTAGTTTCAAACGCTAGTTTGGAGCTCTTTGACGTGAGATCTTCGTTGAGGTAGATGCGATTTTCAATAGCGCAGGTTTTGTTGTAATCTTTGAGACCGTCCCTAGCGCGAAACACAATATCTCTGCAGAGCTCACTGCGAAAGCGAACAATGGTCGTTCTGGGTTTCGTCTGCCCGTCGACAGGGAGGCCAAGTCTATGGCAGCGTTCCAGATCACTGAGCTCAATGGGAGAGGTGGCGTGCATTTTGTTGTTGATAGTATCGATGACCTTTTCTTCCAAGTTTTCACCACGCAAGTCATCGCAAATGCCACTGATGCGGAGATTGGGTCGTCGGGTGTACTGCTGGAGCGAATCCAATTTATCCTCCAGAGTTAACACCCTTTTCTCAAGATGTTCGATTTTGTTGCACTTGTCAAACAATTGTTCGGTGAGAGTGACAATTTGTTTATTAAATGTGTCAATCTTCAGGACTAAATAATGTGGAAACAGAACCTCTTTCAGTTCTCTCATCTTGCAATAAGGATAGCATTTGCGAAATCAAATTGCTGTCGGTGTCAGCTGAGCCACCACTGGCGACTGGCTCAAAGTTCGATTTGCTGTCTTTTCTTCTGGGCATGGCGGCGATTGTACGTGTGCGTGTGTGAAGCAATGCTACAAGGCGTGGTCGTGGTCGATATTAGAGGTGTTCGATATTGCAGGTGAGAATTCCTACCTTTAACGAACTGCACAACGACAATATAGGGTCGTCACATTCGTCGAGGTGCAATTAATTCTTCTGCTAGTTTTGCAGTGTCTATAGTATAATCTGCATTCGTCACCTTCGATGTGTGGCCGGCAGGACCTTTCTAGTACTTAGCTAACGATGCTATTTTTCCGAGAGGTGTCGTGTAATCATAATATTACAGAGTTCCCATCAACATACTGAATTAATTAAGCTGTTTAAATAAAAATCGGAATCAGTATTTGTTTAAAAGTGTCAGTATTCTAAATCAGTAACATTTATTTGATCGACTGAATGCAAACAAACGGTTAGAAACATTATTTTGGACAATGAAATGTCGGTGACACTAATTAACGCACCATGCCCTCGGACATCTCCGGATTTTTTATAGATGTGTTCAAAAATCTTCACTATGCGTCTAGAATACTAGATGGAACACAGTGCATGTGTAAATATCATCAGACAGTTATATAAATTTCCTGTGGCTATTACAACGATACTGTTACGCACAATTTAGTCCAAAAATAACACATTTATATATATATATATATATATATAAATGTATATAAAGCATGTTGTAAATGTACTATAAACCTTAAATGCTTTCATTTCAGTTGTAGCATCATTCGTTTCATTGTGTGACAACATGCAATACATTAAATACCACAGTTGTACCTCTCAAGTAGCACAATTATTATGAATTTATGTGTGACATAATGCATTATTATAGAATTTAACACTACACTCTTGAGTAACATAGGCAGGGATATGAAAATTACGTCACAAGATTTGCATGTAGAATCAAAACAGTTATCATTATATGATACACGATTACCTTTTTATTTCAGATATTGTTCGCCATTACGTGCAGTGACACTGATCTTAGGTTGATCTGTGTCGGACAGTTGACTGTGAAGGTACCAAGCCACAGAGTCGTCTGAATATGACACCCACCAGGTGGACAAGGAAGCCCTTTGGCTTATCGAAAGTCGAATACTTTTTATCTACGTGTATCCCGCCCTTTTAAGGTATGTGCCGATTTTATTTTTAAACGTATTCATGTTACTAGCGCCAACACAATCAGGAGATAATCTGTTCCATTCATTTATAGTCCTTTGTGTGAATGAGATCTTTCTTATATCTAATCTACACTGCTCCTTTACTAATGTAACTTCATGTTCTCTGGTCCTTCTATCTTTCTTAACTTTCTCAACCTTCTGGTCTCTAGTGTTGTTAAACCACATTTTTAGGCGTATTTCGTAACTAAGATCCCTCAGTTTTAGTATCATTTTAGTTACTCTCCTCTGCACTCTTTCTAGCATATCTATGTCCTTCCTGCGATATGGCCTCCGCACTTGAATACAATATTCTAAATGAGGCCTAACTATTGTTTTGTACAGCGGTATTATTAGCTCTTTTTCCTTATACGTTATGTATCGCATATCAGCACTAATGGTTAATTATTAGGTTTAGGGATTTAATTATTTTTTTCGGCAGTCTGCATGATATGCATGTACCTTTACTAACAGGCTAAATTCGATATGTTTCTCCATAATCACCATTTCTATTAGGGATGAGACCACTGTTAGACTTCCTGTTGTGTTAAAGTAAAACATAGTGCCCTGAAAATGGTGATATTTTAATCTTGAGACTCTTTTTTATGTGAACTGAGTGCACTAAACCAGGCATATCAACAGGTTCTGTGGTAGAATGTATTGGAAGTGAAATGACGCATCTCTGGAAGAGTGTAGTTGGCGGAGTGATTTGTTTGCAATTTTTTTACATAGCACACGTTGGTGCAGAAAAAAACGTGATTATGTTGGTCAATATCGATACGCACCGTATATGCATGCGTTTTAAAAGAGCTGAAAGTATGTGATTTTGACGAAATTTCATCATATATCAATGACATGATAGCAGTGGCTGTGAATGAATTTCAGGTTTTTGTCAAGTACAGTTTTCTTATAATCTGACAAAACGTTAACATGGCCGCCAATGGGAAATCTAACAGTGGTCTCACCCTTGCGAAGATGGTTTGGACCGGTCAGGGTTTTGCCAAATTTTACCAGTTATTTAGATTATCGATTGTCATGATGGAAATCATGACGGGACTCCTAAACCGAGGCTGGTGGCGCGAACAGGAAAATGTTAAATCAACCTCTATTAATCTGATTTATTTTACTTGATTTTAATTTGATTTATATTACGGTACGGTGATCAATAAATGCTAAATAGTTGGCGTCCTGTTACCAACACAAATACAAAAATACACCCATTTCTTTCAAAAACGTAATTATTTAAGAAGACACTGTATTATCGCCCACTAAACAACTGATAACCAAGGCACCTATAATCCGTTAGTCTACATGCAAATCGGTTAAAATGCACTGACTGGTACATAGGAATTAGTTAGACCCCTGTCTTAGTATAAGTTTACATTTAAAAACATACACATTTCCTGGCTTGGGTCTGTCTAACATGGCCTCGTAAATGGTGCTGCTCTTTGTGTGACCATTGTAGGCCTTTTCCATTTCAAGTCTTTTTTTTATACTGTCTACTATTTTGCTTGTGTCCTTTAGCACATAACAGTACCATCCATACTGTAGCACTTCCTGACTAACAGAAATATAGGTTTTACAGCATTCAGGATGTTTTACCTGAGTGGTGTTTTTCTCATGGTTGTATTTGCAGCAGAGATTAAAAATAGTACGAATGACTGTTATGCAACTTCACATGAAATTTATGTAAACACATCAGGATCGATATCTCTCATCAAGGCACTATCCATCAACTTGCAGCACAAACCAAGGATGTCCAGAGCAAACCCCCAAAAATTTCCATCATACTTTATGTTATATCTTCTTGTACTGGCAAACGACATTGAATTAAATCCCGGCCCCAGAGCACCCAAGAACCGTTGTGGTGTTTGCAAAAAAAACAGTAACATGGAAACACAAAGCAATTCGTGCGACTCCTGCAATACTTGGTTCCACACGCAATGTGAAAACGTCATGCTCCATGATCAAACACTAGACACTGTTTCACAGGTAAAATATCTTGGTAAAACCATAACCTCAGATCTCCGGTGGAATGCCCACATAAATACATTTCTCTAAAAGCAAATAGATCACTAGGCTTCTTCCGCAGAAATCTCAAAATTCCGTCAATTCAAATAAAACCTCAGGCCTACTTAACCTTTGTCAGACCCATTCTGGAGAAGAGCTGTACTGTCTGGGATCCCTATACCCTTACACAAATAAACAAACTAGAAATGATTCAACGCCGTGCAGCCCGATGTGTCTTATATCGCCACCACAATACCCCCAGCGTAACAAACATGCTCCATACATTAGGATGGAGATCCCTATCAGACAGAAGAACCGATGTAAAATTATGTATGATATACAAGATAGCAAATGGTCTAGTGGGTATACAAGCAAACCAATACCTTATTCCTGTAAATATAGTCACTAGAAAACAACATTCCTTATCTTACTTTATCACTCACTCCAGATGCAACTACCACTTGTATTCGTTTTCCCCAGTACCATTCGACTTTGGAATTCCCTCCATCAATATATTGTTAATTAGAACAGCCTGGATGCTTTTAAAAGCAACATCCAGACTTTGCACTACCCCATATTTTAGATGTTTACTAGTTCTTCTGCACGTATTTATGTTTATTTACACGATAATTGTGTTCTTATATTTTGCACTCTAAAAACAAAAACACTTTTCCTGTTCGCCTGCCATGCCACGTACCGCCTGTATCCTCAACATGTAGGCTAAGCGTGTATTGGAAGAAGAAATGTTGAACTTTGCTTTAGAGGTGACATTAGCATAATATTAATTTACATTTATCCATGCACATTATGCAGAATCACACGGATTATTTTCAATATATTTAGTTGCAACGTCGGATACAACGCCTGTACGCATAACTTTATCATATTGTTGTATTATTTATTAATAATAAAGATACGCACAACTGACAGAATTGTGCAAGCCAACCATTCAGTGGTTTTATTGACACTGTCGCTGTTATTAAGTGATTAAAGCGATTCTTTGTAAGCGATGTTCTGTATCAAAACGTGATCATGTCCCATATGTACTTTCTCTGCCACATATGTCTTGTATGTTTGTGCATAATTATGGTGTTATCTGCGCAAAAAGCTGATAAATAACTGTGTTTACGCGAATCATTTTCAGCTTGCTGCCACGTGGATTATTACTTATGCAGCCCGAGTATACTGAATATTCATGCACGCGTAGTGAAACAGTCAGAGACTGGTGACGTCACACACAGTCAACATGTCAGATGTCGAGGTGAGTTGTTGCAAGCAATAACTATTTAAATAAGCAATTCGTAGACATAATGTATATTGACAGCCGTCCATCAGGTAACTTTTCTACCACTTTTTGATTTAAGTATAATTATAACATCCGAATGCTCGCGCGGGGGCGACGGCGACGGTAGCAGTCGGTGCGGGTTGGGTCTGTGAGTCTTCGGGTCTTGCCTTTCCAGTCAGCCATTTTTTTTAAAGTCCATTATTTACCTATTAATAAAGTTATTGTTAATGCTATATGAATGGTTAACACTGCATAAATTATATAACTGTCTTAATAATTATGGACATTTCCCCAATTATTTGAACCGAAACATGAAAATGTGAGATTCGTTCATTCACAGATTGTTTCTAATGCTAAAGCTACGATTGTTAGTAAACATGGCTGGCATGTCATCATTCAATATAAAAGTTTTAGATATTTAAAACGTACACAATACCGTGTTGCTACGGAATTTTGCGATGCACGAACTTTGGACACTAGCAGACCTGCATTCTAGCATACATTAATTTTTATCCATGAATATATTAAAAAATCTTTTAATGGATCAGATAAAGCTGTGTTGCTTCGTGTGAATAACACATTTGATATTAATAGTACCCGATAAAATACATACAAATTAAACATTTATCTTTGACATGTTACTTTACCGTTTCTGTACACTTTTCGCGAGAATAGCCCATATGTATATATACAATATTAATTATTAAAGCAAGAATAAAGGAAACATACAGTGCATTCTGGATAAGGTCAAACATCCAGGCACCCATGACAATACGGATCAGTGGAACTTCTGATAAGTAGAAAATTATCAGAAGGTCCCCTTATTGGGACCTACACCCAGGACCGGGGAAAAAGATTGACTTAACTTAGCGAAAATCAACTTATGTGAGTTCGAGTTATCTGGAGTGCACTGTATATGACCAATGCATACAGGTAATTTTGTAGAAGCAAATTAAAAGTTGGCCAAAGTAATGGATTGGGATTTTAGTCTGACTGAATCAGCATAACAAGGCTCTCTTGTATTTCTTTTCCATTTAGCCAGCTGTACACTTCGTGATAAGTCCCATAATCTAATATCTAAACTGAATTAATCTACACAGTGTCCAATTAGTTAACTCATATTTAAGCTCAGTTTCCTTAAGTCAACTTTGTTTATTTGCAGGAACATTTTGACCATCAACAGTTTGAAAATAGCCTAGCTGATGGAAAGAGGAAATTGAAGAGCTCTACTCAACAGTGCCATTAATTGGATAATGGGTCACCTGACATAAGATGGTGCCTGACATTATTCTGCCCCTTTCTGTTCTATGCGACATCTACTGTGAAATTGTACATCACTTTGTGTTTGAAATGGATGTATGCATCTGATAGCTTTGTGTATGAAAATGCATAACAGTGCTATTAATTGGACAATGTATTAACTGACACAGTAGTGAAGAAGGCGTCTGACTTCTGCCACATTAGTTCCATGTGGCTTTTGCTGGGAATATGTACATCACTACGTTTCAAATGCATTTGTGCAATTGATCGATTTGTGCATCCAAATGCACAATATCCCGTCATTATGTTGCAGAATAGCAGGACATAATAAAATGTATGCTTTCTTATGCTCATCATGTTTGGATTGTGTTCTACAGCATATTCTTGAAACAAGTTTGTGTTATGTGAACTATATTTGGAGTAGTGTATTAAAAGGTGTCGACAAAGTTGCTTTTACAATAATTTTAAAAATTCATCAAATGTAAATGTTAAATGTTGAGGGCACTTCTTAGGATTGAGTTAAATACACCAATGATGACTGAAAACAGTGTTTTAAAATATGCGTTACTTTTAAAGTTTTTTAATTTTGTAACTTTATTTCCATCGTACAATGGCCATTTTATATGTTGGCATTGAGACGGGAGTTCGACAGAAACAAATTCAATATCTATACTCTAAAAGAAGGGCAAAACAAATTACTCTCCCAGTACAAAATAAAACATGTATCTAGCTATGATGTGTCCCTTGTTGTTACACTGATGCAATATTGCAAACATATTTAACACGTTTTAATACTGGTCCTACTCTAACCTCTAAAACAACTACTAATGGAGGTAAATCATACAAAGATTACTTTAAAATCCGATATTTCACAACTTTAGCTTTAAGCCAATTGACATGGAAAATACTGTTAATATAATTGGTCGTTTATCTCCAAAATCGAGATGTGGAAAAAGAGGGTATATCAACACAAATTGTTACTAAAATTGAACAAGAATTATATTAGAAATGCTATCACTCTAATTATTAATCAATCAATAATAGCTGGTATGTTTCTCCAGACAAACTAAACATTACAAAAGTCATACCCCTTTTGAAAAAGGTGATGTTTCTGACTTTGACAATTATCGTCCTATTTCTAAGAAATTAACAACTTATATATTTCAACTAATTGCCCACACGCCTATGCTAGGTGCAAATATATAATTAACCAATACACATTTTTATGTTTTACGCACACACACACACACGCGCGCGCGTACACACACACACACACGGAGAGAAACACACACACACACACACACACACACACACACACACACACACACACACACACACACACACACACACACACACACACACACACACACACACACACACTCACACACACACAAACACACTCACTCTTACACACACACTCACTCTCTCTCACTCACTCATTCACTCTCTCACTCAGTCACCCACTCACACACACACACACTCTCTCTCTCACTCACTCTCTCCCTCAGTCACTCACTCACTCACTCACTCACTCACTCACTCACACACACTCACTCTCTCTCACTCACTCATTCACTCTCTCACTCAGTCACTCACTTACACACACACTCTCTCTCTCTCACTCACTCTCTCCCTCAGGCACTCACTCACACACACTCACTCACTCTCTCTCACTCACTCATTCACTCTCTCACTCAGTCACTCACACACACTCACTCACTCTCTCTTTTTTTAATCATTCATTCGCTCACTCCATCTTTCTCTCTCTCTCTCTCTCTCTCTCTCTCTCTCTCTCTCTCTCTCTCTCACCCACTCACTCCCTCACTCACTCACTCACTCACTCACTCACACACACACACACACACACACACGTATGTGCGTGCATGCGTGTGCGCATACATGTGTGTGTGTGTGTGTGTGTGTGTGTGTGTGTGTGTGTGTGTGTGTGTGTGTGTGTGTGTGTGTGTGTGTGTGTGTGTGTGTGTGTGTGTGTGTGTGACATAACAAAGTTGTTATTCTGCCCTGAAAAGGGCCAAGAAGGGGTGCGGTTCTTGAAGGTACTACATCGTGCAGGTAAATAAAAGAATGTCTCAGGTTGGCTATGCTCGTCAAATTACCATGCTCAATCATTGGAGGCTACTACTATGATCTGTTATTTGACAGTAAAACACCAACTCCCGTGTGCGATCTCTCCTCAACCCCGTGTACCCGTACGTCTTACGTGGCGTGCAATACCCTCTGAATTACGCTTACACCTATTCCCGACTTGGCAACTCTCTACACTAGGCCAGTAAAGGTATGCGCAGTTGACACAAACGGCGTTATTCAGGGTCATAAATATCTCACTGGAGGTCTGCTGGCTAGCGTCAGCAAGGAAACGGAAACCATACGAAGAATAGCTATACCCGCTGGAACACCAAAAACGGGTAAACGAAAAGTATATAATATTATATTTGTGTTTACGCCTTCAATTTAAATTATAAAGAGCATTTTACAAAATTGTAGGATGCTTCTCCTGTCCATAGAAGTAGGTATATTTGTCAACCCGCTCTGTCTGAAAAAATGTCGTTTTAGGGACCCGTTCTAGATGAATTCTCACGGATGGTAAACACATTTATAGTTATAGTAAATCTTATTTAAAACAATGATGACACTTTAACTGTTAAACACATTTATAATATAACTATTTAGCTATTCAACAATTAACTAGTCAGCAATTTAGCTAGATTTGTATAAATCCATTTTAATTACTTGTGTCTAAAAACATTTCGTGGATCTCCATTTACAAAATTAAACATAATTAACAAAACTGCTCGGAGTATTGGAATGAATTAAGATCCATGAAAAAGGGACAAAAACAAAAGTTAAAATGTCTGCTTAAATTTGTATTCTGCCACTGATTGTTTAATTTCAGTCGCCAGATATTTCCTTAATATTGGACCCATATAATTAACACAGCATTTTTGCATGTTTTTTATGACCTGATGTATAAAATATTCTGTGTGCTTTCTAGTGTTATATTTATTTATATCAATATCTTTTGTTTATAATAAAAATGGTTAACATACTGGTTGGAAGTATGTTGTTATTAAATGTATACACAAACACACCCAGTTGATATTTGTATGCGTAATTTTATTATTATTTATTTTGTAAGATGTTACTGCTCCTAGTTTTTAGACATAGCACATAGCTGTCACTGTCAGGGGTTGGTGTCACAGGTCGCAGCTGTCACGATTTGGGGCGATCGCTCTCTCGCCCCACCCGGTAAACACACCGTTGCAAATGTCTGTTTTTCTTGTATTTAAAAACGTAATAATAATAATGTTTGTGTGTGTTATTAGTTGGATGTTGTTGTAACAGATATCGCCATGAGGCTACACGCGCCATCGGTGGCGTTCGCGTCGACGACACTCGGCTACACCTTGATGCATTCCGTCTTCAACTTCTACTACGTCAACGTTTATATGGAGCGCTTCCACGTCTCGCATGAGTGGTTCCAGGTCGCACAGGTCGGTTGGTGTTCACTCTTCTTTCATTGTAGGCGGTCGAGTGATTTAGATAGCGTCTATACTGTTTATGTTAAATACAATAATATTATTTAAAGTGTTCCTTTGTTCAAAAAAGGTTATTATCACTAACAACGTGGTATTATTATACGACCACACATACGCACGCACACACGCATGCTCGCACGAACACACACGGATACACATACACACACACGCACACACACGCACACGCAAGCAAGCAAGCGCTACACGACTTTTTGGATGATGTAAGTTACCACGTCTTACTGAACCTGTTCTGGGGAACTTGTGGAGACACGAATTATATCCTGAAAATTGTTTCTAATAAATAAATTAATGTATCTGATATTAACAATACTATTATTGTTATTATTATTAGATGTTATCATTTTAATACTTACGTTAACTGTGGTTGTTTTCGTAATCGTTGACGTTGGTGGCGCTACTCGTGTGTTGTTATCACTAGGCTACTACTGGCGTAAATAGCTACACTCCGGACCGTATAACGAGGTTGCTCGTCAGCAGCTCTAGGTAGTCATGTCCTTAGTTAAAGGTCGCTACATACACCTAGACCGATGGAACGTTTTCATCAAATATTCATACTGATATGGACATTTGGTGAATATTACATTGATAACTTTGAATAGTAGTTTTTGTGTGTTTTCTGTGATTGTTCTAAGTCGCGTAAATGTTTCTGGGACCAGTTGGGGACGGTGCACGTTACTTGTAGCAGTCGCATTCCGATTTTTCTCAAATGTGATGTGGTGGGATGGATTCCGAAAAAACAACAGTGCTTCGATTCCTTCTTTGGGTCATAAATGAATCCCTGATAGTTTGGCGCCCGAGATGCATAGCATAATTAAGTTAACATTCTTAGGACAAATAGATCAACGCTTGCTCGAGTAAAGATATATTTGGCAACAGGAAAAAATGTAATTGGCAGTACCGTTAGGAAATCATCGCATGTTAAGCGAGCGGTAGAACCACCTATCGGACCGATTTAAATGCCCCCTCCCCATACACACATCCATATGTTGCATCATTTGAAAGCTCTACGTCTCCCCCTCCCAATAAGGCATGTCGTAGAGCTGCCTGGTGGTGTAGTAAGCGTGAATCCAAGGTCAAACAAGGTCACCGTAAAATGATGAATTTTCGAAATTGAGCGTTTCCGCAATCGTCTTAACATTACAATGATCACATAGCTTCTTTTCTTAAACACAAAATAGCCAGGTCATATAGTTTTGGAACGATTATTGTCTCCCCGTCAAACTGAGGTACGATATCGAAGTGTTAGCTGATATGGTACATGTCGAGCTAAGGTCAAACAAGGTCATTGTGAAATGATGAATATTCGATTTTTTTGCAATGCCGCGAAAGTCATTAAGTTACAATGACCCTACAACTACTTCATTTATATGCATGTATCACATACTGTGTAACAGAACCATTCATCCCTGTCAAAACGAGGTATGACGTGGAGCTGTCACTGGATGGAATAGGTGTGGTGCGACGATCAAACAGTGTCATCCCGCAAATGTCATGCAATATAAATAGTTGCGTATATCTACGTTAGTTATTTATTCATGGCAAGTTCGTGTACTTTAGGAAAGCCAACAGTCTCCCCGTATATGCGACGGGGAGCTATCAAGTGGTGCTGTAGGTGTGGAGTGAAAATTAAACAAGATCACCATCGAACGACGAATGTTCAAAACTACGCCACTCAGCAAAGGTTCTACACTTACAATGGTTGTGTAGCTAATTTGTCACCTCTCTTCTTCAACATCTTAACTACATTTTGGACAAGGTCTTTGACTTTCACGTCATGTTAATGACCAAATGTATGTGTAATTAATAATAATATGCATATTATATCAACAGGAAAATATACAAACAGGCTTACAAAGAATAGTTGGGTGTGTAAACAACTTTGGCGTACGCGATAAACACATTTGAGAAGACCACGTTTTTATATTAGATTATCCCATATATTTATGAGTAAGTTCAAACTTCAACATCAGATAACACACACAATATATGTACAAATCATAACATATTTGGTTTTATGCAACGGTGTGTACAAGAAGATTTCAATTAATTAATAAAAATATTTTAACATAAGTTTGATACATTCAAATAACCTTCAAAATTTAGGGTGGCTTTCACGTACACCTATTTTCTTATCTCTTGTGTGATGGATCTAGCAAGAATTCCTGCCATTAATAAAAAGTTACAGTTAAAACTTAAAAGTATAACATCACATGTTGGCTAACCTATAGTGTGCAGAAAGTAATAATTTCGAAAATTCATCTTTTGACGGTGACCTCGTTTTACCTGCACTCCACAGTCAGTTCACCACGGTACAACTCCACGCCATACCTCATTTTGACGGGGATACAATACACTTTCAAAGGGTATGTAACACGGCTTAGTGTATGTAAATAAAATAGCTAAGCAACCATTGTAAGTTTACTAATTTTATGGAGTGGCGTAGTTTTGAACATTTGTCGTTTCATGTTTGACCTTGTTTAACCTTCACTCCACACCTACTGCACCACTAGATAGCTCCCGGTCGTATCCCATTTTTGCGGGGAGACAGTGCGCTTTCCAAAGGTATACGACATTGCCATTTATAGATAGGTATCGTAGATATACGCAACCATTTATAATATTGTATGACGTTTGCGGGAAGACACTATTTCGAACATTTATCACTTGACGGTGACTCTGTTTGATAGTCGCCCCATGCCTATTCCATCAACAGATAGCTCCATGTCATACCTCGTTTTGACAGGGAGAAATGGTTCTTTCACACAGTGCATGGTACGTACATATATATGAAGTAGTTGCAGGGTCACTGTAACTTTAGGACTGTCGGCATTGCAAAAAAATATTCAACATTTCATGGTGACCTTGTTTGACCTTAGCTCGACTCGTACCATATCAGGTAACACCCCGATATCGTACCTCACGATATCGTACCTCACGATATCGTACCTCACGATATCGTACCTCACGATATCGGGGAGACAATAAGCTTTCCAAAAGTATATGACTTAACTGCGTTGTAATTAAGTAAAGTAGATACGCGACCAAGGTAATATTAAGACGATTACGGAAGCGAACAATTTCGAAAATTCATCATTTCACGGTGACCTTGTTTGACCTCGGATTCACGCTTACTGCACCATATGGCAGCTCTACGACAGGCCTCATTACGCAACTCACACTGAAACTCCATGTTGTCGCTACTTCGTCGTGTAGGTCATCTTCATGGTGTGGAACGCCATCAACGACCCGCTGTTCGCCTACATCCAAGACAACTACAGCTTCTCAATCGTCAAGAGTCGACGCCACTCCATCCTCTACGGGGCGCCACTGTTCGCCTTCTCCTTCCTCGTCGTGTGGTTCCCGTGGGCAGACTACAGTGTGGACGGCGGCAGCTGGTTGGTCGGTGTACAACTGACCGTGTCGCTGTGTTTCTACGACTCTCTCTTTACGTTCGTCCTGCTTGCCCATTGCGCGCTGTTCACCGAATTATCGACGGCACACGAGGACCGAGTCAGACTCGTCCTCTACTCTCGCGTCGCCTCCATCGCAGGTTCCACCTCCATCTATTTCACCAATGTTATCTCCGGTAACATGACGCAATTTCCGGCGTTTCTAGGCGCGTGCGTCGTGATCGCTCTGCTCAGCGTCGGCTTCATGACGTATACGGGTCTGAAGGCATCGACACACTACGACAAGGCTCTGTCACGTGTCGACCAACATGACACTGTCAACAAACATATCCTCGAATCGTCATTCTGGCAACAGACAGTCGCCATTCTGCGACAGCGGAACTTTGTGGTTGTTGTTCTGATGAACTTCTGTCAAGTTTATCACACGACGTTCCTCGCCAATTTCACCAGAGTCATATGTGAGGAACTCATTCCTGCCGGCTTCCTGACGTCACAGTCGAGAAGCGTCTTCTATGGGCTTCTCCACGTCGCCCCGGCCGTACGTGTTTCCCGTTTCCAACCAGCGTTATAATCCGATATGACACACTAATCATTCCTTCAACAAATGTAGAATTAACGGCTTTTGAAAGAATGCATATGTGCATGTGTGTGTGTGGGGTAGGTGTAGGTGTGTGTGTGCGTGCGTGAGAGAGCGGTGGGAGAGAGATAGAGCTTGAGAGAGAGAGAGCTTGAGAGAGAGAGAGAGAGCTTGAGAGAGAGAGAGAGAGCTTGAGAGCTTGAGAGAGAGAGAGAGAGAGAGAGAGAGAGAGAGAGAGAGAGAGAGAGAGAGAGAGAGAGAGAGCTTGAGAGCTTCAACACGCTGAATCGACTGTCTTCTAGTTGTGCAATTTGCAGATCGTCATTATCTTGGGATGGCCTTTGTTCACAGCCTTTGGATACTTCCGCATTATTCGACTTAGTTTCTTCGTTAACATCTGCACAGGCGTGTTGTTTTTGTGCTTCGGCCGGCAACCGTGGGCCCTCATGATCTTCTTCTTCGTTGAAAGGTGCGTGGCTTTCACTCTCCATGTCTATAAAAACACGCAATGTTTCCTTATCCATGGTACACTTTCATGTGTAAATAAACTTATTCCACCAAGCTCTGTTCCACAGATAAAGACCTTCGTTGAGACATGGGTTACTTTTCTGAGTGGAGAATTACTTCACGCACAAATTGGAGAGCAACATTATAAACGTAACGTTGTGGCATATACTCTTGAATTACTTTTGTGTGTGTAGTTTTTGTCAAATTGAATTGAGTATACCAAACTAATCACTAATCAAAATGTGTGCGATATAGGACATCTGTTTAATTTGCGTTCGCACTTTAATTTAAATTATAACTAAAGTAAACCGCATTAGATGTAAGTTCCTGCCATTCAATAATTTGTTTGACAGTTTCGTTCCAAGTGGAACCTCTAAAGACCCGGGAATAAGAATTTTAAAAGTCATCGAACCAACATATTAATGCTTATATTGCAGAGAAATCGTGCCGCTGAATAAGTGATGTTGACATTAATTCTATGTCTGCTAGAATCGCCACGCTGAGCTCCGCCACGCTGTTCAATCTGTGTCTGTCTGACGTCATCGACGAAGACCGTGAAAGCAACAAGAGAAAGTACGTATGAATTACAATGGCAAAAACCACGCGCTCTGCTGGTAGCATCGTTTGTAGTTAAGCGGATTAGCGTATAAAGTAGGGACGACTGTGCACTTTGGTATACAATTGTGACACTACATACTTGGAGCCCTGAACTTTTTCTGATGTAGTGCCAATTGAACACCGCCCCTGGTGCCCTACATTTAAGTACTATTAGGTTGTTACAATAGTAACTTTGAAGAATGTGTTTTAATAATTACCTTGTATAGGCCTACACGTACATTATTACTTCTGTGTCATACTTCTGTTTGATCTTGATTGTTCTCCTGATCTCTCGTAATTGGCCAACCCACATACACATTTCGTATCTTACCACCGATAGTTTTAGAAACACCTTTGTAGCGTCTGTTTGTACGTTTCCAGCTTAACTATCACACGATTCTGTACGTTTCCAACCTAACTATCATATGATGTGATATATGTGTTTATGTACATAACCCTAAACCATGATTTATTGTCGTAATTGCCCAATTTTACATTGGCAGAATAGTTCGTCGAGTTGTTGTTTCCTACTGTCTACCATTCTCGCATACACGCACGCACGCGCGCTCGCACTCACACGATAACCTTCCCTTCATTCGTCTCTTTCAGACATCCGCGATCTTCAATGTTTTTCGGAACAAATGCTTTAATCACGAAGCCGGCCGTATCATTAGCGCCAATGATTGCTGTCGCCGTCTTTGTTCGTTTCGGTTACCAAGACGCTGGACAGAGAAAAATAACCCACCTCGCTCCAAACCAGGATCTAGCGGACGCCATGTTTTATTTAGCTGCCATCACGCCAATTATTGTAGGGATCATTCAGTTGTTCATATGGGCGAAATACAATATACGAAATTCACATGTTACCATTGAAAAATACGTCGATTGATGTGACGACTGAAGCCATGATGTACTCCTTGTAGTCTCACAATGGCGGGAGAGCTGTACGGCCTATTTGAATATGTTCTTGTGCATAATTTATAATATTATAGAATTTATAATATATAATATTAGGCTTTGGTACCGGGAAATAAATTAAAATGTTCACAAAAAATAATTACACGATGAAAGATGCGTTCTGATGCATGCGTAATGGCGTATCGACGAAATTGTAAAAATGTTGCAAGTGGCAAAAAACTGCGACACCAAGCGACGAAGTTCCTCCACCTCTGTCTGTCTCCGGCCATTCGCTGTATGCTGCCCCAGCTGTGGTTCATTTCCCTCAGCTCCGCCTCCACTGTTCTCCTCCATGTTGTCTTTGAGCGCCCAAGTTTCCGCTCCCCTTCTGGCGTCCACAAGACAGCTGTTTTGTGATGGCGTCTGCTTCCATGCGAAGGACATGTCCAATCCACCTCCAACGTCTTCTTTGAATGATGGTGGACAGGTCCTCTTGCTGAATGGGCATAATTAATGTTTTGTTTAATAAAATCCGAACATCTGTGAAAAGTACTTGTTGGAATCATGGCCTATTTCAGCCTAGCATACATAGAAATATATATAGGATAGATATCCAAAGCTTGAAAATGATCAAGAGGTTTTTCTAAAATTCAAATTTTTACTAATAGTACTCACATGTGAGTGATGTAGTATAGTTACTATAGTAAATACAGTTACAAAGTTCCGCCATCTCGGGAAGACACCAACCCGTGTGACCACCTACCCCGGACTCCGCTATACTGGACAGGGCAGATGTTCGACATATAACTGGCTTTATCATACCCCTTGGTGTTAGATACTGAAAGAAACTGGATATCTTTACTCTCAGCTTTGCTCATTGATATTTTGAGGTGTGATGTGATGTTTCTAGAGGAAGGAGAAGAGCAGTGCAGAAAATTATAGCAACAAACTATAGAAAGACGACGATTGGTGACAGTCGCATCGCAGTACACAAGGATACGTCTCAATGTCGGTGTTATTGGGACCGCTTGATCTAATACCTCAAGGCACAGTCATTTATTTGATTTTCGATTTGGAGCGTGTGGGGAATATTGCATATTTTTATGTTGAAGGGGTATAGTGTTGTTGCAGAACGTTCAGTGTTAACGGGGTATTGTTGCAGATTTTGTTTGTATCGTGTTGACAGTAACATATTTAATGTAGCTGAAAGTAATGCCAACATGATCAAACGTTCACTATTATTGAGGTTTATTTTTAATTTTTACTTGAAATTAACACCTTCAACCCCTATGATATAATGATGGAATTGTATGGCTGGATATCCGTGTGATTGACCTTAATGCTTATGATATATTGTAATCAATTAAAATTTTTATTAAGAACGCTTTTATTTCAGGTTAAAAACCCATATAATGCGCATACAAGTATGCGATATTTAAAATTGTAGACAATCATATTGTTAGCAGATATATTGACATAGTGGACATAGCTCAGAAATATTTGTCTTGCAACTGACTGTCTATAACTAGTTTAACTTAGGTCTTAACAGACACATTCACAGAATTGAAATCCAATTCTGCTAATATACCATAGTGTAATATGCTCTGTTCGATACATGTACCTGTGGGTTGATTATTGCTATACACCTTAACACAGTATGTGTCGCAGGTAATGCATTATACGAAGGATAATTTAAAACGGTATGCAAATGTCATTTCGGCTTCCCAAAAATATAGTAAAAGACTAAATTACACTGGTGGGATCACAAATCGCATCTTAATATTTTATGCTGTTTAAAACAACTGATCAAATTATTCCATAAGATATATATGTGCTAAGTCTCTAACGCATTTTCCGTCACATTTATTTTTTGAAAACAGACTGTTAAAGAAGTTGAGTGAAGAGCTTACAAAAATAAACCGACTCAGTCCAGATCTCTTGAAAGACACCATGACAAAAACTGCGCTGAGTAAACCACTCTGTGGACAGAACGCGTCACGTGGATCAGTGCAATATCAGGCAGCGCATTAAAATAGGCTAAGACTGTTAAGAACGCGAAATTTATTTGACCTGGCAGGAATTTGTAGAGATTTGCAATGCATATGTCCATGGTTAAAATTCCCCATAATAATACAATCCCGTTTGCTCACTTCCCTTATAGCGTTTTGTACGTTTTCATTTTCTTCTATGCTTATGTTACGTTAACGTCGAGTTTCCTGTAAAACCTCGACGTAAACTGTTTGGTTAGTTTATCGAAGTCCTATTGAATGATTGGACTTGTTTTTGTCGGAATATAAAACATACAAAATCTAACTTATGGTGCAATCATGTTCCCTTTTCACTAGGTACATCTGCCTATTCATTTTTAAGTTTAGTCATAATGAAACGTTTAAATAACAGAAACGTTTTGAAACTGAGAAACCTTCAATAATGAAACCATTTTGTTTGCACCATAAATCCAGCTGCTATTTCCATAAGCAGTAAAAATACAACGTTCATCATCATATAAAATAATGTACAATATTAAAAGGTGGTTATTTACTTACCTATCTACGTATGGTTTAATTTCAGTTTGATAAATGTAGTTCTATAAAGAGCATAATAACAGTATTGTCAACAAGATATTCAAATATATTGAATCAGTGTAACAACAAGGGACACACCTTAGGTAGATTCATGTTTTATTTTATACTGGGAGTGCAATTTTTTCTGCTCATCATCTAGAGTAAAATATATTGAATTTGTTTCTGTCCAACTCCTGTTTCGATGACAACAAATAAAATGGCCATTGTATGATGGAAATACAGTTACAAAACTTTAAAAATAACACATGTTTTAAAACACTGTTTTCAGTCATCATTGGTGCATTTAACTCAATCGTAAGTAGATCCCTAAACATTTAGAATGTTTTGGAACATTTATATTTGATAATTTTTCATTATTAAAATTATTGTAAGAGCAACTTTGTTAACACATTTTGTACACTACTCCTAGTATAGTTCACTTAATACAAACTTTCTCAACAAATTTTGAAGAATATGCTCTAGAACACATCCAAATATGATGAGCATAAGAAAGCATACATTTTATTATGTACTCGTATTTTGCAGCATACAGACGGGATGTTATGTATTTTGATGCACAAATCGATCGATTGCACAAATCTATTTCAAACATGTAGTGATGTACATATTCCCAACAGAAGTCACAAGGAACTAATGTCTGCCACATGGCAGAACAAATCAGACACCTTCTTCATTACTGTGTCAGTTAACACATTGTCCAATTAATAGCACTGTTATGCATTTCGATACATAAAGCTATCACATGCACACATCCATTTGAAACACGAAGTGAGGTACAACTTCCCAGTAGATGTCGCACAGAACAGAATTGGGCAGAACAATGTCAGGCACCATCTTATGGAGCTGGGGCCAAATCGTCCCTACGAGGGGGCAAAAGGGGGAAAAGAAAGGGACAAGTCAAGAGGAGACAAAAGAAAAACTCGCCCGGGCATGTAAAAGTACCAGAATCGGTCACATCTTGTTGAGGAAGCCTCGAAAGGTCATGCCAAATTCCCCAGTGTCTACTTTTAAATTAAAAGAAATAAAAAAATTCCCCAAGTTGGCTAGAATGACTAGAAATGGTCAGAATACTTTAATGAGGTCTGCACGTGTGACGGTGTGAGTATTGAAAAAAATAATTTAAAAAATCAGAAAACATGTCAAGTACTTTAGCTATTTGGACAGTAGGCCTACAGTAGGCCTACACTATTGTAGTGCCTATAAATATGGCATATTTTATCCTTTTGACACTCACGTATTTGTCCGAATGTGACATAATAAGGCTTATTGGCATTGCTGAACATGCTTCTTCTTGTGGAGTTGGTAGCTTGTTAGGAATAATAAAATGGAATAATCGGTTTAATTTAAATTAATTTTCTGAAAAATTAACTCACTATCATGCGGGGCCACGAGGTGATTTGCCCACTCTGCACCGGCGATTGCATTGTTTACCTCGGGAGGGAGTCGAACCCTCGTACAAGACAGTGAGGTAATTTGTTTTCCATTTTTTCTCTTTCATCACAATTGGCATATTTTTGTGTATTTTCTTTTTCACCATGATTCGTGCACAACAATTTCAAAATATGCATACGTACAGGCATATATCATCAAGCTGTGTTACAGCAGAGCAAGCAGAAAATATGACATACATGCAGTGTAAAATTGTGCAGCATAGGGCAGCCGTGAAAATACACAGACAAAAGTTAATGTAGCAAGCATTGAATACTAATGTAGGGCAGTGTCACATAAGAGCAAGCAGAAATTACTGCATTACTTGCATGGAATAAATGGCAGTGAAAGACAATTTAGTACAGCCATAGAACGTTGGCCAGGGTTTCTGTATTGTCCTGTAATGTCTAATCGAGTTCAACCTTAATAAGAACAAGGTGTTGAAATATGTCGCCGCAATGAAAATACACGTAAATAGAAAACTTGAATTTAGTATCCATTCTACAATAGTAATGTAATTACTCTGTCAAGGCAACCGAAAGTGATAAGCTGCTGCATGCACATGAAATAGCCAGCTGTCAAAATGTGATATAAATGCAAGGTGTCAAAATACAATATAAAGCAGCTGTCAAAATACTCAGATACACCAATAATTGAATGTAGCAACCATTGTACAATACAAATGCAATTACTCTGTCAAGGCAACAACCCGTACGCAGTAAAAGTAAGATATAAATGCAAGGCATCAACATATGCAGTATAAGCATACTAGTATAAGCAAAAGGTTTTGATATAAAATAATGGTGAAAATAAGCAATGTGACACTACTGCAAGGCAGGCAGCAAAGCAACAGAGAGCAATTCGAGCTCCACTCACCTATGCTGCCCTGATTTCTTCGCAATGTCTTCTGCTCGCTGCGAAGAAAGCAGGTTGGTCGTCCGGGAAATCGGTGCTCGTGCTCGATGACTGAAAGCACACCCCATTGACAGCATTTATAGACAGGAGCACTAGCAATGTGCCGAAGTCAGTCATAGACATAGTAACTTACCTGCACCAGCGACACGTGTTACCTACAAGTTAGTGAAAGTGTATTGTATTGAATGTCATATTTACCTCCTGGCTTGACTGCTCCCTTTGCACAGAACTCGCACTGCGTGACCGCAACAACACGTTACCGCTGTTAGCAGGCGTAAGCAGAAAGAAAAGTATATAATTTGAGTAATTTGTCAAAATGTATTGCAAAGAACCGACTGCCTTATAACTACTAAATGTTACCACAGGAAAGGCAAGTGCAGTGCGATGGGGTGTGGGTGATGCAACCTGCCAGTGTACGACGGGCACCTGCAATAACACAACGCTTCGTATACACTAAGACTAAGACGTCTAAGACTAAGCCTAGACTTAGTCTAAGTCTAAGACTAAGTGAAGTTAGACTAAGTCTAAGTCTAAGACAGTGTAAAAACACTGAAATCAATCAATAAACTGTCAAGCCTATAACACGAGCACTTTGCGAACGGGTCCGGTTGACAGGAGACCAGCAATCCTTATTTTGGCATGGTTTAATTTACAAATAAAATAATATATATATGCTGTAAACGAATGTTGGCTGGCATTTTCGAAATGTTTATTTCTAAACAAAAAGAAGCAAAACGAGTGTGACACAAAACAGTTCAGCTTGATACCCGTTAAACCGAGCGTGAGCTGAAAAATGGTCCAAAAACAAAGCTTGAAATGGCGATTTTGACACAATTTTGCAAGGTATGCGTTCTAATTGTTGCGTAAGTTAAAGTGTTGTGTGTAAACATGTATGCATGGCGTGCTTTTGATTCGGATAAACAGGGCGAAGTAAGCGAGTGAAGGAATTTGACAGTGTTTTGAATGACGTTTCGCGGTACGCGGTAATCATCATCTTTTCTTTTTGCTATTAATAGTACTCGATAAAAACATACAAATTAAACACTTAGTGTACACTTTTCGTGAGAATGGCCCATATGTATATATATATATATATATATACACCCACACACTGTATATATATTTAATTTGTATGTTTTTGTACAGAAACGGTAAAGTAACATGTCAAAAATAATTTTTTAATTTGTATGTTTTTTTATCGTGTACTATTAATATAAAATGTGCTATTCACTTGAAGCAGTACACTTTGATCTGATCCATTATTAGATTTGTTTAATATATTCATGGATAAAAATGTATATATGTTAGAATGCAGATCTGTCTCAAAAGTCCGTGGCAACACGGTATTATGTACTTTTAACAAATCTAAAGCTTTTACATTGAATGATGACATGCCAGGCAGGTTTATTCACAATTGTAGCTGTCGCATAGAAACAATCTGTGAACGTACGAATCTCACATTTTCATGGTTCGGTTCAAATATAAGTGGGGAAAATGGGACTTTTCAAAAACGGCTGACTGGAAAGGCAAGACCCGTAGACACACAGACCCAACATGCACCGACTGATGACGACCCCCCGCGAGCAGTTGGATTGATGGGTCGGAGGTTATAATTGTACCTAATCGAAAAGTTACCCGATGGACGGCATTAGAAGCAGGATAAATAAACAATGCATAAGCTTCCTGCATTGTTAAAAGTAACTGTCAATATACAATATGTCTACGAATTGCTGATTTAAAAAGCCATTGCTTGAGACAACTCATCTCGAAATCTGACACGTTAACTGTGAGTGACGTCACCAGTCTCAGAGCGTTTCACTGCGCATACATGAATATTCATTACACTCGGGCTGCATAATTAATCATCTACGTGGCAGCAAGTTGAAAATGATTCATATAACACAATTATTTATTGGCTTTTTGCGTAGATAACACCCAAATTATGCATAAACATACAAGACGTAAGTAGAATTAATGTACTTACGGGAAATTATAACGTTTTGGTACGTAGTATTAGCTTACAAAGAATCGCTTTAAAGGGGAAATGAAATGCAGCTGTTTCGTGCTATAGATTTAAATATATACTATATAAGTATACATTAATGGTAACAGAAACGTACTCATGTATAAGACAAACTGAAAAAACGATTTTGTTTGATGCCTAAAACGTCGCTATAGAGCACTGCGTATCGCCGTCTTTGTTCCAAGCGAGTGGTTTGATTTACTCCTATCTAATCAATGATAAATTTCGTTTTTTTTCGGTTTACTTCATTAGTAGACATTTTTGTGCGAAAACAAAGATATGGTGCCCTATTATACACGATAGGTGTTCTATATGTCAACAAATAAGTTGTATACGCGTTCGAAATAAAAAGGTGAAATTAAATGGCAACGATTTATAACCAATGAAAACATTGTTAACGTCGCACTTCCCGACTATTTTTCATTTGTTGTTGACAAAGACGTCGAAGGATTTTGGTAGCTCGACGAATTATTAAAAGTGATTTTTAAAATTCTGTATCACTTTGGAGAAAATGGATACGACAGATGAAGACTCTAGTTTGACTTGCCACTCGGAAATTACGGTTGGTACGGTTGACACACACAAACGGCCTGTGCCATACGGGTTTCACCGACCCAGTCACCAGTGTCACTGAGTGTGCGATCCACGGTCCGATATGTTCGGCCCCGGGTCAGTTGTGGGAGTCGGACAGTGACAGTTGGTCTATCGACGACGAAGACGTTACGCGACTTAAAGGCCATATCCTGGGAGAAAAAAAATTGCTGATAAGTATAAAAATATGCATGTACATATGTGTTCTGCAATATAATGACAACCGCGAAACCACACGTTTGCTGAAACATTTCTAAAATTGACATTAAACGGGACCTGTCTTGGTGCAGGCTTAGAAAAGTCTGTTTTCGGGAAATGCCGCGAGGGGCAGAATCGTGACGTCAGTTGTGGAAAACATTCCCGGGATGGCAAGCGTTCTCGGCGGCTGGATTTCTTTGGTGGATGTTTGAACTGGTATACATTCGTTCACATATAGAAATGGTGAACAAATGTGTTGTTGGAAACTGCAACAATTCGAATCTGACTGGCCATTATGTGCACAAATTTCCCAAAGAGCCAGTTATTCGGCAGAAATGGGACCGTTTTGTTCGAAACGGCAGGGCCGGCTGGACGCATGCTACGGCAACTAGCATTATTTGTGGTTCGCATTTCGTTGCGCCTGACGACTTCGAAGGCTTCGTACACTGGAAGATGGGTTTCAGGCCTAAGTCAGATGTAAAGAAATATGCCGTTCTTTCGACGAACACAACAGAGGCGAATCGGTTACCGGCGAATCTGCGCAAGTTGGCCCGGTCAGTTGCCGGAGCTTCTTCACTGGTTCGTGCCTATACGGTGCCACAACGTACTGACTAACATCAACATTGTCGATCTCGGCAATGTCATCCTCACTGTCACCGAAATATATATGATCAAACGTTTCGTGATCGGCGTTAAAATTGATTTCGCTCTCTGAACTACTCGAGTAAGCCGCCATTTGTATCGAGTTGTTTACATGACACCGCGCGACTGCGCAGGGCCGCAGACGTGAAGCCGCTGCACTAACTGACGGCGGAACCACGACTGACGTCACGTTTCAGCAACAAATGCAAACCAGGCATCGCTCGGGAGTTTCCGTAAAATGGCAAATTTAAAGCCTCTTTTTATGTCGTATGCTCATATACGATATTTAAAAATTTTGACAATATCATCATTTGAAAGGGTATCAACCATTTGTTATTAAGGGACAGAGCACATTTTATTCCAGGATATGGCCTTTAACAATTTCGCATGGTGTTTGTGTGGACACTGCGTCCCAATGTCGACGCACATCGAGTCGCTGTGCTGTAGGGAGATAGCTGCCGTACAGCACCGTATGACAGACCTTACAGATGCCTGCATTACCGACTATGTCTATGACGACTTCAAAACGGTTTGCACCAACGCCACAGGCAACAGGGCGGTGTTGGAACTTGGAAGTCAGTCTATTGTCATTGTATGATTTGAGTGCAGATTCGTTGATTCGACCAATAGCTAGTAGGTAAGTACTATGTAGGTCAACAGGTATCGAAATAATTATTCTAGCAATAACTATTTCAAACTTAAATAGAGCAAATATACTTGTTCCCACCTCAGATGTTCAGGTTCATTCTATCTTCGTAAAATACTATGTCTATGATTTTCATCAAACCATTTTTGAACATTTTCTTAATAATCATACTTTTATTCTTGACAGGACGTGTGCATCCTTTTTATACAGTTGTTTAATTCCCTATTTAAAAGTATTCAAGCAACTTGCTTAATTTATATAAAAATGTAGACAAATTGCACACTACCATGCACTAATAGATGTATAATCAGGACATTGTGCAATGTATTATTGATACAAAAATATTTTAAGTGGAGTTTTTAATATAATAAAAATATTATTATATTATGTGTATGTGTTATCAAGACCACATCATGAAATGTAGTCTTACAATCATAATTATTATAGCCCTTCACAAACAAATGAACCAATTCACTGAATTCATGATGTGATGTTTGTAAAACACACAGTTTTGCAAGTATAAAAATAATTAGAAGATAACAGTTGTTTATTATCAACTAATGCAAGTAAATTAACTTTCAGAACATATTGATTGATTCGATTAACTGCATGTAGTCACTTCACGTTGTGGTCAAGGGGAGATTTGGAAAAGGCAACAGACATGTTATACCAGCCCGCGCTGTATCCAGAAGCGAATGGGGTTTATGAAAATTTCAGCTATTGACATTGCACTATATGCAGGTGAGTGTACATTGAAAATAAAATCCCTGAACAAGTAAGATTAGATTGACCAATAGGTAGAATGAATTACTCGGTGCCTTCTTATCCCATTTTTTGCAACAACAATGTGATCTGTAGTGTATTGCATGTCCCGTTCATAATTTGATTTGTAATACTGAAGCCAACATGAAATATATCAACACTTTATTCATATGGAGAAACAATTCACAAATAAATAAGACTACATGGCAGACTGTGCCATTGCATTAGTCAAATTCACACACCAGTTTTCAATGTTTCTTTCAGTTGATTCACTTCACACTGACATATTTTAATCTAACTGTATTACAATTTGGGTCTGTGTCAGTCCTGTACACATATAGTACATCAATAAGTAACACGTTTATTGATGATATGGGCCATCATCATGATCAAATATTGTGACCAACAAAATTAATACATACAAAATATTCCATTACAGTTCCAGTTTTACACATTTGTGGGTTTCAACACTAGGGGTATCTATAAAAAAAACAAGTACTTATTATTCAAGATACATATTCAAAACTTGTAGTACTAGTTTAAAAATCTATCAAGTGCCTCCAAATGGATTTATCTAAATTTATGGCATTATATAAGTGTTCTTGTTATTATTAAGTACTTTTTGCGATGTTATTTTGTGATAATGTCAAATATAATACTAACAATGAAATATGAATATATATATATAAATCTTCTAGCTGAATCCTTTGCTGCTTCATTAGTTTGTAGTATACTTTAATAATTCTGGCTAAACGTACAAATTAAACAGAAAATATATATTTTGTTGTAAGATGGCACTTTACTTTTACTAAACTTGATGGTAACAGTCCAGTTTTAATGGCAATGGCCCTTATCATTTTTGTGACACACGTCTTAGAAGCCACATAAAATGTGTACAGTGAGTCATATGAACAAATACATGCACAGTTCAGTGTGATGTTTGAGAAATGGTGGTCTGTTGAAATAAACTCACTATAAGTAACATGTTTGGACTTCGTGAAACTATTCCAGTAAATGACATATACCCAAAGTTCATTACCTCGAATAGTGTCTAATAAAACACATTGCATACCACAACTAGGATACAAGCTTTCAAGTGGATGTTCCGTACATTAGGAAGCCCTATAAGTATTGAGAATCCACTTTGCCTAAAGCTTTCTCTATTTCTGCCAGTGATGTTCAAACAATGTTATTTAAGCATAGAAATCTATTGTCATTTGAAATTTGATAGCGTATCAATTTGGTGGCACTAAACCAAATTGATATGGATACAACTAGTTTTACCGTAAAGCGGGTTCTTTGCTTTGCCACAGCCTCCTCTTTTGCTGGTTTTTCGATGCCAGCATGCTCTGCTAGAGTTACCTCCTTACTCGATATCGCAACTTGGAGCACACTTCGCAGCTTTGGGCCACTCGTGCATCTAGCTGCAATGCCCTCTAGAATTTCTCCTCGGAAGCTGTAGTCCTTTGACGCCATCACTTTCTTCACTTCATACCCAGCAGACTTTGAATACTGCAGCTGATACCGTAGCTTTTTGTCTGCTGCTTTCATCATTTCCCGCTGATTGGACAAATGATAAATATAAAATAAGTATAACGATAGAAATATCTGAAGAATAACTGGCTATAGCTGTAACATGCACAAAGTAAACCAAACATCTTGCGTGTATGCTCTCTCACTTGAAATCAAACGGCTAATGCCATTTTTTAATCGCTTCCGAATTCTGCCATCCTTTTCAATTTCAACTTCCAATGAATTCCAATTCCATAATACATTCAAATATTTATTATTGAATCATATATATATATATATATATATATATAATTTATATATAATGATGTTTATATATTTATTATATTATATGTGGATAAGTTTATATTTCAATATGCAATTCCGAAGCATACCATTCCAATTCCACTTATATATAATTAAACAATTTAAGTAACAATAAACAACTGTCCTCAATTATAATTATTTTATTTGTTGTTTGCATGCATACTCTTGTGCAGCGAGATTGTATTTTTGAAACTGTACTCCTAACATTGTTTTGCCATTGAGTACAGGCAGGGATTTTCAGTCATTTCAGTTTCTTTCCTAATGCAATGCTGGATTTCTAAAGTGTGCAGCTTTGTCAAGCAACTGATACATTATTTTGTAACATCAAATGTTAACACTATTAATATCACAAACCTTACCTGTGTATTTGTGTTGTGGTCAATGGTGGCCAAGTGGAGTCGGGCTATGATGCCTAGACGGCTGAGCTTCTTCCACTTGGGTGCATACATGAGGAAGAGGGTGTGTAAGCTCTCCAGTTCACCAGTGTGAACACACTTCGTAACGCTCTCTATATCAAACAGTAGGCGACAATCCAGTATAACCTTCTGGACAGTGAAGGCTTCTGTACCTTCAGTGAGCCACAGTGTTGTTTTCACTTCTTGTTATTTATACACTGCATGACTGCACTTCCTGTCCATGAATGGGAATTCCTGATGTGATGGAGAAGCGAGATCCACATCTCCTTCATCAAGTGGCGGTCACCACCACAAGCTGATGCGCAATACCACAGGTGGTTGGCAATTCCGCCTGTCGAAGGGACAACCTAAACTTTCTTGGCAGACAACAACCTTTATTTCTTGGTAATCCTCTAACAAAGTCTTTCTAATTCTGGGATGTCTGTCAGTGGCAAGTGTGATGATCTTCACCCCATGGTCAGTCAGGTTGTCTAAGCAGCGTTTCAGGCCCTCCACGTCCATCCAGTAACTGTTATTGACCTCTGTGACTTGAGCAGTTTCTTGAGCAATGATCAGTTGGCTGTCAGTGTCCATGGTGAAGTAAATGCCAAATGTAGCGTTGTGTCCTGGATTGTCATATCTTGCATCGCCTGATGCGAAAACACCCTGTCCGGCCAGAGCCGACATGGTGGCCTATGAATGGCATGTCCACATGTCCTCTATCTCTGGCAGTATGTATGCCCGCTGTATGTTGTAGTACTGGCGGGATGACAAGGCGCATAGGTTCAGTAGTTTGACCAAATTATACACAGTGAATGAATGTCCAGCCAGGAAGAGAACGCTTGGTGTCAACAAGTTACTCTTATAAATGTTACCAATCTTGGGTTGCGAGTGCCACATGAGCAAGTGGCCATCAACACATTCTGTGGTCACAACCACTGCAAACCCAGTCACTGTGATGCTAGGCTTTGAGTTTGGTTTTGCAGTTTGGTGTTTTAGCAGGTGCAGAAAACTGATATGATGTTTTTTCACAACTGACAAACTTTCTCTCTTTCCCATTAGTGTAAGAACCGCTTGAGTCATCATCAGTGATATCGCTGTCACCTGCTACAACATATTCTGCATCACTTGCTTCAATGTTTCTCTTCTCACTGTTGCAGACAGAATCGTCTGAAGATGGCGATAGTGAGACTGGGACATCCGAAGGGTCGTCTATAGTGACAGAACTGCCATGGTCAGTCGGAGAAGGCGTGCTGGACTGCGTTGGCAACTTTGCGTACTCATGGTCATGGTGAATGTTCAATGGAACAACAATATTGTCTTTATTAACTACTGCATCGACAAAGTGTCGCACTGGCGACACGACCACGGGCTTCCATGTTTCGACACTACAAGTCGATGGCGTGGCAGCACTACAAGTGACATTTGTATTACTATGAGGGACGATGTCATCTCGCGTGCTAAATCCTTCGCTTGATCCTTCGAAGCTTGTGCTCAGTATTAGGCCCTATGGTTATTTGGATACTTCCGTCATATATTATGAACAAAATGACACAATCTTGCAAATATTCATTAAAATTGGAGCACAAGTACGATTTATAAGTGACTTTTTCAACGTTTTCTTTTTAATGGATATATGTGTTTAATTAATTTTTATTTTTATGATTAAAATGCATGTGCACTCAAATGTGTTTAACATTTGAGCTTTGTAAATAAAAAATATATATTTATTAATCTTTGTGGCTTTTTCCTGTGACGTTATTTCCTTTTTTTCTTGTTAGGCTTACATTCAAAAGTAAATAAATGATATACAATGTCCTTGTTATTAAAAGCATACATTGGTGTTTGCAGTCATGCAATCTATATTAGAAAAACACTTGGTATGACAGCATGCTTGCTAAATTGTCGCCTCAAAACTGGAGCATCAATTCGGGGTCCATTGTTACAAGCCAATATTTGTTTTTGTGTTTATTTTGATGTTCATTTAATTATTATAAAATGGTGTGACTGTGGTGTCTATTGGTTAAAGATGTATTGTCTGTAGAAACCTGTAGGTGACAAACATAGAAAATTTATATTCTGTCACCTGTAGGTGACATACATAGAAAATTAATATTCTGGACAACTATAGAGTGAAATATCCTACACTTTATTTATATCAAATGCATTCTACTGTTCTGTTTACGCTTGCTATGCCTTATGTAGACATGGTAATGTGTAAATCAATTGTATCAATATAGACTAATAATTACAGATTCACAATATAGTTGACACCTGAAACAACCAAATGTCAAACATTAGAAGAGTTGACATAGTTAAGGCACAATAAAGTCTTTTGTGTCAAGACAAATACAATTCAACCAATACCCCTATCTGAACACTGCCTGTTCTTCACCTATTACATTCGCTTTGTTTAGGTATGTGGTTCTTTTTATAGAAAATTTTAGTTTCTTTCTGTACCTGTTTACGTATGATAACCGTTTGTCCGCCCTGCTCACATGAATGATAAAAGGAAGATCACTGCCACTTAACTTGTGGATTATTATTATTATAAAACTGCTCTGCTACTGCTTGGTGGACAGTTAATTAGTGGATCAAGTTCAAATACATCAGCACGTTTTTCACACCTGCATGGTAGTTTAGGCTCAGTAGTGTGTTGGCAGCTACTAAACCTATAGGCTTGTGTGAAAAGGATAGTTGGCAGAAGAACTAACTTCAAAGCACCATTGCATCCATTTAGCCAGGCAGCAGTCACACTGTCCCAGTGTCTGCTGCTATGTTTATATAATAATCATATAGGCTTAATGAACCCAATACACCAATCTGTTGGCACAATGTCAGATAATGGAACTAGGTTAAACATCTTAACAATAACTATAATTAGTTCTGTGGAGCTGTTTTTTCAGTGAACAGTAAACATGCAAATATTTTACTTCCATCATAACCCTTAATGATCTGTAACTATGATTCACTAAAAAACATTTGATTAATAATTACCTACAGGGTTGTTTGATTTATGCAGAAACTGCATAAATTGCAGAAACCGGGCAGAAACTGTTTCTGCTCGGCAGAAACAGCAACAATAGGAAATACATGCCATTGATAGGCAAACGTGTTCTTTTTATAGAAAATTTCAGTTTCTTTCTGTACCTGTCTACGTATGATAACCATTTGTCCGCCCTGCTCACAATAAACATCACATGAATGATAAAAGGAAGATCACTGCCACTTAACTTGTGGATTATTATTATTATAAAACTGCTCTGCTACTGCTTGGTGGACAGTAAGCTGCAACGGTCTTTGAGTTTGTTTACATTTTGACAAACTACTATTATATAGCACTAATTTTTGAATGAATCACATTTTGAGAATGCATGTCATTGTTTGCGGTGTAACTTTTGTATGCTTCATTTTCTGCTGCTACAAGTTGCATTCATCTGAAAGATTATTCAATTACCTATCCAATGATAATACATATGTTGTGGTGTTGGATATATAGCTTTGGTATATTGTACACGAGGGTTGTGATAGGAAACTATTGGACATTGCGACAGTGCAGAGAGACAGTACGAGATGTGTCACTCAGTATACGAAGTGTGACTTTCAGATACTTCATTTTGTAGTGCTATGGATTATGATGGGCCTCTCCATTAGCTCCCTCTATATTTGTAATTTAGGTGAGTAACACCTTCGAAGTTCTGACAGCAGGACACCGCCTTCGGTGAAGTCGAGACAAAAGTTTTACAAAGGCTTCAATTTCAAACGGTCTATCACCGTCCAGCTGACCCTTTTTTTTTCAAAAACTTTTCAGTAACTTTTTCTTAAATTTTTCATAGACATTTCATGTGGTAGTGCCACTATACACAATAAATCTGTATTTGATTGATTCATTCTAAGGGCACCAAAGGTCCCCTAAAATGCTAAATTTGCTAACTAAAATTAATTGTCTACCTCAGAGTAGCTATATTTATAACTTGTTGTGTATTACACCCAGCTGTGGAGCTAAGATTCTCTGCCTGCTATTGTTTGATGGAAACTGTGACTAATCTGTAATTGGTCACTGGCAGAAGCTTGTGTCAACAGACAGCATTAAGCCACTAGACCCCTGTTAAACTGGACAGTTGCCTGTAGGTTTTAAACTGTGTCAAACAGTGAGTCTACCTTTTGCTCTCAAATAATCTGTCCTCTTAGTTTTACACATAAAGACATAATCTGGCATAACTTGATAAGTCTTTGTAGCAGCACATTTGTACTTCCAGTGTATCATTGCAACATAACATACATATTACATACTGTGTGCCACATTTGAATGTTGTGCATGTAATATTTCCATGCAATCCATTTGCATATATAATTTCAACAGCCGTTTTCTTCATTTTCACTTTTTGACCCCTACCATGTTCAATGCTCCATAACTTCGCCATTTTTTGTAGCAGTCATATAATTTTTGAAACAGTGTAAAGCACCCTACCAAACCTTTACAAGGATGTAAGAAAACAATGTTATAATTTTTCTGACTTATCACTCATTTGGTCAGCCGGGGTCACATATAGACGTATTAGTCCAAAGGACTTCAGGGCCACTTGGCTCATTTTGTTGTTGTATGCTATTGACTGTATCGTAAAACAAGTATTTTTCAGGATTTAAATACTTGTAATGTCATTTATTTAAATGCGGTTACATTGTACATGTATAGTATTTGAGCAGTCCAACTTCAATAATATTTGTATTTAACTATTTCTTTTAAATTAATACATTCCAATGGCAATGCCTACAATACATGATCGTTATACTGGCTACGGTAGCTGGCATTTATTTTATATTTTATTTTGAAAGTTATTTTCCCCAACAGCAACTAAGTCGATAACATATACTCGTAGACGTTGCGGTATTCAGACGTAGCAACACGCCGGCACGAATTGCTGTAAACTAAATCGGCGGATTACAAGCAATTATATCATAGTATTCACTCGTATTTGTACTTTATTACATTAACATTTCATATTACATTAAAATTTCGCATACGTCATATTTGTATATATGCAGACTTTGAAATAGAACTGTGGGACTATATTGTAGTCGTAATGACACCTGACGGAACTCGTGAGTGCCGAATCACCTTGGCAACAACAAGCACTGGTTTCGGCTTGTCATTTCCTACGCGCCGCTTTACGCTCCAAATAAGGCAATAATGTCGAGTTTCCAGGTCGATTTCGCCGACATTCACTTCATCGGTGCATAGTTATATGTAAATAAATCGACCAAAGATGGACCTGTGGCTTTAACCAAGAATTATGTTTTGAAGTGACCACCGCAGACTTATGCCAATCTTGCCGCCGGCAAACACGCCAAATTCATCATCTATAACTTGTTTTTTTCTATAGGAATCCTTCTGTGGAAGTATATGAAAAGTTACTTACTAACACTTATAGTATATCCAGTAGCCACGCAGCGCATTAAATTGTTCTGTTTTTATGTGTTTGTATGCGTTTTGTCGGTTTTTCTGAGAGCTATGCTGCGTCGCCTATCGAACTGCTGTATACAGCTTTAGGAGACATCTCGCCAATCAAACCGGATGTACAACCACACGCCCCTGAAACATGATGGCGGCGCCCTGTGCCGATAATAGCTACGTTTGAAAAAATATTTAAAATATACCGTGGCGCTGTACTTATCAAATCATGGTGACATGTACTGTAAATGGTATGTTCTTATGTTTGGGCTGTGGTTGTTCAAACACTCCATTCCCCCTTTAAACAATTTATTTGCTAGCACTTGACATTATAGTGTCGCCCCCTTGCGGACAGCTACATAGACGAGAGAGGATCTAGTTTTTTAAGATCTAGGTCATCGCGTCAACGGCCGGTCGCTGACGTCGTCACACCGGCGTGTCGACACGACAGCTTCGTCTCGCTGCCTTGACATCTGTTCGTGGCCTAAAACCCTGACAGTTTGGCTGTTAGAGCGGCACGGGCGAACTAGATCGTCCCATCAACTCAGACCTCAGCGAACCAAGGTATAGACTACTGTCACTGGCCCCGATTCACACGTACACCAGACAAAGCCAAAGGTTCGGATAATATCTGTGTTTATCCTGCAATGTATGTCGTGCACGTGTGTGTTAATGCCATAAATAATAGTGGTCGTTACCAATATATGGGGAGTAGCTTACGGGGGTGTCACTAACTACCTGTCCACTTACAAGGGTGTCACTAACTACCTCTCCACACTTGTGGCATATTCCGCGTTTCAGAACGTGGTTCAGGCAACGTACATTTACACAATCATTGTTTTTGGTCAGGCCCTATCAAACCACACTGGTTGACTAACTTTGGTAGGGTTATATGCTCTATGTTTGGTACTAGCTGACTTACTCGGCGTTGCCCGGGTGTGTCAGGACTACTCGGCCCACGAACAACTCGGCCCAGGCCGACTTGTCTCGAGACAACTCGGCCCCCGCATAGAGACAGTTCGGTCCCCGAGTTTGGACCGGTCAGCGTTTTGCCAAACTGTACCAGTTGTTTAGATTATCGATTTTCATGATAGAGATATCGCTTTTTTCTTTTTCTTTAGGTGTGACACGAGCACAACATTAGTTTATATTTAAACATGCACATTATGCAGAATCGCACGAATTATTTTCAATATATTTAGTTGCAACGTCGGATACAACGTCTGTTCGCATAACTTTATTATATTGTTTAATTATATATTAACAATAATGATACGCACAATTGACAGAATTGTGCAAGCCAACTATTCAGTGGTTTTACTAGCACTGTCGCTGTCATACGTGAATAAAGCGATTCTCTGTAAGCTAATGTACATTCGAGATGTACTGTATCAAAACGTGATAATTTCCCATAAGTACTTTCTCTGCTACTTATGGCTTGTATGTCTGTGCATTATTTGGGTGTTATCTGCGCAAAAAGCTGATAAATAATTGTGTTTACGCTAATCATTTTGAGCTTGCTGCCATGTGGATGATTAATTATGCAGCCCGAGTATAATGACTATTCATACACGCGTAGTGAAACAGTCAGAGACTGGTGACGTCACACACAGTCAACATGTCAGATTTTGAGGTGAGTTGTTGCAAGCAATGACTATTTAAATAAGCAATTCGTAGACATAATGTATATTGACAGCTACTTTTAACAATGCATGAAGCTTATGCATTGTCTATTTATCCTGCTTTTAATACCATCCATCGGATAACTGTTCTACTACTTTTATACTTAAGCATAATTATAACATCCGACTGCCCGCGCGTGCGCGACGGCGACGGTAGCAGTCGGTGCGGGTTGGGTCTGTGTGTCTACGGGTCTTGCCTTTCCAGTCAGCCGTTTTTGAAAAGTCCCGATTATCCCATTTATTTGAACCGAAACATGGAAATGTGAGATTCATATGTTCACAGATTGTTTCTAATGCTAAAGCTACGACTATTAAAAAACCTGGCTGGCATGTCATCATTCAATTTAAAAGCTTTAGATTTCTTAAAAAGTACACAATACCGTGTTGCCACGGACTTTTTGTGAAGCATTAACTTTGAACACTAGCATATCTGTACTCTAGCATACATTTTTTTATTCATGAATATATTAAAAAGATATAATAATGGATGAGATCAAGCTGTGCTGCTTCAAGTGAATGGCATAGTATTACTGATAGTTTACCTCCAAAATCGATATGTGGAAAGGAAGGTATATCAACACAAATTATTAATAAAATTGATCAAAGATTATAATAGCAATGCTATCACTCTAATTATTAATCAATCAGTAATATCTGGTGTATTTTGCAAATTAAACATTGCAAAAGACATATATCACCTTCGACAAAAGGTGATGTTTCTGACTTTGACAATCACCGTTCTATTTCTATCCTGCCAGTGATTAAATTTTTTTTTGAAAGGGTCATGTTTTATCAAATCCACGACTACTTCCATTCCAAAGCGTTATACTAAAAAAAAACATTTTAGTGATCTTGCTACACTCAAAATTATAGACACAATTGTACAAGAACTTCGGCTACTCCAATAAATATATACCTTGATTTGTCAAAAGCATTTGACACAACTGATCATAATATATTGGTACAGAAGTTAAATTACTAATAATACTACGGATTAAATGACAAGTCTCTGGATCTTTGTAAGAGTTATTTGTAAAATCGTAAGCACTACGTAGAAATTGAAAATGTTAAGTCTAAGGAAACAGTCATCAACACTGGTGTCCCTCAACGTTCAATTTTAGGGCCACTTTTATTTATTATTAATTATATACATAAATGAAATAGCACTTTCTAGTGACCTTTTCAAATTCATAACGTATGCTGACGACACCACCCTTACTAGTACACTAAATACATTTAATGATTCAGAAGGCAAAATGAAAAGTGAAAATATTAACAACGAACGAACGAAGGTTAGCAATTGGTTGAAACCTAATAAACTTTCTCTAAATGCTAAACAAACTAAATTTATGATTTTTTTATATGCCTCAAAAGTAAATAGAATACCCTGTGTAACAAATAGATGGGGCACACATTGAATGTGTAGATGATTTCAATTGTTTAGGCATCACAACAAATAACCATTTATAATGGCAGAGTCGTACAAAGAAAACAGCAAATAAAATACCTAAAACAATAGGTATATTAAATAAACTTCGACAATTTTTAACAAGATTGCCATCCAGAAAATTAACTCCAGATAGCAGGTGGACAAGGAAGACTTTTGGCTTATCGAGAGTCCAATACTTTTTATCTACGTTTCAAAGTATGTATCGATTTAATTTGTAAACATTCATGCTACTAGCACCAACACAATCAGGAGATAATCTGTTCCATTCCTTTACAGTCCTTTGTGAGAATGAGAACTTTCTTATATCTAATTTACACTGCTCCTTTATTAATGTAACTTCATGTCCTCTGGTCTTTCTACCTTTCTTAACTGACACACACACACACACACACACACACGCGCGTACGCACGCACACACACACACACGCGTACGCACGCACACACACACACACAAACACACGCGTGCGCGCTCTCTCTCTCACTCTCTCTCACTCACTCACTCACTCACTCACTCACTCACACACTCACTCACTCCCTCTCTCTCAGTCACTCACACACACATACGTATGTGCGCATACATGTGCGTGTGTGTGTGACATAACAAAGTTGTTATTCTGCCCTAAAAAGGGCCAAGAAGGGGTGCGGTTCTTGAAGGTACTACATCGTGCAGCTAAATAAATCAATGTCTCAGGTTCGCTATGCTCGCCAAATTACCATGCTCAATCATTGGAAGCGACTATTATGATCTGTTATTTGACAGTAAAACACCAACCCCCGTGTGCGATCTCTCCTCAACCCCGTGTACCCGTACGTCTTACGTGGCGTGCAATACCCTCTGAATTACGCTTACACCTATTCCCGACTTGGCAACTCTCTACACCCGGCCAGTAAAGGTATGCGCAGTTGACACAAACGGCGTCATTCAGGGTAATAAATATCTCACTGGAGGTCTGCTGGCTTGCGTCAGCAAGGAAACGGAAACCATACGAAGAATAGCTATACCCGCTGGAACACCAAAAACGGGTAAACGAAAAGTATATAATATTATATTTGTGTTTACGCCTTCAATTTAAATTATAAAGAGCATTTTACAAAATTGTAGGATGCTTCTCCTGTCCATAGAAGTAGGTATATTTGTCAACCCGCTCTGTCTGAAAAAATGTCGTTTTAGGGACCCGTTCTAGATGAATTCTCACGGATGGTAAACACATTTATAGTTATAGTAAATCTTATTTAAAACAATGATGACACTTTAACTGTTAAACACATTTATAATATAACTATTTAGCTATTCAACAATTAACTAGTCAGCAGTTTAGCTAGATTTGTATAAATCCATTAGAATTAGTTGTGTAGAAAAACATTTCGTGAATCTCCATTTATAAAATTAAACATAATTAACAACACTGCTTGGAGTACTGGAATGAATTAAGATCCATGAAAAAGGGACCAAAACTAAAGTTAAAATGTCTGCTTATATTTATATTCTGCCACTGATTCTTTAATTTCAGTTGCCAGATATTTCCTTAATATTGGACCCATATAATTAACACAGCATTTTTAATGTATTTTTCTGACCTGATATATAGAATAATATGTGTACTTTCTAGTGTTATGTCTAAGTATATATATGTTTTTGTTAGTAATAAAAATGGTTAACATACTGGTTGGAAGTATGTGGTTATTAAATGTATACACAAACACACCCATTTGATATTTGTATACGTTATTTTTATTAGTATTGTTACTTATTTATATTGTAAGATGTTACTGCTCCTGGTTTTTTAGACACAGCACATAGCTGTCACTGTCAGGGGTGGGGTCACAGGTAGAGGTCGCAGCTGTCACGATTTGGGGCGATCGCTCTCTCGCCCCACCCCCTAAATACACCGGTGCAAATGTCTGTTTTTCTTGTATTTAAAAACATAATGATATAATGTTTGGCTGTGTTATTAGTTGGATGTTGTTGTATCAGATACCGCCATGAGGCTACACGCGCCATCGGTGGCGTTCGCGTCGACGACACTCGGCTACACCTTGATGCATTCCGTCTTCAACTTCTACTACGTCAACGTCTATATGGAGCGCTACCACGTCTCGCATGAGTGGTTCCAGGTCGCACAGGTCGGTTGGTGTTCACACTTCTTTCATTGTAGGCGGCCGAGTGATTTAGGTAGCGTCTATATTGTTTATGTTAAATACAATAATATTAAAGTGTTCTTTTGTTCAAAAAAGGTTGTTATCACAATTAACGTGTTGTTTTTATACAACGAAACATAGGTACGAACACGCACACGCACACAGGCACACGCTCACACAGACATCCACCACCCATACACACACACGCATACACACAAAGACAACGTACGCACACGCACACACACACACACACACACACACACACACACACACACACACACACACACACACACACACACACACACACACACACACACACACACACACGAACACACACACATGCACAACACACACTACACGACCTTTTGGATGATGTAAATGATCACGTCTTACTGAACCTGTGCGGGGAACGCGTGCAGACACGAATTATGTCCTGAAAATTGTTTCTAATAAATAATTTAATGTATTTGATATTAGCAATACTATTATAGTTATTATTATTAGTAGTATATGTTATCCTTTTAATACTTACATTAACTTTGGTTGGTTTTGTAATCGTTGACGTTGGTGGCGCTATTCGTGTGTTGTTATCACTAGGCTACTACTGGCATAAATAGCTACACTCCGGACCGTATAACGAGGTTGCTCGTCAGCTCTTTTCATCAAATATACATTCTGATATGAACATTTGGTGAATATTACATTGATAACCTTGAATAGTTGTTTTTGTGTGTTTTCTGTGATCGTTCTAAGTCGCGTAAATGTTTCTGGGACCAGCTGGGGACGGTATACGTTACTGGTAGCAGTTGCAATTCGATTGTTCTAAAAAGTGATTTGGTGGGCTTAATTCCGAAAAAAAACAATAGTACTTCGATTCCTTCTTTCGGTGATAGTTGAATCCCTGAACGCTTAGCGCCCGAGATGCAAAGACTCTAGTAGCACAATCACGTTAACATTCTTTGGACAAATAGATCAACGCTTACTCGAGTAAAGATATATTTGGCAACAGGAAAAAGTGTAATTGGCACTATTGTTAGGAAATCATCGCATGTTAAGCGAGCGGTAGAACCACCTATCGGACCGATTTAAATGCCCCCCCCATACACCCCCCATATGTTATATCATTAGAAAGCTCTACATCTCCCCCTCCCAACAAGGCCTGTCGTAGAGCTGCCAGGTGGTGCAGTAAGGGTGAGTTCAAGGTCAAACAAGATCACCGTCAAATGATGAATTTTCGAAATTGTTCACTTCCGCAATCGTCTTAACATGACAATGATCACATATCTCCTTTGCTTTATAACAAAATAACCAAATAATATATTTTTGGAAAACTTATTGTCTCCCCGCTATCGTGAGGTACGATATCGGGGTGTTACCTGATATGGTACGAGTCGAGCTAAGGTCAAACAAGGTCACCATGAAATTATAAATATTCGTTAGTTACAATGACCCTACTACTACTTAATTTATATGCACGTATCACATACTGTGTGAAAGAACTATTTCTCCCCGTCAAAATGAGATATGACGTGGAGCTGTCAGCTGATGGAATAGGTATGGTGCGACGATCAAACAGTGTCATCCCGCAAACGTCATGCAGTATAAATGGTGTCGTGTATCTACGCTACCTATCTATTCATAGCAATGTTGTATACTGTTGGAAAGCTGTCTCCCCGTAAATATGGGATACGACGGGGAGTTATCAAGTGGTGCAGTAGGTGTGGAGTGAAGGTTAAACAAGTTCACCATCAAACGACGAATGTTCAAAACTGCGCCACACTGCGAAAGTTCTACACTTACAATGGTTGTGTAGCTACTTTTCTACATACACGTAAGTGAAGGTTAAACAAGGACAACGTCAAAAGATGAATTTTCGAAATTATGCCTTCCCGCAGATAGTAGGTTAGCCAACATGTGATGTTATACTTATAACTGCATTTTTGTTAATGGCAGGAATTCATGCCGCCCTGTATTTTGAGTGGAATCCACAGACATCTACAATAGGGGATTGCCGCGTTCACATATGCATTCTGATACCTTCTTCCACGTATATGTGTCGATATGAGATGATATAGCTGTATATTCATAATCTGTTTATAGCCAAACCTTTGCGTGGTGATTAGCGTATGCAATATGAAGTTGTAGGGTGGGGGGTGGGCTGGCATCGTCAGACCCAAAGAGTTGGATCCTGACAGGATCGACGGTTTGCTACTCACGAGCGAGTTCCATAAAATAGGTGACACACAACATATCCAGCTCGTGCAAGTTCTCCATCGTGACCAACTCCTTGACAAGCAGCTGGTTGGTTCTGGACATTTTGCAAGCTCGATGTCTTCACCTGACCACAAAAGGTTGATGTTTAATTCCTGTTACTGCGTAGAAATTGAGCAGACTATCAATCGCAGGTTGTGTAAGTCTTTCGGATTGTTTCTGGAAGTTCCAAGGGTGAACGAAGTCCAACCGTACCAAGACACTGGGCAGTTATATCTTTGGTGTTGAGTTCATGTCACCTCCAAATGTGGCTATAGACAGCAGGACTGGGGATAGCTAAAGCTTCACCATTTCCACTATTCGTCCAGTAGTGACACCGTTGACCTATTGCTTTAACAGCTTTCTGTCAACTTTGGTAGTGTTTTGTACATTGTGTATTTGCAAAAGTTTATGAACGTTGCTTCCTCGGTGCGTCATGAAACCATGTAGTTTCTTCAACCAGTCATTGCTTCACGGTGATGATAACCTACTGTGTTTATTTGTCTTTAACGGTTAGATGAGTTGACTATTGACCTCGTCATTTGGAGCAGAGTATTTCATTGTCATAGGTACTACAGGCATGTCGTTACCCTGTGGGTCAATCCGGTTTCTGCTTTACGCTCTTGTATAGAGTCAGCGACGATAATACTGACATACACACGCTTGATAGGAAAGCGACTCCGTCGACAGGGAGCAAAAACAGTGGCTAAAAGGCCACCACTCTTGCGTTCGTGACCATCGCTCCCACCTGTAAGTCAGTGTTTCTATATTCACCGTCAGTTCCTCTGAACACACCAATACCTTTGTGACAAGCTTCTTTGGGTCAACAGCGTCACGCTTCCATGCTTCGTCCGTGGCTAATGCCACTAGAGCAGTTGAACGTGGTTTCTTCCTCGTCGTTTTCCTTATTGAAGAGGGGGGATCTTGAGTACTGTGACATTCGTAATCGTTCTGACCATGTGACCCAATGCGTATCCCTGGTTTGATCGTTCCTTGTAAGGCCAATGATGCCATTATACATCTTGTATAATTTATACGTCAATTCAGTTGGCTGATCAAGTGGCATTTGGTTGAAGGGCCTTTTGGTTTCTGCCAGAGAGACTGTTCTCCATCGAAATGGCATAACTTGTATGATGGTAGATGATTAGCTAATATGTAGTTCCAGCGAGAGATTCTATATAGCTGCCATTCGTCTCAGCCCTCATGATGTCCAGCAAAATCTCCATAGTTTCCACGTATCTTGAAATGTGGATTCCTCCTTGAGATATTGAATTTTCTTGTTCCTCAAAACATTTGACTGTTGGTCGATTGTCTTGCGACTAGAGTTCTAACCTGCGATTGTAAACCTCTCTTCTTCAACATCCTAACTTCATTTTGGACAAGTTATTTTACTTTCACGTCATGTTAATGACCAAATGCATGTGTAATAAAAAATAATATGCATATTATATCAACAAGAAAATATACAAACAGGCTTACTGTATATCTAACATAACGGACACTTGTTATGCCTTGATTGGGTTCGGTTTTATTAGGTTTTTATATTTCGGTAATCTTACAAATACCTCGCCGGTTGATCCACGCCGGATTGGTCCCTCTGACCTAGTTTCTGTAGGCGTATCTAATCGAATCGATATAATTACAATCTCGATAATTACGATCTCGATACATCTGCCCTTCTAAGGAGAAGACATCTACAGAGACTATGATGAAACCAAAACACACATGAGTGGTTTATTAAACTGTTCAACATAATTGTCTCTCAACAGATTACGAGTCTATGACTGCCTGTAACGAACTGGAGTCACAACTACACGTCTTGATCGGGTCGTACGTAGACTGTCACGCGTGTCAGTGTTTGGTGTAGTCACACCTGGATTGTCACAGTCAGATGGCGGTGCATCTGTTCGTGTAACAAGTTGTCGATCTGGTGAAGCTGGCGAGTCGACTGTTGATGGAGTCCGGCCCGTCTGACCAGCTGTACCATACGTAACACTAGTGTCCGATGTGATGTTCGGGATGGGCATTATGTGTTGTCGGTTACGTCGATATTGTCCATGGGGCGTTTGCACATAATATGATCTTAGTCCGTCCGCTTTGGAGCTAATCACACCTTGCGATCTCCATCCTCTCTCGTTGGGTTGCCGTTTCCAACGGACTCGCTGTCCTGGTGATAAGTCGCTGAGAGGCTGTGCACCCTTTCGTTTGTCGTAGTTAGACTTGTTCACCGCCTTGTAATGGACATCTCTTTCACGAACAGTGGCATCACTTGGCCAATTTGGAGACAGGTTGCCCGGTAATGTAGGCAGTCTAGTTTGAATCTGTCTACCCATGAGCAGATGCGCTGGACTCACGCCTGTCATTGTCGTCGGTGTTGCTCTGTATGCCATCAAGGCAAGCACTGGGTCGGCTTGTCTGAGTATGGATTTGGCGGTTCTCACAGCACGCTCTGCTTTCCCATTTGATTGTGGAAAATGCGGACTTGTCGTGATGTGCTTGAAACCGTACTCACATGCGAACCTGCTGAACTCATATGAGCTGAACTGTGTTCCGTTATCACTGGTCAACTCATGCCAAATCGTGCGAATGTCATCTTCAGTTTGCCGATCACCATCGCACTGGTGATACTTGTGAGTGGGATGATCTCAAGATACCGCGAATAATAATCAACGATGATTAAATAACTCTTTCCATCTAGATCACACAGGTCGCAGGCTACCTTTTGCCATGGCCGCAATGGTAGTTGAGTTGGCATGAGAGACTCGTGCTTCTGCTTAGGCTTGTTCTCCTGGCAGTATTCGCAATTGATGATCGTTTGCTGTAGTTGCTGTCCGATATTGGGCCACCACACTGCCAACTTTGCACGTTCTCTGCACTTCTGCAACCCTAGGTGCCCTTCATGAAGTTTCGTCAGCGTGTCTTCTCGTAACGATCGCGGCATCACGATACGATTCTCGAACACGATCAGTCCAGCATGAACACTTAATTGTTCTTTCGCGATAGCATATGACGCAACTTTGTCAGGGATGCTAGATGGCCAACCGTCTCGGATGTATTTGTTGGAGCTCTGCATCTTCTTCAGTAGCTCTTCGTATGTCCTCCAGTTTGCGATTTGTAGCAGGCCAGCTACTCTCGACGGAATCCACATATGACATCTGCTTGTAAGCTTGCAACTTCTGGCCCGTGTTTGCTGACTGGAGCCCGTGAAAGAGCGTCTGCCACAATGAGCGTCTTTCCGGCTCTGTGTTCGGCTGTCACATTGTACGTCATTAGCCACATCAGCAATCGCTGGCATCTGAGTGGGCTTCTGTCAAGATCCTTCTTGTTGATGATCGGTATCAGTGGTTTGTGGTCAGTCAACACTACCACTCTTGGTAGTCCAAGCAGATAGCAGTCAAACCGCTCACAAGCCCACACCACTGCTAACCATTCTTTCTCGATCTGGGCATAACGCTTCTCACTCTCAGTGAGTGTTCGTGAACAGAATGCGACTGGCTTCCACTGCAGATCTTCCGTTTGCTGGAGCAGGACGCCACCAATGCCGTAACTGCTTGCATCGGCACTAACAGTAGTTGGCTTCTTTGGGTCGTAGAACGTCAGACATGGAGCATCTGCAATCAGTTCCTTGCTTTTGTCAAACGCTTGCTGCTGAGCAACACTTCAGCTCCACTCAGTGTCCATCTTTAGTAATTCGTTGAGTGGATGTAGCACGGTGCTGAGGTTCGGTGCATATCGGCCCAGGTAATTTGTCATTCCCAGGAATCTCCTCAGTTCAGTAACGCATGTTGGAACAGGCATCTCAACAACAGCGGCAATTTTCGCACTATCAGGCAGCATGCCATGCTTGGATATCCTATGTCTCAGAAAGATAATCTCACTTTGTCTGAATTCGCATTTCTTTCTATTCAGTTTCAACCCTGCCGCCGAGATCCTGTTCAGAACACTGTCGAGTCTCTTGTCGTGTTCTTCCATGGTTGCACCATAGACCAGTATATCATCCATGTACACTAGTACACCGTCCAAGCCTTCCAACATTTCCTGCATTTTGCGCTGAAAGATTTCAGGCGCTAATGACATCCCAAACGGCAGTTTCTGATAATAGTATCTACCACACCCTGGCGTAATGAAGGTGGTCAGCTTCTGGCTTTCCTCGTCTAAAGGTATTTGCCAGAAGCCGCTGCTGGCGTCTAGGCGACTGAAGATTGTGCCTTCGCGCAGTTTATGCGTCATGTCTTCAATGGTGGGAATTGTGAAGTGTTCCCTCTTAACACTCTTGTTCAAGTTCCGCAAATCGACACAGATTCGTACGCCCTCTTTCTTTGGAACCACTACAATTGGCGCGCACCATTCACTTGGCTCAGTGATCTTTCTGATTACTCCTTCACTCGCCATGCGAACGAGTTCAGCTTCAACCTTTGGTAGTAGAGATATTGGTACTCTGCGTGGTGCCACCACGTTGTACGGTTGTGCATCTGGGTCAAGCACGATCTTTACCGGCTTGGTTATCATGGTGCTCATCTCTCCGAAGACCTCACTCAACGCATCAATGCGTGCAACGAGATTCAATTGTGTCGCGACAGACCGACTTATGAGGTTGCGCTGAACAGCTGGACCTACGATAACAAACACGTCACACACACACACACACACACACACACACACACACACACACACACACACACACACACACACACACACACACACACACACACACACACACACACACACATGATTTGTCCTTCACTGTCAACGTTGTTTCGAAGTATCCTCGACAGTTGAGGTTGCCACCTGGGTTGCGAAGAGTTGTCGTAGTTTTCTTGAGTCTCGGAATGGGAACCAACTGCAAGTAGCTGTGTTCACTGACGATCGAAACATATGCACCGGTGTCAATTTTGAAATTGACAACCGTGTTGTTCATTTGTACATCGACAGTCCATGGAGGTTCGGTTTTGTCGTTGTCAATCGAGCCCAGCCACACTGTGTCATCTGTCGTTGGATGCTGTTGAGAAACTTCTGCTATTCTCGATGATCTACACATAGCTGCAAAATGTCCCTTCTTTGAACACTTCCTGCACGTCTGGTAGTAAGCAGGGCACTTGTTGGGAGCATGTTGTTTACCACAGTTGTGACATGTCGTTTGAGTCTGTGGAGTTCTAAATTCTCGTCTGGAAAAGTCTCTCTTACCAAAATTAACTTTGTGTTTTCTCTGACTTTTGGCAGCCTGATACACTGAGTCAGCACTCGTTTCTGCACGCATGTTTTCAGTGTATTTGTCGGTGATTTCGTTGTTCCTGCATATAGCTGCCGCATTTGCCATCGTTAGTATGATGTTTTGAGTCTGTTTATTGAGAGCTTTGAGAAAACGTTTGTTTACTGTAACCGCCCGGATGTAGCTATTGCGGATGTTAAGTCTAACTCGATACGCTAGGTGGCGATAACAGTCACTCAGTTAGTCAGTAATTGAACTATACAGAGTTGAACACTACATCCCTCCCCAAACTGGATAAAAGATACAGCGTTCAGAAAAAAACACATTAGTAAAAATGCATAGGCCCGATTACATAGTGTCCTTGCATGGAAAAAAACAATTACTAGCCAGACTACAACATTGTTATGGGTAGTGTCTGTATGACAAGGCATTATTATGTTAGTGATACGAATTAGTACACATCGTAGTCGTCGAGATGTCGCGGGCGATTGCGCATGCGAGCTGGATAGCGAGGCATCTCGTCGACGTCATCATGCAGGATTTGCTGATCTTCGGCGTCACCGATGTCACCGGTGCTGATGTCATCATCCCAGCTCGACTCATCTTCCGATTCGACTACGTCGCTCGTGACGTGTTTGAAGATTGACGAATTTCGCGTCACTCGATGCGTTCCACGCTGCGCAGTGACCATGGAACCTTTGACGTGTGTGACGTGGTACGGACGTGGATCATACGCTGGGTCGATTTTGCGCCTCCTCATCGGCGGTTTGATGATGACCGCGTCACCTTCCTTGATGGTCGAAGGCTTGACGTACGCTTTGTCGTCAGCTGCACGTTTCATCTTCGCTTTGTTGTTCTGGTCGCGTTGTTGTACGTCCTTCCTGTTCAACGGCTCGGGTGTCGTTTGTGGCAACTTGACCTTCATCCATCGTCCGTGTAGAAGTGTTGCTGGAGGAGATCCGGTTGTCGCATGTGGAGTTGCGCGATAGTTGCGAAGGAACCGATTCATCTCGGCTCTCCAGTCTTTCTGCTCACAGATAGATGTTTTGATGACTTTCTTCACCGTTCGCATGAAACGCTCGACTTCGGCGTTCGCTCGCGGCCAGTACGGAGTGATCTTCCTGTGGCGGAAACCGAGATCTGAAGCAAAGTTTGCAAAGTCACGACTGTTAAACGGTGGACCGTTGTCCGTTCGAAGTGTGTCGGGCGTACCATACTCTGACAATACTTTGTCCAAACGAGGGATCACCACGTTTGCCGATGTTGACGATACGATTTCAACGATCGGGAATCTTGAGTAATCGTCCATTAGGACCAGCAAGTATTGTCCCATGGGTAGTTCTGCGAAATCTGCGCTGATTTCTGTCCAGGGCGCTGTGGGTAGTGGACTCATCTGCAAAGGTTCACGTTTGACCTCTGGCACAGCCGCTTGACACGCAATGCATGATTTGACACGACGTTCGACCATCTTGTCGATGCCGGGGAACCAAATCTTCTCTCGCAGCAATGCTTTTGTCTTCACGATTCCCTGATGACCTTCGTGGGCAAGGTCGACCGCGCATTTCTGCAGTGTTGCGGGGATGGCCAACCGATGACCACGAAGAATGGTGTCACCGTCAACTGTGGTCGTCAGCTCGTTCTTCAGCAGTTGGTAGGACTTGTACGACTCGACGTCTACCTTGTCTGACAAGTGTTGCTGCCATTTTCCAGTGCGTAGGGCTTGCACTACAACTTGTAGTGTCGCGTCGGCCATTGTTGCGCATCGCACTTGTTCGATCGACATCGCTTTCGGCACGGAGTTGATCGAGATGTAATCGATGAACTCCTCAGCGACCTTCTCTTCACGGGAAGTCTGACGCGTTTGTTGGCATGGGTGTCGTGACAAGAAGTCTGCAGGGTTATCTGACCCCGGACGGTAGACCACGGTGGCGTTGTAGGGCTGCAGCCTGATTGCCCACCGCTCGATGCGTGCTGTTGGTTGAGACTTTGGGTTGCCGTAGATCGACACTAGCGGTTTGTGGTCAGTGAATACCACGACCGGTTGACCGTAGACGTATAGGTGAAAGTGTTCACAGGCCCATACGACGGCCAGCGCCTCGCGTTCGGTCTGGGAGTACCTCTGCTCCACGGCGGTTAGCGCACGACTGCCATACGCGATGACACGCTCGTCTGACTCGGCACTCTGTGTGAGGATTGCGCCAAGGCCGACAGGACTGGCGTCCACGTAGATTGCCGTTTTCTTTCGCTCATCAAAGTACGCCAGCACCGGCGCCTTCGATAGCGATTGACGTATGGAGGCGAAAGACGTGCTGCACTCATCCGTCCAGTTCCAAAGCGCATCTTTCTTCGTCAACTCTCGTAGAGGTTGCGTCATCGTCGCGTAACCAGGGATGAATCTCGCACAGAAGTTGGACATGCCGAGAAGACTTCTGACCTGCGTTGCGTTTGACGGGGTGTCGAGATTCTGGATCGCTGACACCTTCTTTGGATCAGCAGAGAGTCCTCCTCGGGAGAAGACGTACCCGAAGAACTCAAGTGTGCCCTTGTTGTAAGAGCATTTCTTTTTGTTCAGCGTGAGACCATGTTCGCGCAGTCTTTGGAACGTCGCCTTCAGGTGCTGATCGTGCTCCTTCTGCGTTGCGCCGAACACGAGAATGTCATCGCTGATGTTGATCGCACCGGATATGCCACTTAGTGTTTCGCGAATGGCATTCTGGAACACTTCGGCTGCACACACCGAAATTGAGACGTTTATATCTCCACAGGCCGATGTGCGTGGAGAAAGTGGTGATAGGTCGCGATGACGGTTCGAGTTCCAGCTGATTGTAGCCTTGGTTCAAGTCGAGTTTGCTGAACACAGCTGCACCGTTGAGGTCGTTTACAAGCTCGTTGATGGTCGGCGTGATGTGACGTTCTCGCGTGATCGCCTGATTCGCTTGGCGTATGTCGACACACACCCGGATCTGACCTTCACTTTTCGGTTTCGGTACTACGACCAATGGCGATACCCAGGGCGTTGCCCCCTCGACGCGCTCGATGACGCCGAGTTCCTCGTCTCGCTTCAACTCCTGTTCCAGTTGCTGCCTGACGTGAAACGGGATCCTCCTGTGTGGTTGCGCAACAGGTTGCACCGTCTCGTCGACGTGTAATTTCACTTTGAAATCCTTTAGTTGACCGAGACCTTGGAAAAGGTCGTCATACTCGGAGACTAAGCGATCGATAGCTGTAGCCTGTGGCTGGTTGGTCGATAGCGGTTGCACGACTCGTACCAGATGAAGTCGCTTTGACGTCTTCCATCCTAGAAGTGAGCCACCTGAGCCCGCTACAACATAGAACAGTTCGTCACTTTGTTGTGTTGCAGATTTCACAGTGGCCGTGAAGATACCCTTGACAGGAAGTGGCTTTGCAGATCCGTACGGGAAGATCTTCGTGTCATCGCGGCTCAGCTGCGGTTGCGGTGTCATCGTGGCGTAGTCGCATTCATCGATGATGTTGATTTCAGCTCCCGAGTCAGCAATGACGTTCAGTTCGTGGCCGTTGACATTGACAATGAAGTGTGGACGTGCATCGCGTTTGTTGACACCGACGTTGCACAGTGATAGTTTGTAGACACACGCGTCATCACTCGAACTGTCTTCAGCCGCAACGATGTGTACACCTCGCTTCTGTGGTTTACGCGTGTTCGGTTTACGTTTCTCCGTTTTCGTCGGTCTGCGCGTTGTTGGTCTAGACAGGCAACATGAAGCGAAGTGATTCATCTTGTGACAGTTCATACACTCCTTCCCAGCGGCAGGGCAGGAAGATCTCCCTCCAGGGTGCGGCCACGTCTGCGCACAGTTGCGGCACACATTATTCTCGTCCTTCGGTTTCGTAACCCACTGTGATTGTTTGGGTTTGTGGGTTGACATCTTGTTGACAGACACCGACTGACTGTTGTGATTGACGCGTTCTATGCCCTTGGCTTGCATCTCGGACAGTTCCATGACCTTTGCGACATCCACCAGTTTGGTCAATGTTATGTCGGGGTCACTTAGTGCCTTCCGTCGAAGCCGACTAGACTCGCAGTTCTGTACGATCTGGCTCATGATTTCTCTGTCGATATCGGAGAACTCGCACGTTTTTGCAAGCTGCCTCAGCCTCGTGTAGTACGCGGTGATGTCTTCCCCCTTCTCCTGCTTTGCCTGTCTGAACTTGTAGACTTCGTACTCGCGGTTTCTCTTTGGAGCGAAGTGTGTTGTGAGTGCTTTGACTGCTTTCTCAAGTTCATTTTCGTCATCGTCACCAGCGACGACAGGCAGCGTGTCGAAGATATCGTGCGTTTCTTCACCCGCATAATGAAGCAGTAGTGCGCGTTGACGTGTGTCGTCCGTGATGTTGCACGCCGTCATGAGATTTTTGAAGCGAGCGACCCATTTGGTCCAGCGAATTGCGACGTCACCGCTTGCACTAACATCGAAGTGTGGATACGTTGGCAGATCGGACATTATTGCAGTACTTAACTTTGTTGCGAAGTTCACACCTGCATCACTCGTCGCCAAATATGATGTTTTGAGTCTGTTTATTGAGAGCTTTGAGAAAACGTTTGTTTACTGTAACCGCCCGGATGTAGCTATTGCGGATGTTAAGTCTAACTCGATACGCTAGGTGGTGATAACAGTCACTCAGTTAGTCAGTAATTGAACTATACAGAGTTGAACACTACAGTTAGTGTTCCTTTGTAGAGCAATTTCTGTCTCACAGTGTCTGAATAGAGACCTATGACGATTTGATCGCGGATTATTTTCTCTCTTTCCTCAGGCACATAGTCACATGTGCTTGCTAGATTGAGCAAATCTGTCAGGAATGCGTCAAATGTCTCACCTGTGTTCTGCTTACGGCGCAAGAATTTGTACCTTTCGTACGTTACATTCACTCTCGGTGTGAAGTAGTTGCTGAACTGTAGCTTCACAGCTGCAATTTTATCGTTATCTGCCGGTGGATCAAATGTGAAAGTTCTAAAAACGTCCATGCACTCAGGACCGAGGAGAGTTAACAACGTACCCACTTGTATCTTCTCAGTCTTCTTATTTTTCTCGGTCGCTAGCATACAGTAGTCGAATTGCTCGAGCCACCTTACCCACAATTTTGTCATGCCCGCGTCGCCTTTGGCGGCATTGCTTGCGGCGCACGAAAAGTGTCCCGGCGGCCTTAAACCTTCTGCCATGATCAAATTGTTCATGCACTTTTGACACCATGTATGTCTAGCATAACGGACACTTGTTATGCCTTGATTGGGTTCGGTTTTATTTGGTTTTTACATTTCGGTAATCTTACAAATACCTCGCCGATTGATCCACGCCGGATTGGTCCCCCTGACCTAGTTTCTCTAGGCGTATCTAATCGAATCGATATAATTACAATCTCGATAATTTCGATCTCGATACACTTACAAAGAATAATTGGGTGTGTAAACAACTTTGTCGTACGCGATAAACACATTTGAGACATCACGTTTTTATGTTAGATTATCCCATATATTTATGAGTACGTTCAAAGTTCAACACCAGATACCACAGACTATGATGTACAAATCATAAAATAGTTGGTTTTATGCAACGGTATGTACAAGAAGATGTCAATTAATTAATACACAAATATTTTGACACGAGTTCAAATAACCTTCAAAATCGAGGGTGGCTTTCACATACACCTATTTTCTTATCCATTGTGTGATGGATCTAGCAAGAATTCCTGCCATTAACAAAAAGTTACAGTTAAAACTTAAAAGTATAACATCACATGTTGGCTAACCTACTATTTGCAGAAAGTAATAATTTCGAAAATTCACCTTTCGACGGTGACCTTGTTTTACCTGCACTCCACAGTCAGTTCACCACGGTACAACTCCACGCTATACCTCACAATACGCTTTCAAAGGGTATGCAACACGGCTTAGTGTATGTGAATAAAATAAGCAACCATTGTAAGTTTACAAATTTTATGGAGTGGCGTAGTTTTGAACATTTGTCGTTTCATGTTTGACCTTGTTTAACCTTCACTCCACACCTACTGTACCATTTGATAGCTCCCGGTCGTATCCCATATTTTTGGGGAGACAGTGCGCTTTCCAAAGGTATACGACATTGCCATTTATATATAAATAACGTAGATATACGCAACCATTTATATTGTATGAAGTTTGCGGGATGACACTATTTCGAACATTTATCACTTGACGGTGACTCTGTTTGATCGTCGCCCCACGCATATTCCATCAACAGATAGCTCCATGTCATACCTCGTTTTGACGGGGAGAAATGTTTTTTTCACTTTGTATGGTACGTACATATAAATGAAGTAATTGCAGGGTCATTGTAACTTAATGACTTTCGCGGCATTGCAAAAAAATCAAATATTCGTCATTTCATGGTGACCTTGTTTGACCTTAGCTCGATTCGTACCATATTAGGTAACACCTCAATATTGTACCTCACGATATCGGGGAGACAATAAGCTTTCAAAAAATATATGACTTGACCATGTTCTAATTAAGTAAATTAGATATGCGACCATTATAATATTAAGACGATTGCGGAAGCGCACAATTTCGAAAATGCATCATTTGACGGTGACCTTGTTTGACCTCGGATTCACGCTTACTGCACCATTTGGCAGCTCTACGACAGGCCTCTTTGTAACGGAAATATGTAGAGCTTTCAAATGATATAAAATCTGGGTGTGTGTATGGGGAGGTATTTAAACTCCTAAACTAAAGCACTTTTGGGGATTTGTCGCTCGCCTATGTCTTCCGCAACTCATAACGAAACTCCATGTTGTCGCTACTTCGTCCTGTAGGTCATCTTCATGGTGTGGAACGCCATCAACGACCCGCTGTTTGCCTACATCCAAGACAACTACAGCTTCTCAATCGTCAAGAGTCGACGCCACTCCATCCTCTACGGGGCGCCACTGTTCGTCTTGTCCTTCCTCGTCGTGTGGTTCCCGTGGGCAGACTACAGTGTGGACGACGGCAGCTGGCTGGTCGGTGTTCAACTGACCGTGTCGCTGTGTTTCTACGACTCTCTCTTTACGTTCGTCCTTCTTGCCCACTGCGCGCTATTCACCGAATTATCGACGGCACACGAGGACCGAGTCAGACTCATCCTCTATTCTCGCGTCGCCTCCATCGCAGGTTTCACCTCCGTCTATTTCACCAATGTTGTCTCCAATAACATGACGCAATTTCCGGCGTTTTTAGGCGCGTGCGTCGTGATCGCACTGCTCAGCGTCGGCTTCATGACGTACACGGGTCTGAAGGCATCGACACACTACGACAAGACGCTGTCACGTGTCGACCTACATGACACTGTCAACAAACATGTCCCCGAGTCGTCATTCTGGGAACAGACAGTCGCCATTATGCGACAGCGGAACTTTGTGGTTTTTGTTTTGATGAACTTCTGTCAGGTTTATCACTCGACGTTCCTCGCCAATTTCACCAGAGTCATATGTGAGGAACTCATTCCTGCCGGCTTCCTGACGTCACAGTCGAGGAGCGTCTTCTATGGGCTTCTCCACGTCGCCCCGGCCGTACGTGTTTCCCCTTTCCCACCAGGGTTATAATCCGATATGACACGCTAATCACTCCTTCGACAAATGTAGACTTAACCGCATTTGAAAGAATGCACACGTGTGTATGTATGTGTGCGTGCGTGCGTAACAGAGAGAGAGAGGGTAGAGAGAGGGAGAGAGAGAGAGCAAGAGAGAGAGAGAGAGGGAGGGAGGGAGGGAGGGAGGGAGGGAGGGAGGGGGAGACGGACAGACAGAGAGACAGACAGAGAGACAGACAGACAGAGAGAGAGACAGACAGACAGAGAGACAGACAGACAGAGAGAGAGACAGACAGACAGAGAGAGAGACAGAGAGACAGCCAGACAGAGAGACAGACAGACAGAGAGACAGACAGACAGACAGAGAGACAGACAGAGAGACAGCCAGACAGAGAGACAGACAGACAGAGGAACAGACAGACATAGGGACAGACAGACAGAGAGACAGACAGACAGACAGACAGACAGACAGACAGACAGAGAGACAGACAGACAGAGAGACAGACAGACAGAGAGACAGACAGACAGAGAGGCAGACAGACAGAGAGACAGACAGACAGAGAGACAGACAGACAGAGAGACAGACAGACAGACAGAGAGACAGACACACATAGAGACAGACAGACATAGAGACAGACAGACAGAGAGACAGAGAGACAGACAGACAGAGAGACAGACAGACATAGAGACAGACAGACAGAGAGACAGACAGACAGAGAGACAGACAGATAGACAGAGAGACAGACAGACAGAGAGACAGACAGAGAGACAGACAGACAGACAGACAGAGAGACAGACAGACAGAGAGACAGACAGAGAGACAGACAGACAGAGAGACAGACAGACAGACAGACAGAGAGAGAGACAGACAGAGAGACAGACAGTGAGACAGACAGATAGACAGACAGACAGACAGACAGACAGGGAGACAGACAGACAGGGAGACAGACAGACAGGGAGACAGACAGACAGGGAGACAGACAGACAGACAGGGAGACAGACAGACAGACAGACAGACAGACAGACAGAGAGACAGACAGAGAGACAGACAGACAGAGAGACAGACATACAGAGAGACAGACAGACAGAGAGACAGAGAGACAGACGGACAGAGAGACAGACGGACAGGGAGACGGACAGAGAGAGAGAGAGACCGAGCTTCACCACGCTGATTCGACTGTCTTATAGATGTGCATTTTGCAGATCGTCATTATCTTGGGATCGCCTTTGCTCACAGCCTTTGGATACTTCCGCATTATTCGACTTAGTTTCTTCATTAACATCTGCACAGGCGTGTTGTTGTTGTGCTTCGGCCGGCAACCGTGGGCCATCATGATCTTCTTCTTCGTTGAAAGGTGCGTGGCTTTCACTCTCCCTGTCTGTTGTAAAAACACGCAACGTTTCCTTATCCACGGTACAAGTTCATGTGTAAATAAACTTATTCCACCAAGCTCTGTTCCACAGATAAAGATCTTCGTTGAGAAATGGCTTACTTTTCTGAGTGGACAATTACTTCACGCACAAATTGGAAAGCAACATTATAAACGTAACATTGTGGCATGTACTACAATACTATTGAGTTACTTTTATGTGTGTAGTTTTTGTCAAATTGAATTGAGTATACCAAACTAATCATGTAAATGTGTGCGATACAGGACATCTATTTAACTTGCGTTCGCACTTTAATTTAAATTTTAACTAAACTAAACCACATTAGATGTAAGTTTCCGCCATTCAATAATTTTGTTTGACAGTTTCATTGCAAGTGGAACATCTAAAGACCCGGGAATAAGAATTAAAACGAATCGAACCAACATATTAATGCTTATATTGCAGAGAAAACATGCCGCTGAATAAGTGATGTTCACATTAATTCTATGTTTGATAGGATCGCCACAATGGGCACCTTTACGCTGTTCACTCTGTGTCTGTCTGACATCATCGACGAAGACCGTGAAAGCAACAAGAGAACGTACGTATGAATTACATAATGGCAAAAACCACGCGGTCTGCTGGTAGCATCGTTTGTAGTTAGGCGGATTAGCATGTAAAATAGGCAAGATTATGCACTTTGGTATACAATTGTGACACTCCATACATGGAGCCCTGAACATTTTCTGAAGTAGTGCCAATTGAACACCGCCCCTGGTGGCCTACACTAAAGTACTATTAGGTTGTTACAATAGTAAATTTGAAGAATGTATTTTAATAATTACCTTCTATAGGCCTACCCGTACATTAGTACTTCGGTGTCATACTTCTGTTTGGTCTTGATTGTTCTTCTGATCTCTCGTAATTGGCCAAGACACACACATTTCGTATCTTACCACCGATTAGAAACACCTTTGTAGCTTCTGTTTGTACGTTTCTAGTTTAACTATCACACGATTTTGTACGTTTCCAGTCTAACTATCATACGATGTGATATATGTGTTGATGTACATAACTCTAAACCATGATTTATTGTCGTAATTGCCCAATTATACATTGGCAGAAGAAAAATAGTTTACCGAGTTGTAGTTTCTTACTGTCTACCGTACTCGCATACACGCACGCAAGCACACGATGACCTTCCCTTCATTCGTCTCTTTCAGACGTCCGCAATCTTCAATGTTTTTCGGGACAAATGCTTTAATCACGAAGCCGGCCGTATCATTAGCGCCAATGATAACTGTCGCTGCCTTTGGTCGTTTCGGTTACCACGACGCCGGACAGAGGAACACAACCCACCTCGCTCCAAACGAGGATCTTGCGGACGCCATGTTTTATTTAGCTGCCATCACGCCAATTGTTTTAGGGATCATTCAGTTGTTCGTATGGGCGAAATACAATATACGAAATTCACATATTACCATTGAAAAATACGTCGATTCTTGTGACGACTGAAGCCGTGATGTACTCCTTGTAGTCTCACAATGGCGGGAGAGCAGTACACCCTAATTTGAATATGTTCTTGTGCATATTTTATAATAGTATATAATTTATAATATATAATATTAGGCTTTAGTATTGGAAAATAAAATAATATGTCACGAAACATAATTACACGATGAAAGATGCGTTCTGATGCATGAGTGATGGCGTATCGGCGAATTTGTAAGAATGTTGCAAGTGGCTAAAAACTGCGACACCAAACGTTCCACGTTAAGCATAAATACTTACATACTACCCGCTACACCCTTTGGCGTTTAGAACACCTCTGTTTGTCTCCGGCCATTCTGTATGGTGCCCCAGCTGTGGTTCATATCACTCAGCCCCGCCTCCACTGTTCTCCTCCATGTTGTCTTTGGGCGTCCACGTTTCCGCTCCCCTTCTGGCGTCCACAAGACAGCTGTTTTTGTGATGGCGTCTGCATCCATGCGAAGGACATGTCCAATCCACCTCCAGCGTCTTCTTTGAATGATGGTGGACATCTGTCTGGATAGGCATAATTAATGTTTTGTTTAATCAAATCCGAAAATCTGTGAATAGTACTTGTTGGAATCATGGCCTATTTCAGCCTAGCAAATATATATAGTATAGATATCCAAAGTTTGAAAATGATCGAGAAGGTTTTCTAAAATTAAAAATTTTACTACTAGTACTCACATGCGAGTGATGCGACCACCAACCCCGTGTAATTTGTGACAACCTGCCCCTCCATCAAAGCTTGGCACAAAAATATAGTTGCAAAGTTCTGCCATCTAAGGAAAACACTTGAGGTATTGTGGCAACCAACCCGTGTGACCACGTACCCCGGACTCCGCTATAGTGGACAGGGCAGGTGTTCGACAGATAACTTGCTTTACCATACCCCTTGTTGATAGATCCTGAAAGAAGCTGGATATCTTTACTTTACTAAAAACACTCAAACCTGTATAAATGAAGAAGTAGACATGAATTTGCAACGAAATGTCTCAAATATAATTTGCCTCATACTATTAATAACACGCCCGAAATAGTCAAAGATAAAATATACACTCATAGTTTACGTGGATTCACATTGTATATAAAAAAATACTTTTTACAAGTATATTGTGATATATGCACACTGCCCAACTGCTACCCATGTCTGCAAAACCAGTAAGTTACAAATATCATGTAGCACCAAATTACTAATATCTGTACAAGAACATCGCCATGTATACACATGACAAAGATAACTTACAACATGTATGAGACAGACATCTGGCTAATAGAGCAATGACATCATCAAAATTGGGGTGGCTCCTATGACAGCGATAACTTTGTCTTAGTAGGAGTCACCCACCCCATTGGTGTCAAGTTTGATGATTGTATTGACGGATGTATTTGTGTGATACTTTGTGACGACTCCTCATGTGGGATAAGGGCCCGACTTTGTGTGACACTCTGTGACGACTCCTCGTGTGGGATAAGGTCCCGACTTTGTGTGACACTCTGTGACGACTCCTCGTGTGGGATAAGGGCCCGACTTTGTGTGACACTCTTGTGACGACTCTTCGTATGGTATAAGGGCTCGACTTTGTGTGGTACTCTGTGACGACTCTTCGTGTGGGATAAGAATGATACATTCGTTTCATCAGCAAAAACATAAATGATATTGAAAAATAATATAATGCATACACGCGTACAAGTTACATACATATATTGAATTGTGCAATAGCAATCAATTAACAAAAAATCAAAATAATATATTTATACATTTAACAACACAATAGGTAGGTAGACTCCCACTAAAAGCAAGACTGATCGCTATCTTAAAAACCCGCATATGTCACTATATGTTGTCATACCAGCTTACCCCCACCAATGGCGCAACAAACCAAGGGCATCATTGATCTTAAACAGTGGCGCCCGTCTGGAGAATCGTTAATCACACAATAGCCCCGTCTACACGACGTTTTTAACCCGGGATATGCGTCTACACAGTGACCAAATGCCGTGCTAAAAGATAGCCCGGGTTAAGTTAGCCCCGCTATTGTACGTGGACCAGGCACGGGTCAGGCTCAGTAGCGCTCGTGTAGATGGATAACATGGGTTATCTCGTGTCTTGGATTCGCCATAGATGTCGCAGTGGTCGTTAATCCACTTCCGCTTTTCCGCGCCAAACACTAAGAATTATTACAAATTCTATCCAAATCGAGAAATGAGTGGGAGAGGACTGAAATGGAGCAGCGATAAGTGTAAGTGTCTTTTGGACACTTGGGAGAGGGCGGACATTCAGAGTTGTTTCGATGAAAGTTACGCCTTTGCCGCCGTCTGAATGATTCCATTCTACATTTGCGCCGCAGGGCCCGTATTCTCGAAGAAACAGATTTCGTACGTAAGAAGTTGCGCAAATATGGCGGATTATGTCTTAGCTGCGAAATTTCGCAAGTTGGTATTCTCGAAACGCTTACGAATTTTCGCAGCTAAGAAATTCGGAACTTGCGTACGAAAATCTCGCGAGGGTTTGCTTGCGTTGCAACGGATACGGTCACTGATGTTTTGCTATGTTTTACCGTTTTAACGCTGCTCATGTGTTCCTGGCTGTGCATGAAAAAGAATAACGTACACAACTGTTCAAGGGAACATGGTGACTAATCAATATAGCTAATATGCAAAACATAATGTAGCATTGCCATTGAGATATGTTGATGCATAGGTAATAATTAATGGGCTTAAACGGAAATGACAGACACAAAACGTAAGCAAGGGGGAGAATTAACGGGATAAGGCCAAGCCAAGCCAGTCAATGTTTACATTACAGAATTGGGAATTTGACGCTTCGTCTACGTATCCTCATTACACTGTTATATAGTACAATTAGAAGACACCACCTGCGTATATGTATGATGTCGATTACTATTCAGACGACGCGCCGATGAAGGTGAGACTTGGTTTGATCACTCGGTGTTTCTATCGCTCTACTAGTACTAGCGCACATTCCATGACCATGGCCCATCATGGCATGAGTCCCCCATGACGCTAGTCTGTCACTAACTTGACTAAGTCAGTGAAACTCAAACATCAAAGTTGTAACTTCGTAAGACGTAACCGGAAACAAGGGGCTTGACCAAGGAGGCATATGTCTTCCAGTTCCAGATCAGGATTTGTGGTTTGTTATAACTTGTAATGTAGTGAGTAGATGGTTTAACATAATAGTGACTTGTGGCTGTGCAGTTGTGTTAAATATTAATTTAGCAGGCCCCTAATACTTGGCCTAGGGCATGTATTTGTTAACTAATTACGTGCTACATTGGTGTATTAAGCCTAAATACTATTAAAACTTGTTGACATTTATACATGCACTCCCACTACTATTGTTCAAATTTGTGCCCCCATAGACTACCCACTCTGGATCCGCCCCTGAATATGGACTATGTTAGATGATGTGTCTATGTATAGGGCTAAGGTAGTGAGGAATAAAGATTATCAAAGAACAGTATTTCATGTACCCAGTGCATAATGACATAACAAATCAATGCAATATACACTATTGCTACAAAACAACTACAATTAAATTTTCTGTACTTACAGCACACATCCAGCATCATCTACCAAATAACCATGATGTCACACCCAAAGGCTGAAAACCAGTGGGAATGAAAGGTAAGTTACAATATGTGGTTATGGTATGATGAAATATACACAATAGTGTACTCTATCAGTGGTGTTTTTGTCTGGTACAGCCTAGTTTTTTTTACATGTTATAACATTTTATAAATACTGGGTAGTATCTACTTTGCCCGTGTATTGTATGGACACTAAAGAGTACAACTATGTATAATATGTCTACATTTATTATATATGTTTTAGGTATCACCAGTAGCACAGTAAATATGGTGTGTCTACTACGGTTGTATTTAAAAATGAAACATAACTATACATATTTATGATGTGCTACATATGTGTTTTCAGAAAGAAAATTGATGGACTGGAATGACTGCTGCATCTTGAAATTAAAAGATGCAAAAAGATACAACTGGACATGGTGCAGCACCAAGAAGACAATGTGGCTGAAGAAAAGAAAAATCTAAAGTGGCTAAACAATGTACGAATCATGCGTAGCCTGTGCTGCTCCATGTATTGGTGCTGCAGTGACATCAACATTTGATTGTATTAACATCATGTTCTGCAATGCTCTGCATGGATGTGGCACATTTCTTCTCTTTGCAATGTCTCAAGGATACATTGAAACTTGAACATAAAATGAACACCAGGAAGACCATCATAAATTCACATTACATCAATTATACATCAAATACCTTAAATACAAATTCGTGTACGAACACCTCATTATACCGACAAGTTTCTTGTTTTCCTATGACATCTGGAATTATTATAATACTTTTCATTAATATCCATTGTTTGCATAAATTGTTAACAGTGGTATTTATTTTTCAAAATAAATTATACAGTGTATAAAGGATTTCTATGATGCAGATCAATCGCTTTGGAGACTAGATAAAAATCAATGACCTGGTAAACTAAGATCTACTGGTAAAAGCAGTATGTTAGCAATCTTCTTTATACTGATTCAGTTGTTACATTTTGTAAAACAACTACAAGGTCAAGATAAATGTTATGTCTTCTGTTGGTAAGTCGGTTTGGTGAGAAAAGAAATTGGATTACTGGCACCTAAAAAATAGGATGTGCCAAAAATGTACAGTAATGTTTTATATCAGCCCGTAATTGTCATAGTCAACATTATTTTCCATTTATGACTACCTAGAAAATAGAAACAGATACAGTTTATTTCTCCATAACTATGACTGCTAGGTTGGCATGTGTGTATATTATTGTTATATCTGAGGTTTAGTGAATATGCACTGTTTCAAGATCAAACTTATGTCAACAATACAGGTGTACTCACACATTATATTTACAATATTATGTTATTTTGTAGACACAAAAGTAGGTGTATTCAAACATATTATCTTAGCAGGGGTAGAACTTCAGCATTTATTTTACTAGACAGCAGGACTAGTAAAGACAAAAGTTTACTAGTCCGCCAAACGGTTTACTAGTCCTGCAAATAAAAAACATAGCACAAATTTAGGTCACAACAATTTTATTTAAAACACAAAAAACCACAGTGTCATCCAGGCCTGGCGTTAACACTGCCTGTCAGTCAGTCAGTGTCACTCAGTCTCGGAGTCGGAGGCACTACTATCATCACAGTCGGTGTCACTGCTGTCAGTGTAACTACTACAGTCGGGCCTTGGCCTAAGCGGCTGAGTGTCTGGCCTCCGGGCTCCACCAGCACTCCACAGCTCGATTGCCTCCTTCGGTACAAATGCAGCGATGTCTGGTGAAAAATATGATGCATAAAGGCGGGAAATACAACAATAAATAGTATTACTTTTGAACCCGAAGATCCAGGCAAGTTATAACACAGATCTACATCAAATGCAAATTAATAATTTCCCATGGCATTGTTTACTGCACGGCACGCTTGAAATGAGAGATAACAGAGAAATGAGGGATAATAATTTAAACCATATAGTGCTAACCCTAACAAAGTACAATCAAACACAATATTTTTTTACATTTTATAACATATCACATGGGTAACATAATTACCTAAACAAATGCGTCAGACGGTCCATGGTGGCCGTGTTCAGCGCTTGGATGGCTCGGTGGGCAGGTGCAGTGCCGGGACGGGCTTCGAACGCAGTTTGCCGGAAGACAGCTCGAGTGTGCGCCTCGCTTGTACTGTGTGCGCGTAGCGAGTCTGGACGAAAGTTGTCCGTGCCAGTCAAGAACGCATTCTTGCCAAGGACACCAGTTACGTTGTATGTCCTGCACACTTTGCAAAACATCAAATCGTTGTCGTCATCGTAGGACAGCCAAGTGTGGTCTCGTTCCCAAACCTTCAATAGCCACGCTGTCGTTTCTGCTGGTCGTACAGCGTGTCCCGTTCTCGCTTTTCCACCTTGCGTTTAACTTCTGGTTTTGCAACCCAAGTTAAATAACGAGGCATCGTGCGTAAACGTAACAAAATAATTAGTAATGAATTAACAAAATAATTGATGTAGAACTGAAGATGTGAACCGTATTCGAAATCCGCGCATTTGAAAATAGATTAGAAAATAGACGCGAAAATGGACGCCAATTGCGCTCATTAGCCGGTACCCCTCTACATGATACGCTAAGCCAAACAAAACGGTCGTTTCAGATTTCTATGTCACATAACAACCAATCAAAAGTACCGTTTCACTGTCGATTCACATTAGGTGAAGATTTACTTTGTCAATTGTACGGTTGGTGGCGCCACGCAACGCTGATTTTTACTAGACAGCCGGACTAGTTGGTAGGCCGGGTTTACTAGTCCGCCGTAATCTTTACTAGTGTACGGACTAGCGGACTAGTGGGTAGTTCTACCCCTGCAAGTTAGTATCTATATATACACAGTATATATATTTAATTTTATATACATATATAGTTTATATACATAATTATCATTCCCATTATAATAGTTACATATTTGTTTTGGATGGTATTGTCAATGCTTGAATAAATGATGCAATCTATCACGGGTTGTCATAATATTGATGCACTTATATATATATATAGCATTTCTCAAGCAGCATATATATCTGAAAGTGGCAGCCAGGCTTACTTACCTATTATTTTTATGTAGATGTGGTGGAACATTAACATAATGTACATATGAAACATTAAATACATTTGGCAAAATCTGTGTCCCATGGCCATGATAAATAATAAATGAAATATGTTTATATAAAGAAATAGTGTCCTTTTTACATTAATATATATATTTTGATGCCATCGAATTAATGTCTGCAATACTGTGGTCTTCTGAAATAGAAATTGTAGTTTCAAGTGTAATTAAACGTGCCTACACAAATTGTAATTGTGTAACATGCAGTCAATCTATAAATTACTGCGGTGAATTACTAATCGGTCCCGTTTGTTGGCTGGTCCCGCTTGTTTACTTTTTATTGTGGAATTTTGCATTGGCTAGCAGTGTAGGCGCGGCGCCGCTTTCAAAGACGTATTTATGCAATTTCAGCGGCCAATAAAAATTGACAAACACACACCAGTATCATTGAATCACACACAATTTACTAATATGTTTTTGCGACGTTGTAACAGCAAATAACTGAGAAATCTCCATTTGAAAGCAATACCACAAAAGTTACTCGACCTCTTGCGTTGGCGTAACATTGCGATGAAATATACGCCATATTTGCGAATGTTCGTATAGTAAATGTTTCGAGAACAGCACTTGCGAAAACAATCGTAACTTACGCTCTTTTGATGTCATTTTTATGTAAAAATGGCGCTAAGAAATTCGTAAGTCGTTCGAGAATACGGTCCCTGGTGTCACGCTTACATTTATCCGGGCGTTAAATAATATCCGGATGACGTTTTTGCGCGTGCGCATATCTAGGGAAATGTATTTAGCACCAGCTACAACTGTCACGTTTTCATTTATCCGGGCGTTATGTATGCTTATATGTATATATACATATACATCAATTATAAAATGTTTGCTTCCGACAGACATAAACAATTTCTGTCGTAAAACAGTTTCCTCTCCACGCACATGTCACGTGATTTACTGTTATACTTGGTCACAAATCTGAAACAGCAAATTATAATTATGTACTCTAACTATAACGCACGTATTACAACAACAAACGAAACATATTTAAGTACTGGATATTATTTATCACTACGTGATCTACTGGTGCCAAATATTATGCCTTACATATGCACATAAACTTCACCCGGATAAAATTTAACGGCCGGATAAATGTAAGCGCGACACCGGGTTACCTTTAACCCTGGTTAAATCGCCGTCCATGTAGTCGCAGCTTATAGTGTCCATACATGTCCAATAGATGGAAAAGGAAATAAATAACTCGAAACAATTGCCTTTGTGTTTGTTTAAATATATCGCCAACTGGCAGATTATAGGTCAATGGTCCAATGAAGCGTACGGACACAGAAAGGGGTGACTGACCCTCGGCGTCTGTGAAGAGATACAATTACAATTTAATATATAGATACCAGGCGGGGTTGGTGACGTTTCAGTTCACGTCCAACTCATTTCCGAGGTACAACCGTGCCGACTAGCCCACCCCCTCCCCCCCGGCGTGTGATGCTCCTTGCTATTAGCTACTCGCGGCCTCGCATGTGCATGTGCTTCAGCAACGTGTGTCTGGAATCACCATGTCATCGCCTTTATGTGTTTCTGTATTGGATTATGCGTAACGCCACGCGTCAATCTCAGACACGTTGACGTTATGACAACGGATGTGTGTTATAGACCCAACATTTACCTTGCGATCTATGTCCGCGCATTCTCGAAAATTTATGTCAACGATCTATTCACAGAACGGATACAACTTACACCATTCTGTACATGTTTTGACATCAGTCAAAATTAACTGGATTATTTTGAACGTACTTTCACGAATGCTAGAATATGCATTACTTGATAAATAGGTTCTCGCTTTGGACGTTTTACGTAACTTATAACATCTCAGAAACCACACATAACTTCATCCGCGGTTACGTCACCGGATAGTCCAATCCGTGCGTCAGGCATACCAATTTATTACGTGTATCTGCCGGATAGCCGCTAAACGCGGATAAAGGAGTTATCTGCGTTTCGTGCATACGGGCCCAGATGTACGTCGTGTTTTTTTTAAACGTCTGCTACAAATATTCGGGAAATCGTTTTGCACGTATGTACGTATTTAATGCCATCTGAAAGATGGAAATTTTTGGTAGTGTCTATCACCAGGTAGCACACGATTTCCTGAACCGAAGCAAGGTAGACTATTTACTGAAATTGTTTGGTAGTGCTTATAACCAGGTAGCACACGACTTCCTGAACCGAAGCAAGGTAGACGATTTACTGAAATTGTTTGGTAGTGTTTATAACCAGGTAGCACACGACTTCCTGAATCGAAGCAAGGTAGACGATTTACTGAAATTGTTTGGTAGTGTTTATAACCAGGTAGCACACGACTTCCTGAACCGAAGCAAGGTAGACGATTTACTGAAATTGTTTGGTAGTGTTTATAACCAGGTAGCACACGACTTCCTGAACCGAAGCAACGTAGACGATTTGCTGAAATTGTTCAATTCGAAAACAGATTATGTCGTTTGGAAATCTAACTGTACCATGCTAATGCCTCTCATAAAATGCTGTCTCAAAACAGTAATACGGCGAATGACATAGATCATTGCATGATACTGGGGCTTAAATCCTTAATTCAGACCAGTGAGCATACATTGCCGAATGTGTAAATAACATGTAAATAAAATGTAAATAACAGTTCAAAACAAACCATCCATCTTCTCAGATCGACGGTAACGCCATCTGTCGAATAACGTTTAATATAAATAAAAGATAGTTTCTTATATAGCGCAGTGTTCAGTCTTCAGGACTGCTCAAAGCGCTTTACACTTTACTCCATGGCAGACCTGTTCAATCGAACACCATCTTGACTTCTCTTGAAAGAATCCAGCCACACTGCAATTAATGCGCGAAGACTATTCGTACACAAATATCAACCACTGTCTATAGTCAGGTACTCATTCATACAGCTGAGTGAACTGGAGCACCGCAGAGTGTATGAACTTGCCCAAAGTTCGACACGGCAACACATGATTCGAACCCGGGTTCTCTCGGCCGAGAGTCCGAAGCTCTATCCACTGCACCACGGCGCTCCACACATACTACACTGCGACATATTATGGCTAGCATTATTCTCGTCTAACAGATAAGTACATAGCCGTCACAAGTCTACGTAAATCAAACCATCACCAATGAGACAACATGACACAAACATGTAGTCATCTTAAGTAGCGACAGCATGACGAGCAATTGTCATAAAAACAAAATAAATACAAATTTGTCAAACACAGTCATATCGGACCTACCACAAGTATACTAGTATAGATTGCCCTCGTTTGGTCAACTATTTATTTGAGAATCTGAACTATACATGCGCGTTGGAAAGGATGAACCAATGGTTCACCGCCTCTCACGCTAAACATATAAACATTTCAAATATTTGAACAACAACCCACTAAACTGAATGGCAACGAACAACGCAGTGACAGTCATCTATACTGCACACACCGTAGGTGAGATTATCTCAAGTCGGGTAAGTCTAAAAATTAGCATTATCTGTGAGCCATCGCACAAATCCCTGACCGTTGCAGTATCGTCACAATCTTGACGCCAAGCGCGTTTGACGGAAGAAGCGACATCAACCATCACACGACCGACTCGCTGACCTCAATTGACGTTAGTTCCATTTATCCTTAATTGAAAGCATGGATGTCGAGTGTAGAATGCGGCAGGCGAAGGAAGCTTAATGCTCCTTTAGCATGTCTCACTTACAACTTCTGTCGCAAAGGGCATTGCTGTTTCTATTGTCACGGCATCTCGCATCAATGTGTGAAGTGGTTTCCGAAATTCTGGGCGGAAAGCGCAACCTTTGATATTACGTTCAATCAACACCTTTATTTTCATGCCAGGTTTGGTGACTAACATCGACGTTAATTTGTATTTCATTGTGGGAATATCACAGACCAACTTTAGTAGGAAGTTAATTGTGTTAGAAGACACACTTAAGAGTCCCCTTGAAAGTTGCCATCGGCTGTTAACTTTCAGGCAGGCCTAGCATTTGAACGTTGCTGCGTTCGTTGTATAAAGCTTGGTTAGCTCTTGTTTATGTAACCATGGTGTGTATAAAACGTGGCCCCTTATTGTCCGCGTGAAACCTCACAAATCTAGTGTCGTAGTCTAACTATAACAGACACATATTGTTTTTTATTGATGTCAGTCATGTTAATCAAAGTTTGGTTATAAAATATATGGTTTGAAAAAAATTGAGAGCGAAGCGACATCGTCACCATAAGCGTGCGACAAGATTGCTACTTGGTCGCTCCCTGTTAAGTGTGCCTTGCCCTGAAGCTTTCGATGAGATGACCCTGAACAACGGCCTTGACATAGTCTAATGACGTAACAAACGCCTCGTTGCGACGGCAACACGCCTCGTGTAAACACGACTTAACATGTTAAATATAAGGAGTCAACAATCAATAATAATAATTATAATAATAATGGAATGACTTCTTTAGCGCCAATATCCTCGGAAAATCCGAGCTCAGTGATGCAACAAAACTAAAGTTTCCATATCCAGATCAATTACCTCGGAAACTAGATATAAATCATATAAAAATAAATTAACAGGTATTCTCAGATCCACTAAGAAACAATATTATAGCAGTTTACTCGCACAGAAGAAAAATGACATTGCTGGCACCTGGAAAGTACTTAAAACTGTAATGGGAACACCTCGCTTAGGAAATCACTACCCAGATCAGTTTGTTAATGATGGCATAACCAGTAGTAATAAGGAAGATGTAGCGAACATGTTTAACAATTATTTTACTAATATCGGTCCGGAGCTGTCAAAGGATATAACGGCACCAACAAATGTATCTATTTATGACTACCTAGAAAACAGAAACAGTAACAATTTATTTCTAACTCCAGTTAATGAAGATGTGTTATCCGAGCTGTGAACAATTGGGAAAGTAAAACATCCACAGATTGCGAAGACATAAGTATGCATTTGGTCAAAGAAGTTATTAACTCCATTGCAAAACCTATCACTTATATTTGTAATCTATCTTTCACTTCTGGAGTATTCCCGGAGAAAACGAAAATAGCAAAGGTTATCCCACTCTTTAAATCTGGGGATAAGTATATGTGCACTAATTATAGGCCTATTTCACTATTACCACAATTCTCAAAAATATTAGAAAAATTGTTCAGTTCTCGTTTAGATAGCTTTATTACCAAACACAAACTAATAAACCCAAGCCAATATGGATTTCAACAAAATATGTCAACATGTCACGCACTAATAAATCTTGTTGATGCAATAACCCAATCATTGGATGCAAAAAATATGCTATTGGTGTTTTTATCGATTTAAAAAAGGCATTTGACACTGTCAATCACAAACTGTTATGTAAAAAAATGGAATTTCTTGGTATCCGTGGTGGGGCATTTAACTGGTTAAATAGTTATCTAGAAAACAGAAAACAATTTGTGTCCATTGACAAATGTAATTCTACTGTGCGCAATATATCATGTGGTGTCCCACAGGGTTCGATCCTGGGCCCCAAACTATTCATTCTATACGTCAATGATATGTGTAACATATCTAATCTAGTAAAATACATTCTCTTTGCAGACGATACTAATATCTTTTATGCAAATAGTAACATCAATAAACTAAACGAAACTGTATGTAACGTTCTGGACCAAATGTATACATGGTTTGCAGTAAATAAATTAACTCTGAACATATCTAAAACCAATTATATGTTATTTGAAAATCGTATGCTAAACAAAGAAATTAATATCAAAATACAAAATGTTAATATCGAAAGAGTAAGGGTCACCAAGTTTTTGGGTGTGTTTATTGATGATCTACTAAATTGGAAAGCTCATATAAAATACGTACAATCAAAGCTTTCAAAAAGTACAGCTATAATGCATAGATGCAGTCATCTACTTGATAGAAATAGTAGACGTATTCTGTACAGTTCTCTCTTTTTGCCGTATTTAAATTATTGTGCAGAGATATGGGAAAACACGTACCCAACAAATATTAACTGTATTTTCTTATTACAAAAAAGAGTAATCCGCATTATATTTGGTGCAAGATGGTTGGATCATACAAACTCACTTTTCCAACAATTACATGTTCTAAAATGTCCAGATATCATAGAACTGAAAACATCGTTATTTATGTACAAAGCTTACTACAGCTGTTTGCCATCAAATATTCAGTGTTTGTTTACTAGACGGGAAATAACATACTCAATGCGAGCTAATCATGACCTAGAACGACAGAGAGTCTGTTCTACCATGCGATCAATGTCTCTTTGTGTAAAGGGAGTGCAATTATGGAATTCTCTATGTGATCATTTAAAAACTACTAATACTATTACTGAATTTAAGCGTAAATGCAAGAACCTTTTATTTGAGAAATATCTGGTTGTGGAAACCTAAATAAAATCAAACACAAATGTAATCATGCCATTGAGGAAATTACAATATGTGTAAAGATGTGTACTTATGGCATACTTTAAATTTTGAATATGCACATATTCCATTGCATGTTTTCAATTATTGTAGCTAGATGGTTAGATGAATAGCAAATTCGAATAATATAATATTGATGTCTCAAAATACATGTATGTATGTATGTGAATATATGTATGTATATATGTGTGTATATGTGTGTATACATACATGTATATAATTATATATATAAATACATGTCAGGGGTAAATTTACACAAAAGTCAATGACTTCGTATTTACCCCCTTCAAACATTGTATTGTATATTCTCACTTGTATTATAGTTAAACTTGTTTGGTTGTCTTGTCTTGTATATATTGTTATCAATGTTCTGAATAAACGTTCATTCATTCATTCATTCATTCATTCAAAGGATTAAGCGTTCTCATTGTCAAGTACAGAGCAATAGTCGTCGACATATGGATGGAATTGCTAAGAAGCTAAGGAGGATATGCAGTATTAAAAAGATAGGTGTTTAGATGACGGCGAAATGAAACTATATTTCTTGCTGACTTAACACCAACAGGGAGTAAGTTCCACACAGTTGGTGCAACAACAAAAAAGGCTCGAGTTCCAGCATTCGTTTTAAGTTTAGGAATAAAAAGTAGAATAGAGTCTGCCGACTGAAGCTGTTTAGGTTCCTTTGTTGGAGTAAGCATGGAATGTAAGTATGCATGTTATTTTGATGATAAGGCTTAATAAGTAATTGTACAGATCTTTAAAATAATGCGATATCGCACAGGTAGCCAATGCAGTAATTTTTAGAAGTTGCACTGGACGAGAAAAACGAGGCGATCGTGTAATTACCCTTGCCAAACATTATGACGTTGGATAACAGAGCTTAGTGGCGTGGATTAGAGAGTGGAAAGCAAAGGCCCAAGAACAGAACTCCGGAGAACACCACATAAAGTGGGCAGTGCAGCCGAAAAGTAGTTCCCAATCTTAATGGTTTGGTGTCTATGAGTTAGGTATGAAGAATTGTTCCAGATACACCTTACCACATTAATAAACATTTAATTAGAATGTTGTGATGAATAGTGTCAAAGCCGGCTGAAAGATCAAATTCATTCGTTATTGTAGGCAACATTATTGTTTTGAATAATTAGTAAGACAATTGTTCGACAAAATACGCTATACGGAACACCATTGTCTGAGGGACACGTTAAGTAACGTTGGTCCAAATCATACACATCGGACATCGTTAGATCGTTTAATATCAATCAACAACACTACCATAAATTGTACGTTTTTTTTCTTCAAAAAGTGTCTTTTCGTTCGCAACAACACCAGTGAGCTCAAATATTAAATATATTTAAATTACGGCCTAACAATGATTAATAACTGTATTGCTGAAATTTGTAAAATGGAGCTCCCCACTCGTTTCAATAAATGTAGAACTATGGTCTTGGTTCAAGATCCCATCAACCAGTATTTGACTGTCTTGGGACTGTCATAATTATAAAGTCGGGTGTCACCCAACAGGGAGGGGGGCGTTTATCCGCCGATGATTGGCGATTAGTCGACGTCGTCGAAGTAGATAGTACAACTACGGCGAACACGGAGCACTATGTAAATGACCGCCAGCCAATGCGGAGACGTTTGAGCGCCTGGTCAGCGTTTCTTCTGTCGAGCACGGCTGCTTCAGACTTGTTTGGCACTAAATAAAGAAAAAGGCACATTTCGTGAAGTTCGGTTTCAAGACGACTGATTGTTCATCGACCCGCCTTGAGCTGGCGTAACGGAGAGACAGGCGGCTGTTTCTCAAGGTGTAGCACGCGAGACGAGCACGGCTTTGAGCTGCCGTTGTTGGCGCCGTGGAAAGCACATTCCGCTGTCCGGCGCACCGAGGCAACGTCGTCTCCGAGGTCTCCGCCCGTAGCCTTGTCCGTGCCTCGGTGTTTAGACGCCGCCAATTATTGCTATCAATCACACGCCGGCGATTAACGTTTTTCTGCGGCCGAGCAGCGCGAGATAGACTGCGCGGCAGAGACCGGCAATATGCAGCACTGTCAGGACGTCATGGTGACGTCGTCCACTGTCACGCGTTGGACCTGCACCGCACGGTAGGCTGAACTGTGACAATGCACTGCGGATATTGCTGGACGTTGTGTGCTGTCCTCGGACTGTTGATTCTTGGCCGGACAGGTGAGTGCAGGGATGACACTGGCGACTGGACGGCGTGTGTGTGCGTGCGTGCGTCCGTCCGTGCGTGCGTGTGGCTGTGCCTGTGCGTTACGTGTGCGTGTGGGTGAGTGGGTGCGTGCATGCGCACATGCGTGCATTATGTGCATATGTATGTATGTGTGTATGTATGTATGTATGTATGTATGTAAGTATGCATGTATGTAAGTATGCATGTATGTATGTATGTATGCATGTATGTATGTATATATGTATGTACGTGTGTACGTATGTGCGTATATATTTGTGTATATATGTTTGCATGCATGCTATTAGCAATACGTATAGATGTTTCCAAGTGATTATAAATGTCCAGTTTTGCCTTTGTACATGGATCTAAGCATTGACCTACACTTTGCGACTAGACGCTAGCGATTGTAATCGACCCGTGTTATTCACTCGCTGCGAGAACATCCAACGGAAGTGTGTTTGCTTGTTGCTAACACGAGGACATGTGACTAGAGCCTGCGAATCTAAATGTAATCGACCTAGACGTAATGTTTGTTAAGCTAGTCTCCATAGAGTCTTCGGGCGTCAATCTTTCATGGGATCATCTACTTATAACCCATGGATAATTCAAAAGCATAAGAGCTTTTACTGGACGTTAAACGATTATTCACTCCGTTACGAGTGCTTTCTGTGACTGTTCGAGCTTATTTAAACGACCTCTACTGTGCAGTGGGCGTATCGCGTAGTATGGATGAACCGTAGAACAGACGCACAAAAAAGGTTCAAATTTCACAATCTTCGTCAACGTGTGGTTCGAATTCTTGGCGCAACCACCAGTGAATGGGTAACCACCAGTGCGTCTGTGTGCATATGTCGTGCCACCCGTGAATGGGTAACCACCAGTGCGTCTGTGTGCATATGTCGTGCCACCCGTGAATGGGTAACCACCAGTGCGTCTGTGTGCATATGTTATGTCACCCGTAGATGGGTAACCACCAGTGCGTCTGTGTGTATATGTTGTGCCACCCGTAGATGGGTAACCAACAGTGCGTCTGTGTGTATATGTTGTGCCACCCGTAGATGGGTAACCACCAATGCGTCTTGGTGTATATGTTGTGCCACCCGTAGATGGGTAACCACCAGTGCGTCTGTGTGTATATGTTGTGCCACCCGTAGATGGGTAACCACCAGTGCGTCTTGGTGTATATGTTGTGCCACCCGTAGATGGGTAACCACCAGTGCGTCTGTGTGCATATATTGTGCCACCCGTAGATGGGTAACCACCAGTGCGTCTGTGTGCATATGTTGTGCCACCCGTGAATGGGTAACCACCAGTGCGTCTGTGTGCATATGTTGTGCCACCTGTAGATGGGTAACCACCAGTGCGTCTGTGTGCTTATGTTGTGCCACCCGTGAATGGGTAACCACCAGTGCGTCTGTGTCCATATGTTATGCCACCCGTAGATGGGTAACCACCAGTGCGTCTGTGTGTATATGTTGTGCAACCCGTAGATGGGTAACCACCAGTGCGTCTTGGTGTATATGTTGTGCCACCCGTAGATGGGTAACCACCAGTGCGTCTGTTTGTATATGTTATGCCACCCGTAGATGGGTAACCACCAGTGCGTCTTGGTGTATATGTTGTGCCACCCGTAGATGGGTAACCTCCAGTGCGTCTGTGTGTATATGTTGTGCCACCCGTAGATGGGTAACCACCAGTGCGTATGTGTGCATATGTTGTGCCACCCATATATAGGTAACCACCAGTGCGTCTTGGTGCATATGTTGTGCCACCCGTAGATGGGTAACCACCAGTGCGTCTGTGTGTATATGTTGTGCCACCCGTAGATGGGTAACCACCAGTGCGTCTGTGTGTATATGTTGTGTCACCCGTAGATGGGTAACCACCAGTGCGTCTTGGTGTATATGTTGTGCAACCCGTAGATTGGTAACCACCAGTGCGTATGCGTGCATATGTTGTGCCACCCATATATAGGTAACCACCAGTGCGTATGTGTGCATATGTTGTGCCACCCATATATATGTAACCACCAGTGCGTCTGTGTGCATATGTTGTGCCACCCGTAGATGAGTATTTTTACTCGTGCGCTTAATGCGTCAGAACGCCTTCAACACGTCACTGAGGACTCGTTGTTGCCTAACTTCCTCGGGTACAAAGCCGACGACAAAGTCGTTATATTCCAGTCCATGCTTTACTAAACACGCAGGAGTAGCGAGGTGTGGTGAAAAGTGCTAGCCGTCCGAATAAGCCATCGATGCGTGCCTGATTAAATTACCTGCACATCAGTTAAAGCATTACTTCGAGAAACGGATCGTTGAGAGAATAGACCGTGTTGCTTGTGAATCCGTTCACAGAAAATAACAATACTGATAGCTTACTTACCTTCAGCCGTCGTGCTGTAGCCATACGTATGGCCATTGTACAAATGGCTGTCCTTGTAGCGAACCTGTTAAAACGTGCCTCGCGCGTTGCATCCCGGGGGTGCTGGTATTATGTTGCACTAAGGCTGGAATTTGTGAACTTTTTATTAATTGCATACGTTTATAAATCACATACATATTAAACCAAGAAGCCCTCTGCTACAATATCGCATAATGGCACACGATGTGCCAGGAGGCAAATCGATTACGTTGTCTGGAAATGTAATCAAATATATTGAAATTATGCATATAATGTAAATACCAGTCGGCTGCTACGGACGCTGGATCCGCAGTTTCACGGCTCGCATCATTCGTAGCATCGGTGCACACTCTCGCACTCTTGTCCTCTCTCTCTCTCTCTCTCTCTCTCTCTCTCTCTCTCTCTCTCTCTGTCGTCGATCTCGATCCTGATCTCCATCTCCTCAATCTGATTTCATCATCTCCCTCCCTCCCCTCTCGACCCTCCCTCTCTTCTCCTTCCTCTCTCCTTCCCATCTGCCCTAACATCCTTCTCGCCCTCCTCCAAATTGCTCTACTTACCCTCTCCCCTCTCCCTTCTCCTCTCCCCAGATCTTCTGACACAACTCTTCCCTCTCGCCCTCTCGCACTCTCGCTCTCACGCCCTCTCACACTCTCGCAAACTCGCTATTTACTCTACTTACTACCATCCAATCTTTAAAAATATGTCCCAAAGATGTTGAACAACATTTAAGTACAGAATCAACCAAGGTAAACGAATGGCTTAACATATATAAACTGTCTTTAAATATAAAGAAATCCAAATAAAACACAAACTGGCAAATAAACAAGTAAGTCATTTTCAACTCAAGTTAGATGAAACCAGGATCGAAAGAATTCAAAAAGGTTTATAATCTTCTCGGAGTAGCATTGCAAGAAAACCTAAGCTGGGACATTCATATTAAAATATTTCAATCAAATGTTCTAAATTGATTGGGATATTAAACAAATTAAAGCGATTTTTGCCATTAACTATAAAAGTTATTTTATATAACTCATTAATGTTACCATATATAAATTATGGCCTAATGATATGGGTTTATTAATGTAACAGAATCATCAATCTACAAAAAAGCAATTAGAATAAGATGTTGTAATTATATTGTAAATTACGGGAATTACAATTTTATTATAGATATTTGCACATGACATTACCAGTATATTTGCAAAACTTACCATTTACTTTAAAAAGAAATGTTCATAACTTTAATACACGATTACATGACAACTTCCCTACAACTAGGGCTAAACATTACTTTGCCAACCGATGCATTAGGTATGACATTCCATTACAAATAAACAACACTGTATCACATAAGGAACAACATTTTAACAAATAGCTTACAAGGATTGATTAGTTATGCCAAACTATGTTTTCTACAAAATTACAGAGAGTAGTGTTTTTGCCAAATTGTTACATATATGGACGTTCTTAATAATAAATAAATAACACATTTCGTTTTAATTTCTTTATTTCTGTAAATCAGTACTATAATTAGTATGTCAGATTTATTTGTAACTATTAGTTAGATTTTAAATTAAGTAAACTTATTTATTCTTTGCGATTTTGTCATTATTGTTAACGTAATTGAAATAGTTGTCAAACCCTTACTGCATTGGAAATTATTACGAGAGCGACCAAGAATGGTCTTAGTGGCAGTCTCCCTGACCACTTTTTAGCTTATCTACAGCAACATGACAGTTCATGGTTAGGATATTGTCAATTCGTTATTCCCTACATTAAATCAATATTGTTATATTTTTATGTTATACATTTAGTTAATAATACATCATATGTATTAACTGCTATTTTTTCAACATATATTATTTCATAATTGAGCTGTAGATATTTCTGTTTTGAAAATGTACCGTTTTGTGTTATATGTGGGTCAAATAAACGATTCCGATTCTGACCGCCCACAGATCAGATACCACCAGACTTTTCCATTCTACGGACGATTGGTGTTTTGTTCAGCGGAACTGTTGTTCTTTGCAGACACGCACATGCACCCATTGAAATACGTGTTCGTAGACAGCTTCTGTGTTCATGTGTGCTCTGCCACTGTGTTGTAGGAAGTCTATTGAACCGACAGGTAAACAATAATCAATCTTCCCGCGCTGATAATCTGGACGAAATCTACAAAATTACTAACCTCACAATAAATTATGCAAATTACTTTAAATTAGTTTCTTATGTGTCCTTTTTTGACAAACTGTTGTTAATTCTTCTCAAGGCAAGTGTCTGATAACTGCATATCCTGTACATAGATGACGGTGTCCAAAATGCCTCCGTTTGATGATTCCCTTCGCATATAATCCCCGTCACACAATCATCCCCGTCATACAACCATCCCCGTCATACAATCATCCCCGTCAAACAAGATGCTCTCCGACATACAAGATGCTCCCCACAAATCCGGAAGTAAGCTACAGTAAAGATTACAACCCTGTAACCGAAAATTGGTGCGACACCTAGTAAGCACTGGTTTTAGGTCGACGTTGTTTAGACTAATGGCGACATCTCTTATGTTCATACTTAGCAGTAATTAGCCACCTACTACTGACCAGCGCGTCAGACCAAACCTATTGACCAGTTCTTAGCTGCAGGTGACAACTGACGTTAGCACATCGTCCGGGCCATTATGTTTCTAATAAGCACGCCGGCAACAGTTACCAATTGATACGAGCGTTATTACGTGCCCGAGCGACGTGCCCGAGCAACGCCCATAATAATAGGTCAAACGGCTCTGTGAGTATTTCTACTCACGCGTTAGAGCCTCTATAATTTTAGCCACAGTGTTTACATTGGTATTCTGAGCCAACGACTAGGTATTTGTTGTTTGTAAGGTTGATAATGCTTGTCGAAGACAGTTTATATGGGCGTTATTGCACTCTGAGGTTGTTTATTTTTTCAACGAGGACGAGGGAAATTTTTTCCCAAATAGCTCATAATACCTTATGCTTTGAAAATATCAGCATGGCGTCTCCTGCACCTATATTTGGACAACAAAACTTGTTAGAATACAAATGAATCTTACATGGATGAATATCAGTACTGCATTTCTATATCGTAGTGAAGTACTTTGTATCTACCTTGATTAACTTATGATGTACTAGTCTCTTAAATTGGTTCATAGTGAAACGTGGCCTGTGTTCAGCAGCGAAAACATGCGGCCATGGAGGTAACAATCCAGTGTGTTTATATATGGAAACTAACGAATAATCTGTGCCTCCCAAATTCGGATTCCACACCCATATGATATGAAATATCAGGATTGCATGCTGCTCGTATCACCCAAAAGGTGTTCCAGTTGTATTGCCTCCACGCGGAAAATGTACATACATATGCTTGTTACTTGCTACTGCGTAGGGATATAAACGAAACACGTCACTTATATGAATGTCTGTTACACAGGTAAGTCATCCAACATGCAGAACTAGTAAAAACTGGTGCTAAATTTTATTCACGTAAGTATTTCTAAAAAGATGTTTTCTTACCATTGCAAATGTTGCTAACTGGTCCACCGCTGTCCTCAACTCGGCCAGCAATCGCCCGATGACAACACACTGTGTGTCGTTTCTGAATTACGGATGTAGTGGCCCATATCACCAGCAGGCTCTTATATTACCGAGTCTTCCCCTACGTCCATTGCATCTACTTTATACATGTAGTCAAAGTTAGACTGACGTCATTTTTAGTAGTCCGCGTGGTACAGTCATTCGTCTCTATTCCGTTAGCGATTGATCGAAAACAGTTTAAAGCTAAATGCTGAATAAACTAAGTTTTTTTATTAGTAAATACAAAAGCAGCGTGACAAAATTAAGAGCGTTTACTGCACCTGCCCTAACCCATGACGTCACGTGAGCAATCTCGACACGTAACGTATGAGTTATGTTTTACACCATTTACATTTTAGACAGCATATTTCTCAAACATGCCATTGATGGTATACAAAGTTGTCATCTAAGCAATTGTCATGTTTACATGTCCACTATTCATTCCTGTAAGAATATTTAGACAGCTTCGAGCATCAAGTGTTGATCTACTATTTGTTCACATAGTTGAAACTAGCATAGGAACGCTATCGCCTCCCCGGTTATTGCACCGACTTAGGCCAGTACGAAACAATGCAATGTTGTCGAGATATGAAGTCTTGATTTGTTAACTAAGATTGTCTTCCTTAGCGCCCTAGCGTGTTTGTTATTTATGAAAGACGTGCAATATTTTGAGAGTTAATGTGCCTCTGAGGTCGGGTGTTTGAATATGTAGACGCAACAATCTTTCTTTACTTATTACTATTAGTTTAATTAAGGCGACCGTTATAGACAGGTAGCAGCAGACACTAGTTTACATATGTCTTCCAGATACTCATTTGAACACAGATGTCCGGCGTAACGGGTCATGTGTCACAGGTCATGGATTAAGGGGTCTGCGACGTTTTAAATCCCAGAACGCACCTGGACGGGTCTTGCTCGTGTTTTGAGCTCTCCTTAAGATTGCCAAATAGAGGTAGCTTTTAGAAGACACTTTACATTGATACTTCGCCAGACCCACTGGTTACTGTCAATGTGATGCGAGCGGTTGCAATACGTGAGTTCAAATATAAGTGCGTCCACAGCGCTTTGACTGTGCTGACTGCGGGTGTGTATGTGCGGTGACTGCGGGTGTGTATGTGCACTGACTGCGGGTGTGTATGTGCACTGACTGCGGGTGTGTGTGTGCGCTGACTGCGGGTGTGTGTGTGCGCTGACTGCGGGTGTGTATGTGCGCTGACTGCGGGTGTGTATGTGCGCTGACTGCGGGTGTGTATGTGCACTGACTGCGGGTGTGTATGTGCGCTGACTGCGGGCGTGTATGTGCGCTGACTGCGTGTGTGTATGTGCGCTGACTGCGGGTGTGTATGTGCACTGACTGCGTGTGTGTATGTGCGCTGACTGCGGATATATATGTGCTCTGACTGCATGATTATATGTGCTCTGACTGCATGAGTCTATGTGCACTGACTGCGGGTGTATGTGTGCGCTGACTGCGGGTGTGTATGTGTGCTGTTCTGTCAAAGCTCACATGTTGACAATCACACTTCCATTTGCAACATCGAGAAAAGACGGTCAACCGTGTTTGGTCTGGCCCACTCCATGACGACGTCTTAACGATTGGTCCAGACTTGATAAGCTGCAGCATTTTATACGTGGGTATCACGGGGTGTTTGCACGTGTGTAGGTCTACATTGATTGATATCACAGGGTGTTTGTACGTGTGTAGGCCAACATTGATTGGCATCACGGAGTTTTTTTACGTGTGTAGGTCTACATTGATTGATATCACGGGGTGTTTGTACGTGTGTAGGCCAACATTGATTGATATAACGGGGTGTTTGTACGTGTGTAGGCCAACATTGATTGGCATCACGGAGTTTTTTTACGTGTGTAGGCCTACATTGATTGATATCACGGGGTGTTTGTACGTGTGTAGGCCTACATTGATTGATATCACGGGGTGTTTGTACGTGTGTAGGCCTACATTGATTGATATCACGGGGTGTTTGTACGTGTGTAGGCCTACATTGATTGATATCACGGGGTGTTTGTACGTGTGTAGGCCTACATTGATTGATATCACGGGGTGTTTGTACGTGTGTAGGCCTACATTGATTGATATCACGGGGTGTTTGTACGTGTGTAGGCCTACATTGATTGATATCACAGGGTGTTTGTACGTGTGTAGGCCTACATTGATTGGTATCACGGTGTGTTTGTACGTGTGTAGGCCTACATTGATTGATATCATGGGGTGTTTGTACGTGTGTAGGCCTACATTGATTGATATCACGGGGTGTTTGTTCGTGTGTAGGCCTACATTGATTGAAATTAGTATTATTGTTATTATTATTATTACATTTCCGCTAATTAAGTGTCATCGCGCGTGTATGTGTATAATACTCGTCGTAATCAAGACGGAACACCACATCTGGATTATGTTAAAGAACACAAAGTGTTACATTACATCTCTCCGTGCAACACGTTTCCTCTCCACCGATAACCCATTTAACATTTCCCTCATTTAAAGATCTTTCTAAACTCATTGCGCAACATGTGCGATATCCAGTCGTTTCCTGCAGCTAATATTGTCCTAATTACACATAGAAGCTCCTTCATTTTGCTGAATAAATGCTTTGAAGCCGCCACGTAATGAAACATGTTTTAACTTAGATCAATTTAAGACGACGTAATTATCGTGTGGACTATGTTACCAGTTATTTATCATGCCTGCCTTATCAATCAGGATGGCGTATTTGTAACAACGAACCAGTGTCGGCATATCTTATTGTCTGTCATATATCCCTTTTAAAAAATCTTCATCATCCATTTGCATTTTGCATCCGTTTATTCCAGTATGCGTTTGTTGTCCTTCACTTATTGAGTCTGGCGACGGTATAATATCAGAATTATTATACAAATGGCATAAATCGTCATCGCTGAAAATGGGCTTCTTTTGACACGTGAAGATGAAGATGTTTGTCCCATGACCAGGCCGGGTAATTACTTAACGTCAAACGATCAATACAGCTTCCCTTCGAGACTTGTCCTTCGCCACTAACAGATCGGAAACATCGGTGTTAGGTAAAGCACGAAACTGGCGCTGGTTCCGGGGACGTGGGCCACTTTTACTGGTGTTTGTGTCGTTCGTCGCCCCGGGTGATGGCCGATATTACAAACAAATGCGGCGGCTATTTCCATTAAATTACACGATCGTGTCCAGTGTTTCTGGTTACGACGTCTGCTGATATCGCAAAGACCAAAGAAACGAAAACAACTGTTTTGCTATGTTTATGCATCTCAGAGAACAAATTCTTAATGACTTTTGCGTTTTAATCTTCGTGTAATCACGTCTAAATGTACCAGTTTTCTGGAGCAGCACCGCCGCCGCCACCTGTGTAGATTAGTTCAGCGTCCAGTTTCGCTCCATCTCGAGAAGCAGTCGTTCAATCAAACGTTGCGATTGGATTGGGATGACGCAGAACAAGATGGTAAAATAATCTCTGTCGACGTTGGGGCGATCACTGATGGATATATGTGAACGCATTGTCTTCGCGCAGTAATCACAACGTGGCTGAATGCTTCACAGAGGAGTTGAGTTGCTGCCTGGCTGCGGGTGAAGTGTGAAGCACTTTAGTCATTCTTTGGACTGGGTACCTCGCAACATAAACGCAAAACAAAGCAAACTTAATGTTCTGGCTCAGTTCGATTTTTCCAGTCGTCTCGTATGATTCATTTCTCAAAAATCCTACATCGTTTGAAATACTAGCTAGCTCTTTTTATACAAATTTGTTATTCAGTGTCGGTGAAGTCATCGAAAAAACATGTATCTTTCTATTGACCGGATACGGTGACACTTCGGCGAAGTATTGAGGACTGTAATCTAGCTATGTATTCCATAACGCAGGGCTATTAACACTTTCATATTTTATCCAATATAACGATCAAAGTTATTTCTTTTATTTAGCTGTTTGTCCTATTTTTCAAACTCTGTGTTTTAAAATTGATCTACATGTATAATGCAATCCTGAGTACATTTTATTTGATAAGTACATCTGTGATTTTGCGTAAGTCTTACACTTCAACAGTTCATGTTCGACATCCACCGCAGTGGGTCACGGGATAGCTGACGTAGCGTATGACGTAGCATATGCTAAACGTGTACTTAATATCGCGTTTGTGATATCCTAGTATTTATTTTGGGCAGGTGTCGGCCCATGGATGCCATCCCTTGTATTGCAATATTTCCATATGTCTGAACATGTCTAACATAGATAGTGTCGTTTACCTACTGATTATTGTTTGATTAAATAATGTTCATAATCACCAGCTATATAGGTAACGACGTATTCTAATAATATACCATGCATTTAGTTGTGCAGACATTACCTATATTCTTTTTAATATTTGGGAAACGTCACTTTATTATCTCTGACCTCGCCTGTTCTTGACGCTGCAAGCATCCAGGTGTAACATCACTAACAGCCGACTCGGCATTTGAATGACTTCTCTCTCCACCTCGTCCTCGATAGGCTTCTTGATTGCTATAGTGACAGTACCTGCGGCCTGACTGGACACTTCATCTCTGCCGCGTTTAAATATCAGTAAAGTGGAGAAATTATGGCTACGCTTAATAAAAATAAACGTTAGATTTAGTTTGGAGTACACACACACACACACACACACACACACACACACACACACACACACACACACACAAACACACACACACACGCACACACACACACTCACGCGCACGCACGCACGCACGCACGCACACATATACACACAGACACACACACACTCACGCGCACGCACGCACACACGCACACATATACACACACTCACGCGCACGCACGCACACATATACACACACGCGCGCACACGCACGCACGTAAGCTCTATTGTCCAGAGTGTATACATTATTATTGCCGAAAGCGAGTGTTTGAATAGCATTACTTTCACAGATTAGGCAATATGATGGTATTTCTGAAAATAACTATGTCCTTTTTCGCAATTGTCTGTTTTTACTGCGCGTTGGGACGACGTCGAATTATAGAAAAAAAGTTAAACGTCATAAATGTATTTTCATAATCCCCCACATTTGTTTGTCCATTATTTTATTTCAGGCGCATCACTCCCACTGGTCTTGTTTATAGCAGCAGTAATGAAGCGTATAATAGCCCGCTTTATTTCTTCCAGCCAGGCTCTAATCCATCATATTCAACGTGACCCTAGATCGTATGCATTTTGTGGAACATTTCTTTCGACCTTGCGTTTAACCGTTGGCTGAATGGTGATAAATATTGTTTTGCTACGATCGTGCCTAAAGACCAAAGTACACAGAATGGCTGCAAGCAGCCGCTGACATTGACGTTGGAGGTAACTTGATTAATAGTTTTATTCACATGTCTGTCGATGTCGCTTATTTTAAATGCACCCTTTCCAAGGTCCTGTTTGCTTGCTCCCGTCCACGGACGTATGTTGCGGGCGAGGCCAGGCCCCCACCACGGGACTTGCTCGGGAAACAACACAACGTCTGACCAAGGGTACGTCGCATTTACGCGATGAACGCCGGTGTTTGTTTAACAACATTGTTGCCGTCAAAAACGAGCTGCGCCAACCAAACTGATACAGCCGACGTTTGCCGTGAACTGTCAGAAACCGGATGTGTGACATTATCGATCACTCTCGGTGATTGTCTGCGAGCGCTCGTCGAAATGCCGTTGTGTGTGTGCCAAGAATGTAGCACGCAACAACAGCTGTTGCGTGCTACATTCTTGGCACACACACAACGGCATTTCGAGCGAAGAAAACAGTTTAACAACATGTGGAGAAGCCGAGTCAATACTCGTCACATAGCAGTTGTTTACTCGAGCCGGGACTTTGCATGAGTCTGTGTTTTTTTATCTCCAATAATCGTCGCTATGCTTTTTGCAATATCCGTCTGGTCGGCCGAGAACTTGCTCCAGAAAAAAAACAATTCCCCATTAGTACGATCGCTTAGTTCACAAAATCATGTTACAGGTGCAAGGTGTACTTGTTCAAGTTGTAACTATATGAAATGCACCTGTAAAGATAACTTATGTTATATGGATTTATATTGTAATTTTACATTTCTTTGATCATGAACATCAACTTTGCACTTTGCATCAACTTCTTTTACCGGGATCATGCGTTCATGGTATCTAGTTGTGGACAATTAATTAAAGGAAGTTTGTCTATTTCTCGTTTTTCTACATTAACTAATACAATGTTCTTAAGACCATAATATATATGTTGAAGATGCATTGTCCGCCAAATGTTGCATTTATTAGTAATTCCAATGGTCGCAATTTGAATTTTTCTTTCTTGGCGATCGGAAGACGTCGGAACAATTGCTGAAACCACACGTAACTTTGTGAACAATCGAATAACATCTGTCTAACTTCCGGCACGAACCCTAAAACCGGTACTACCACTTAACCAACAGGTGATTTCGACAGAGGACATATTAAATGGTTACTTTTCTTTGAAAGGGTAGATGTGCATCTCGGTTTATTAGACAGGATGCATCAAGCCTCGCTCTACCACTGACTGCCACAACGGCGGATGTGGCGGGTAGACGACACGCACCAATCAGTTGGCAACAGTCGAGTGATAGATCGCTCTAACTGCTGGACCGACCGCCACAGTCGGTGGAGACGTAATATCGATCTGCCGTCTCTCGCCTCAGTCCGCACGCGCCGTGCGTAAACAAACGGCTTTATCGCTACACTCGCTCTTAATATCGTGTTCGTTATCTCCCACGCTTCCTACTTTACAGTCATGGTACTATTATTGCTACAGCTACTTCTGCGGTTGTCGCTGCTGCAGCAGCTACTGATGCAGCTGCTGCTTGCTTTCTGTTGTTCCGGTATAAGTTAGTGGCACTGTGAACCCGTATTTTTTCATGATATGTTATTCCACTGCGTTTAAATAGTGTTTGTGGAATAAAATGTAACTGGATTTTTAACGGTTTTTAACAGAACAGATTCATACCAAATTTACCTAGCGTAAATTTATCTCAACTACACAAATTACGGGAAACAGCTTTCAGAAAGAATGACACGTATCATTGCATGATTGTAAGGTGGTAAACAGACCCATGTTCTTATAGAGTTGTATTAAAAAATAGTTGTCTACAAAATATACCCTTTCTTGGTCAATTTACTATGGAGTCACTTTATTGAAATACACCGGTATACTGTAACTTGAGTCAAGGGGCTTGCAATGCGGCAGCCAACAAAGGGCATGGGTACAGTATCAGATGTCGTTTGTCCGTCTCGTCGTGAATCACAACTTGTCTCCAGTGAGTTCCTCAGACGTCGAGTTCAAACAGCCAACGAATCTAATGTCAGTGACCGCCAGGGCATTGACTTCGGTCAGAACTGTTTCAAACCTTCAAAACATGCTGTCGAGATGAACATACACTACAAACAATTTACAATCACATAGTAATATAACACAAACATTTTCATATATTGGTAATATACTAATATCTCAAAATAGTACAGCCGATGTTATCACGCAGCCTTCTTATTGGCTGTGGACCAAGACCTGACGGCTATCTCAGTCGAAACAACTCAATGGTATTGCAAGAGTTACGTATGGGTAAAAGAGTTTCCTCGCACTTAAAAGCGAACCAATAGAGTTTGAGATGCGCAGAAGGGTGGGATGTCGTGGAGATTACTATATAGACTAACAGCGAGTTATTATTATTATTAAATTAGTCAGGTTCTTTAGAGTTGATGCTGGGTTCACGGACGAGCCTTCGTCTAAACGGCCCTGCGACACATAAACAGGAACTCTGCATGCATCTTCCATCTCAACAAACGTAGCCGATAGTTCACACACATACACATACGTGCACACACACACACGCACGCACGCCCGCACGCATACCCACTCTCTCTCTCACACACACACACGCGCACGCACGCACGCACACACATACACTCACACACCGAGAAGGACACTGAATCCCGTTAAATCTAAGAGCGTGGGTCAGCTCCATTACTGGCACTGGTCCTTAAACTGAGCAATCTTCACTACACACATTCATGCGCACACACGCTTGCGAAAAACACGTACACACGTACAGAAGCATGCACGAATTAACGTTTACACATGTGCACTCATGCGCATATACACACACCAACTGATCACTTTTTAGGATAAAACCACGATCACAGTTTACATCCATGGTTTTTACATATCAACTGAACATGGTTCAATGAATGTTTCCAATTTTAACGAGATCCGCCCATTAATATCCCGTCCAAGCGATGACGTCACTACTCCTAACTGGCCAGTGTTTGATGTCAGGTCAATTATGTTCTCTTCGCAGTCGAGCGTCTGCCATACCCATAAAAGGAACCGGAGCGGGCGTTGGGCACAGTCATACGTGTTGTTGAACAAACATTTCGTGTGCCCCGTTTGCAACGTAATCGTGGTTAGAAGCGCGCGGCCTATTAAGTTGTTTCGGCCGAGGCTTACATTTTCGCGTAATTTAATTACACGGCGATATGGACACGAGACCTGAGTGAGCCAGTCATTTGACGCCGGCATACGGGCGGGGCACCGTGTCAACGGCGGCAGTCACGGCGGCCTGCTAACTACGCTGTTGACGTGGGGGCGACAGAGAGAGTGAGTTGTACGTATGAACTCAATATAACGAGTGTGTTTGGTATATGTAACCAAACCTACAAACGGATATCAAGAGCTGCTCGAAATATGACAAAAGTGGCCGCCTGACACCATTAATGCAGCTATGTTACGTGTATTTATCTGTCCGTCTCCGTCTCCCCCCGTCCACCCCTCGCTCTCTGTCACCGTCTGTCTACACTAGTAAATGTCCCTCTCTTTCTCCCTATCTCCCCATCTTCCTAGCTTCCTGACAGTCTGTCTATATGTCTGTCTGTTTGTGTGTATGTTTGTCTTCTGTCTGTCTGTCCGCCTGTTTGTCTGTCTGTCTGTATGTCTGTCTGTCTGTCTGTCTGCTTTTGTGTATGTTTGTCTTCTCTCTCTCTCTCTCTCTCTCTCTCTCTCTCTCTCTCTCTCTCTCTCTCTCTCTCTCTCTCTCTCTCTCTCTCTCTCTCTCTCTCTCTCTCTCTCTCTCTCTCTCTCTCTCTCTCTCTCTCTCTCTCTCTCTCTCTCTCTCTCTCTCTCTCTCTCTCTCTCTCTCTCTCTCTCTCTCTCTCTCTCTCTCTCTCTCTCTCTCTCTCTCTATTTCTCTTGCTTCCTGTCTTCTGTAGTCTGTCTATCTGTCAGTCGGTCTGTCTGTCTGATAAAATGTTTACCTCATATGCCACGTCATGTCAACCGTAGTGTGTTTAAACGTTGCCTGCCCAACCGTTCTTGCCACTCAGTCATTCAACTCCAATGGAGATCATTTTTCTTGTTTTTCCCAATCAACTTTTACATTAGTTTTATGTGTGAACAAGGTTCTGATTATCAAGTGAAAGGCAGTGCCATTTAAAATGCAACACCTGCTCTGAACCAACTTCCGTTGAGCGTTAACCGACCATGTTCGTTCCTAATTCACACAATTCCTAACTAATTTCCAAATGCACAAACATTAAAAAAATGAACATTCACTATAAGACAGCAACAGAATGCTGGACTATATTAAAGAGTGAAATTAAGTGCATAGTCGATAAATTTGTACCCTTCAAAAAACAAGGGAAACGGTCCAAAAAGAAACACTTATCGAAAGAAGCCATTAGAAAAATTAAGTATAAACAAATGATGTGGAAGTCATATAGATGTACTGAAAATGATGAAGACTACAACAGTTATAAAGAAGCACTTAACCAAGCTACAGCTGAAATTAGAAATTCAAAGAGAAGCTATGAACAACAATTAGCTATTAATATAAAACATGACAGCAAGAGTTTTTATGCGTATGTTCGAAGCAAACAGAAAGTTCAATATAATGTCGGTCATCTAGAAGATAGTGCTGGAAATATAATATCAGAGGGATTCTTAATGGCAGAAGACCTGAATGAGTACTTTAGTTCAGTGTTGATCAGAGAAGATATTAGTTCACTGCCAGTACCAGAGGCTAAGTTCAAGGGGGCAGATTCAGACTATTTAGGACAATTAATTGTAACTCCGGAAATGGTAGCTAAGAAAATAAGGGCTATGAAGGATAATAAATCACCTGGCGTGGATGGGATTCCGCCCAAACTACTACTGGAAATTGTGGAACAAATTAGCGTACCGCTTGCAACAGTTTTCAATTTGTCATTAGAAGAGGGAGTGGTTCCATTAGAATGGAAAGAGGCAAACATTATACCGTTGTTTAAAAAAAGGTTCGAGAAACAAGTCAGAGAACTATAGACCAGCGAGTTTAACATCAGTGATTTGCAAATTATTAGAAAGACTAATTAAAGATCACATGGTGGATTTTCTTGTTAAACAAAACTTGATAAACCCATCTCAACATGTTTTTTTTAAAGCGAGGTCATGCTTAACAAATATGTTATGTTTTTTGGAAGACATCACTAAGTGGGTAGATGAGGGATCACCGGTAGATATCGTCTACTTAGATTTTCAAAAAGCTTTCGACAAAGTACCATATTAAAGATTACTGCTGAAACTAAAGGCCCATGGTATAGGAAATGGTATAATAAACTGGATAGAACAATTGCTGATTGACAGAAGACAACGTGTAGTAGTTGATGGGGAGGCTTCAAACTGGAAATCGGTATTGAGTGAGGTACCACAGGGATCAGTATTAGGATCTATATTATTCTTAATATATATCAACGATTTGGATGATGAAATAACAAGCAAGGTGTTGAAATTTGCGGATGATACAAAAGTGTTTAGAAGGATTAAAAGTGATGGAGATAGACAGCATTTACAAGATGATCTTGACAGGTTGATCAAATGGTCTGAAAAAGTGGCAAATGCTGTTCAATTTTGGGAAATGTAAATGCTTCCACACAGGACATGGGAACGAAGAGGTAGAATATACAATGGGGGGTACTGTACTAAGTACTACTGTAAAAGAAAAGGACTTAGGGTTAACCATTAGTGCTGATATGAAGGTTTCAGAGCAGTGCGGAATTGCAGCTTCAAAGTGAAATCAAATCCTTGGATTAATTAGACGAAACATAACGTATAAGGAAAAAGAGCTAATAATACCGCTGTACAAAACAATAGTTAGGCCTCATTTAGAATATTGTATTCAAGCGTGGAGGCCATATCGCAGGAAGGACATAGATATGCTAGAAAGAATGCAGAGGAGAACAACTAAAATGATACCAAAACTGAGGGATCTTAGTTACGAAATACGCCTAAAAAATGCGGTTTAACAACACTAGAGACCAGGAGATTGAGAGGAGATCAGATGTACGTAGTGTTTAAAATATTGAATGGTTATGAAAATATTGATAGAAATATTTTTTTTCAGTTAAGAAAGATAGAAGGACTAGAGGACATGAAGTTACATTAGCAAAGGAGCAGAGTAGATTAGATATAAGAAAGTTTTCATTTTCACAAAGGACCGTAAATGAATGGAACAGATTATTTGCTGATTGTGTGGGTGCTAGTAGCGTGAATATGTTTAAAAATAAAATCGACACATACCTCAGACGGGCGGGATACACATAGATAAAAGGGTCGGACTCTCGATAAGCCAAAGGGCTTCCTTGTCCACCTGCCACTTAGAGTTAATTCTCTGGGTGGCAATCTTGTTAAATCTTGTATACTACAAAGCGATCAACTGTAATCCGTACGGCTTATTTCAGGAACGTTTTTTCAGATAAGCTCATATAAAACATGACGTTTGAGAATGCTGCAGTTGTTCGTAATCATCTCTATCAAGTTCTCAAGTCAGATTTCGACTTGAAACGGACTTGAAAGGCACGACACTGTTTGTAGTCTGACTGTAAGGAATGCCGTCACAGCTACGGCTGGTGCGTATGTCAGTTATGTATCTCTACCGTAGCCTGTTCGGAAGGCGGTGGTCATTAATGTGTTCAATGTTAGCGCTGGTGGAATCCCTGATGTATAGTTTATTGCAGTTTCTTCTTCCTCTTCTTATTCTATGCCGTATCCACGCCGTCGTTGGGACACCACTGATGACTTCCTGACAGCTCCCGCCATCTCTCTCGATTCTCTGCCACCTTATGGGAGGTGCCGAAGGCCAACCAGTCCACTTCTGAATGTTGTCTTCCAACCCCTGCCCACCTTGCAATTTCAGTTACTTTTACAACACTGCTTATCCATCGTAGGTCCCTGGCATATCAATGAATTAATTTGAATATGGCTTATCGATTTTGAATTTGACTAATCCTTTTGTGCGCCTCTGAGGCTGGTTTCCAAGGATTTTGGCGCAAAAGAAGTTAAGGCCTACCTTATTATTATTATTAACTTGGTTCCTTTTGTTTCCAACGTAATGTTCGTTATTTCGCCAAAGGTGCAGCGGAACTTTGAGGTTGACGAGGGATCAAGGTGGCAAAGAGGAAATATATTCAATACAATACGCGGTCAAAATACAAATATAGTGTTAACACATTTCCAATGCAACTGTTGCATAACGTTGCAAATGACATGATTTCAATGTCATCTGTTTTCTATGCATGTCTGAATAATTGACTTTTTGTCATAGTTTTTCTCTATGAAAAACTAATTCTTTCATTAGAAATCATTACAATTTGTGACCAAGCAGCCTTCAGTTGAGCGTCAATGCCCATTGAGCTGATTACACCGCTCTTATTCGGCGTGTCATTTTGCACTTCATGTCTACTCTATGAACGTATTGACACCGGAACATCGTCGCGTTGGAACCTTTTTCTACAATTGCAATACCCCACAGTGCCCCCTGCCGCAGTTCAGTTTCATCGAAAGCCGCCGATCTCATTTCCGCTAAAATAAATATCTATGGATTTATTGCTCACAGCCGAATTGTATAATTGCAAACCGCAGCGTAATTACCGTGTTGTTTTACGACCAAGCCATGTCACTGCTCTTGTTGATCTGCTCCGCTGCCTCCCCCTCTCTCTCACTCGGTCTCTCTCTCCCTCTCTCGCGACCTCCCGGACGTTGGCAATAGGCCGTGTCGTGTGATTTATGAATCCGGTCTGTAATACTCGCGGTGGGATCAGAGTCATCCATCCCGCTCGGTGCAGGTTGAGACAGATAAAGCGGACAGCGAGACGTTCAGTTTTACGTCCTTGGATGAAACCGGCAAGACCTCTATTAACATTTCGCACTAATATTGTCGCGCGACTGCGAGGTTGGCCGTTCAATTTAATTATATTATTTGGCATGAAACTGTGTTTTATTAACATCGACTTGATCGATATTTTTATGAATATCAACATCACAGTTTCTTCAATGAGTGCACATTTTGTCACTCAATACACTTTAGAACATCTGTCGGTAATTTCCAACAAAGATCGGCGCAACCAAAAAACCGCGGTGTAACCAAACAATAGTCACTTAGTGCATGTATAACATTGCATTATGAGCAATGTTGTTAGAATAATAATAACAACAACATCAAAAAGAAGAAGACGAAGACAGTGAAATATGACGTCCATTCCAGTTTCTAGGTTCGTACCAAAAAGTGTCATGGCGTCTATAAAGACGCTTTGCATTATTACGTAGCGTAAATTTCAGAAATCGCGAGTTATGCGATGCAATAAGTCATGAGAATAATGCTGCAGCGTTGTCGATGACTAGACACTTTTTGAACTATTGATTCCAAGATCACTTTCCTTGGAAACCTCTCCCCTATTAGAGATCGCATAAGCAATGCGATCCAATTCCCATAAAGGTGATTACTCACTTATCACACGTCGCTTAGATCGCAGATATTAAATCAGCGACTCTGGCGAAACGCATTCGGAGGACGGGCGATCGTAATGTGGCCGCGGCGGTATTGTGTCGCCTTAGTACTCCAGATAAACCACACAAATAGGGACGTATCATTCACAAGTAAACTCAAGACCGCTTAGTTACTTTCGATTGACACACGAGAGTGTAATGGAAACGGCGGTTGATAAACAAATGGTTGAAACTGAGCAAACATTGTGAAAAAGGAGAGAGGACGGTGGGTGAAGGAGGGTTGGGGAAGAAAACGCCGGCCAGTGGTAGGGACATGGGTAGCGGGGATACTGACAGGATACACGATGAAAAGAAAAGGTGAAGCATGCATTACTTGGGCAAACAGGTGCCAGGTGTTTGTAGTAGTTTTGATGCATAATAATAATTAAATTACTTCTTTAGTGCCAATATCCCCAGAAAATACGGACTGAGTGGCGCAAAAAAGCCAAAGGATTACTCAGCCAAATACCAACATGCTGTTTGTGTGATGATGACTGTGGAGAGCAAGATAGGAGAAAATGTATTGAGATTTAGGGAAATGGAAATATATCATGAATTGTTGATGAAGAGACAAATTGTCGAGAAGACGAGGGAATCGGGGAAGGGTGCAGCGTTTGGCATTATGACAAGGGAGTAGGCACGACAAGAACATTCTGAAGAGGCTACGGTAGGCAGGACGTATTCGGACAACGAGCAAGTAGGTACTGACGATGACGGATGGATGGATGGAAGAGGGAGAAAAGGAAAATCATAAGTAAGGTGGATGGGCGGCAAGAAAAAGATATATTATCTTGAATAGGTGAGGACGGTAGAGAATTGGATGAAATGGCGGAAAAGAGTGAGAGAGGCGATGGGGTGAGAAGGAGGGGGAGAAGAGAGACAAACAGAGAGAGAGAGAGAGAGGGGAGGGAGGCACGGAGAGAGGGGGATAGAGGTAGGGATGGATGGAATAGATAGAAGGAGGAGAGAAAGAAAGAGAAATACGATGGGGTGAGAGGGGAGTTAGAAGGGGCGACAGCGTGAGACGGTGGTAGAAGAGGATGCAATGGGTGGTTGTTCTCCTCCTGATTCCCTCTCATCAGGGGTGAGGCTAGCCTTGATTCCCTGTCGTCAGGAGTGAGGCTAGCCTTGGTTCCCTGTCGTCAGGCGTGAGGCTAGCCTTGATTCCCTGTCGTCAGGAGTGAGGCTAGCCTTGATTCCCTTTCGCCAGGCGTGAGGCTAGCTTTGATTCCCTGTCGTCACGAGTGAGGCTAGCCTTGATTCCCTGTCGTCAGGGGTGAGGCTAGCCTTGATTCCCTGTCGTCAGGAGTGTGGCTGGCCTTGATACCCTGTCGTCAGGGGTGAGGCGGGCCTTGATTCCCTGTCGTCATGAGTGAGGCTAGCCTTGATTCCCTGTCGTCAGGAGAGAGGCTAGCCTTGATTCCATGTCGTCAGGAGTGAGGCTGGCCTTGATTCCCTGTCGTCAGGGGTGAGGCAGGCCTTGATTCCCTGTCGTCAGGGGTGAGGCTGGCCTTGATTCCCTGTCGTCAGGAGTGAGGTTAGCCTTGATTCCCTGTCGTCAGGAGTGAGGCTAGCCTTGATTCCCTGTCGTCAAAGGTGAGGCTGGTCTTGATTCCCTGTCGTCAGAAGTGAGATCGACCTTGGATCCGTTCCTCGATTTCAGTTTTCTTTTTCTTCTTCTTTTCTCTCACTCATCTTGCACTGCTCTCTCTCCACCAACTGTCTCCATTCCCCTCTATTTTTTGCTCTCGTTCTCCACTCCTCTCCCAATCCTGCATGTATATCTTTTTTGTACAGTCCTCTGAGAGGGACGATTGAAAGATAGTGGCGATGGAAAGAGAGGGGCGATGGAAAGAGAGAAGGGGAGAGGGAAAAACAGCAGAAAGGAAAGCGAAAGTAGGAAGATATAGCAGAGGAGAAACAGTGAGATGTGGAAGAGAGTTGTAGACGAGAGAGCGTAAAGGAACACGTGATGTAGGCCGAGCCCACAAGGTGTTAATGTATTAATGGGAACACGACAGTGGGACAGACACGACATTTAATTTGTTTAACAGTCGTGTTGTTGTATGACCATGATTCAGTAGCGGGAAAATGTACTATACTGTATATGCAGCCCAGCACCCAGTCTCCACCGTGTGCCGTGTTATACTGTGTATGCAGCCCAGCACCCAGTCTCCACCGTGTGCCGTGTTATACTGTGTATAGCACTGTATACAGCCCAGCACCCAGTCTCCACCTTGTGCCGTGTTATACTGTGTATGCAGCCCAGCACCCATTCTCCACCGTGTGCCGTGTTATACTGTGTATGCAGCCCAGCACCCAGTCTCCACCGTGTACCGTGTTATACTGTGTATAGCACTGTATACAGCCCAGCACCCAGTCTCCACCTTGTGCCGTGTTATACTCTGTATGCAGCCCAGCACCCATTCTCCACCGTGTGCCGTGTTATACTGTGTATGCAGCCCAGCACCCAGTCTCCACCGTGTACCGTTTTATACTGTGTATAGCACTGTATACAGCCCAGCACCCAGTCTCCACCGTGTACCGTGTTATACTGTGTATACAGCCCAGCACCCTGTCTCCACCGTGTGCCGTGTTATACTCTGTATACTGCCCAGCACCCAGTCTCCACCGTGTGCCGTGTTATTCTGTGTATGCAGCCCAGCACCCAGTCTCCACCGTGTGCCGTGTTATTCTGTGTATACAGCCTAGGACCCAGTCTTCACAGTGTGCCATGTTATACTCTGTATACAGCCCAGCACCCAGTCTCCACCGTGTGCCGTGTTATTCTGTGTATGCAGCCCAGCACCCAGTCTCCACCGTGTGCCGTGTTATACTGTGTATGCAGCCCAGCACCCAGTCTCCACCGTGTACCGTGTTATACTGTGTATACAGCTCAGCACCCTGTCTCCACCGTGTGCCGTGTTATACTCTGTATACAGCCCAGCACCCAGTCTCCACCGTGTGCCGTGTTATATTGTGTATACAGCCCAGAACCCAATCTCCACCGTGTGCCGTGTTATACTGTGTATACAGCCCAGCACCCAGTCCCCACCGTGTGCCGTGTTATTCTGTGTATACAGCCCAGCACCCAGTCTCCACCGTGTGCCGTGTTATTCTGTGTATGCAGCCCAGCACCCAGTCTCCACCTTGTGCCGTGTTATTCTGTGTATGCAGCCCAGCACCCAGTCTCCACCTTGTGCCGTGTTATACTGTGTATGCAGCCCAGCACCCAGTCTCCACCGTGTGCCGTGTTATTCTGTGTATGCAGCCCAGCACCCTGTCTCCACCGTGTGCCGTGTTATACTCTGTATACAGCCCAGCACCCAGTCTCCACCGTGTGCCGTGTTATACTGTGTATGCAGCCCAGCACCCAGTCTCCACCGTGTGCCGTGTTATTCTGTGTATGCAGCCCAGCACCCTGTCTCCACCTTGTGCCGTGTTATACTCTGTATACAGCCCAGCTCCCAGTCTCCACCGTGTGCCGTGTTATACTGTGTATGCAGCCCAGCACCCAGTCTCCACCGTGTGCCGTGTTATTCTGTGTATGCAGCCCAGCACCCTGTCTCCACCGTGTGCCGTGTTATACTGTGTATGCAGCCCAGCACCCAGTCTCCACCGTGTGCCGTGTTATACTGTGTATGCAGCCCAGCACCCAGTCTCCACTGTGTGCCGTGTTATACTGTGTATACAGACCAGCACCCAGTCTCCACCTTGTGGCGTGTTATACTGTGTATGCAGCCCAGCACCCAGTCTCCACCGTGTGCCGTGTTATACTGTGTATACAGCCCAGCACCCAGTCTCCACCGTGTGCCGTGTTATACTGTGTATACAGCCCAGCACCCAGTCTCCACCTTGTGGCGTGTTATACTGTGTATGCAGCCCAGCACCCAGTCTCCACCGTGTGCCGTGTTATACTGTGTATACAGCCCAGCACCCAGTCTCCACCGTGTGCCGTGTTATACTGTGTATACAGCCCAGCACCCAGTATCCACCTTGTGGCGTGTTATACTGTGTATGCAGCCCAGCACCCAGTCTCCACCGTGTGCCGTGTTATACTGTGTATACAGCCCAGCACCCAGTCTCCACCGTGTGCCGTGTTATACTGTGTATACAGCCTAGCAACCAGTCTCCACCTTGTGGCGTGTTATACTGTGTATGCAGCCCAGCACCCAGTCTCCACCGTGTGCCGTGTTATACTGTGTATACAGCCCAGCACCCAGTCTCCACCTTGTGGCGTGTTATACTGTGTATGCAGCCCAGCACCCAGTCTCCACCGTGTGCCGTGTTATACTGTGTATACAGCCCAGCACCCAGTCTCCACCTTGTGGCGTGTTATACTGTGTATGCAGCCCAGCACCCAGTCTCCACCGTGTGCCGTGTTATACTGTGTATACAGCCCAGCACCCAGTCTCCACCTTGTGGCGTGTTATACTGTGTATGCAGCCCAGCACCCAGTCTCCACCGTGTGCCGTGTTATACTGTGTATACAGCCCAGCACCCAGTCTCCACCGTGTGCCGTGTTATACTGTGTATGCAGCCCAGCACCCAGTCTCCACCGTGTGCCGTGTTATTCTGTGTATGCAGCCCAGCACTCTGTCTCCACCGTGTGCCGTGTTATACTGTGTATGCAGCCCAGCACCCAGTCTACACCGTGTGCCGTGTTATTCTGTGTATGCAGCCCAGCACCCAGTCTCCACCGTGTGCCGTGTTATACTGTGTATACAGCCCAGCACCCAGTCTCCACCGTGTGCCGTGTTATTCTGTGTATACAGCCCAGCACCCAGTCTCCACCGTGTGCCGTGTTATACTGTGTATGCAGCCCAGCACCCAGTCTCCACCGTGTGCCGTGTTATACTGTGTATACAGCCCAGCACCCAGTCTCCACCTTGTGGCGTGTTATACTCTGTATACAGCCCAGCACCCAGTCTCCACCGTGTGCCGTGTTATACTGTGTATGCAGCCCAGCCCCCAGTCTCCACCATGTGCCGTGTTATACTCTGTATACAGCCCAGCGCCCAGTCTCCACCTTGTGGCGTGTTATACTCTGTATACAGCCCAACACCCAGTCACCACCGTGTGCCGTGTTATTCTGTGTATGCAGCCCAGCACCCAGTCTCCACCGTGTGCCGTGTTATACTGTGTATGCAGTCCAGCACCCAGTCTCCACCGTGTGCCGTGTTATACTGTGTATGCAGCCCAGCACCCAGTCTCCACCGTGTGCCGTGTTATACTGTGTATACAGCCCAGCACCCAGTCTCCACCTTGTGTGCCGTGTTATACTGTGTATACTGTATACATACAGCCCAGCACCCAGTCTCCACCGTGTGCCGTGTTATACTGTGTATGCAGCCCAGCCCCCAGTCTCCACCGTGTGCCGTGTTATACTCTGTATACAGCCCAGCACCCAGTCTCCACCTTGTGGCGTGTTATACTCTGTATACAGCCCAACACCCAGTCTCCACCGTGTGCCGTGTTATTCTGTGTATGCAGCCCAGCACCCAGTCTCCACCGTGTGCCGTGTTATACTGTGTATACAGCCCAGCACCCAGTCTCCACCGTGTGCCGTGTTATACTGTGTATACAGCCCAGCACCAGCACCCAGTCAGCCCAGCACCCAGTCTCCACCGTGTGCCGTGTTATACTGTGTATACAGCCCAGCACCCAGTCTCCACCGTGTGCCGTGTTATACTGTGTATGCAGCCCAGCACCCAGTCTCCACCGTGTGCCGTGTTATACTGTGTATGCAGCCCAGCACCCAGTCTCCACCGTGTGCCGTGTTATACTCAGCCCAGCACCCAGTCTCCACCGTGTGCCGTGTTATACTGTGTATGCAGCCCAGCACCCAGTCTCCACCGTGTGCCGTGTTATACTGTGTATACAGCCCAGCACCCAGTCTCCACCTTGTGGCGTGTTATACTCTGTATACAGCCCAGCACCCAGTCTCCACCGTGTGCCGTGTTATACTGTGTATACAGCCCAGCACCCAGTCTCCACCTTGTGCCGTGTTATACTGTGTATGCAGCCCAGCACCCAGTCTCCACCGTGTGCCGTGTTATACTGTGTATACAGCCCAGCACCCAGTCTCCACCTTGTGGCGTGTTATACTCTGTATACAGCCCAGCACCCAGTCTCCACCGTGTGCCGTGTTATACTGTGTATGCAGCCCAGCACCCAGTCTCCACCGTGTGCCGTGTTATACTGTGTATACAGCCCAGCACCCAGTCTCCACCGTGTGCCGTGTTATACTCTGTATACAGCCCAGCACCCAGTCTCCACCGTGTGCCGTGTTATACTGTGTATACAGCCCAGCACCCAGTCTCCACCGTGTGCCGTGTTATACTGTGTATGCAGCCCAGCACCCAGTCTCCACCGTGTGCCGTGTTATACTGTGTATACAGCCCAGCACCCAGTCTCCACCGTGTGCCGTGTTATACTGTGTATACAGCCCAGCACCCAGTCTCCACCGTGTGCCGTGTTATACTGTGTATGCAGCCCAGCACCCAGTCTCCACCGTGTGCCGTGTTATACTGTGTATGCAGCCGAGCACCCAGTCTCCACCGTGTGCCGTGTTATACTATGTATGCAGCCCAGCACCCAGTCTCCACCGTGTGCCGTGTTATACTGTGTATGCAGCCCAGCACCCAGTCTCCACCGTGTGCCGTGTTATATTGTGTATACAGCCCAGCACCCAGTCTCCACCGTGTGGCGTGTTATACTCTGTATACAGCCCAGCACCCAGTCTCCACCGTGTGCCGTGTTATACTGTGTATACAGCCCAGCACCCAGTCTCCACCGTGTGCCGTGTTATACTGTGTATGCAGCCCAGCACCCAGTCTCCACCGTGTGCCGTGTTATACTGTGTATGCAGCCGAGCACCCAGTCTCCACCGTGTACCGTGTTATACTATGTATGCAGCCCAGCACCCAGTCTCCACCGTGTGCCGTGTTATACTGTGTATGCAGCCCAGCACCCAGTCTCCACCGTGTGCCGTGTTATATTGTGTATACAGCCCAGCACCCAGTCTCCACCGTGTGGCGTGTTATACTCTGTATACAGCCCAGCACCCAGTCTCCACCGTGTGCCGTGTTATACTGTGTATACAGCCCAGCACCCAGTCTCCACCGTGTGCCGTGTTATACTGTGTATGCAGCCCAGCACCCAGTCTCCACCGTGTGCCGTGTTATACTCTGTATACAGCCCAGCACCCAGTCTCCACCGTGTGCCGTGTTATATTGTGTATGCAGCCGAGCACCCAGTCTCCAACGTGTGCCGTGTTATACTATGTATGCAGCCCAGCACCCAGTCTCCACCGTGTGCCGTGCCAACGTCGATTAATTTGGTCAGTTATAGAGTGTAATAAATGCTCATTGATTGGAGACAGATGTTTCAATAATGTGACATTTAATTTATTATATCTCAACGGTGCTCTGATGGATGGGCGCATCCATTAAACTCACTCACCGCAGTTTGACGTTCTCGCGCGCTCTCTAACAAGATGCGTCTTGTCAGTTCTTTGCGAGATGATAGCTTACTCCCATGTGCAATCATTTTGGTGTGTAATTTTGCATATGGTTTAGTCCTTGCTGCAGATTAAGTCACGATGATGCAACTTATTAGGGCGGTCAGTCGATCCATTTCCATTCCAATCACATGGACACTGAAGTGATCTGAATTGGTCGTTAGCTGCGGTTTGTGTGAACGCCGTCCTTTCCTACTCGCCACAACGAACCGGGTCGCGCAGGCCTTGTTGGCACACGAACCAAGCACATCTGTCTAGCTAGTATAAGCGACCCGCCATAACGAACCGGGTCGTGCAGGCCTTGTCAGCATACAAGCCAAGCACAGCTGTCTAGCTAGTATAAGCGACCCGCCACAACGAACCGGGTCGTTCAGGCCTTGTCGGCATACGAGCCAAGCACAGCTGTCTAGCTAGTATAAGCGACCCGCCTCAACGAACCGGGTCGTGCAGGCCTTGTCGGCATACGAGCCAAGCACAGCTGTCTAGCTAGTATAAGCGACCCGCCACAACGAACCGGGTCGTGCAGGCCTTGTCGGCATACGAGCCAAGCACAGCTGTCTAGCTAGTATAAGCGACCCGCCACAACGAATCGGGTCGTGCAGGCCTTGTCGGCATACGAGCCAAGCACAGCTGTCTAGCTAGTATAAGCGACCCGCCACAACGAACCGGGTCGTGCAGGCCTTGTCGGTATACGAGCCAAGCACAGCTGTCTAGCTACTATAAGCGACCAGCCGCAACGAACCGGGTCATGCAGGCCTTGTCGGCATACGAGCCAAGCACAGCTGTCTAGCTAGTATAAGCGACCCGCCACAGCGAACCGGGTCGTGCAGGCCTTGTCGGCTAACGAGCCAAGCACAGCTGTCTAGCTAGTGTAAGCGACCCGCCACAACGAAGCGGGTCGTGCAGGCCTTGTCGGCATACGAGCCAAGCACAGCTGCCTAGCTAGTGTAAGCGACCCGCCACAACGAACCGGGTCGTGCAGGCCTTGTCGGTATACGTGCCAAGCACAGCTGTCTAGCTAGTGTAAGCGACCCGCCACAACGAACCGGGTCGTGCAGGCCTTGTCGGCATACGAGCCAAGCACAGCTGTCTAGGTCGTGGCACACCAAATTTAAGATGTGGGCAGAAATGCGTACCTTATAAGCACACCCTTCAATTTATTTCCCTTGACAAATAATCCTGAACTAATAAAATACGTGCATTAACAAACCCCCCTTAAAAATAGACAATATGAATCAAAATGATGAAAAATTATCAGAACATTGCTTTTTAAATTAAATGCTTTTTAATTTTGCAATGTAATACCGACTTTGCTGTGGCATATAGGTCGTCGTTGACATCGGTGGACTGCCAAGCGTCTGAACTTATCCTCCTTATTTCCCTTCTACTCCGTTTCCATCTGCAACTCTGCGACATCATCTTTCTGAATTGTGATCTCGACAACTTGTCCGAGAGTACACCTCTGTCATTGAAGTTGTCACACGATCTAATATGTAACGTTGTATTGCACATAATGGTTTTGTTTAACCCGATGCAAGAAATACATGATTCTGATGACGCTGATACGATCAGTAGAGCCTGGTGCCCTGGTATTATCCAGATAGTTCTTACTAAGTAAATATGCCAGACCACTCGGCCATTGTCTCATTGTCCTTCCCTGCGATATAGTTTTATTGCACAGATAAAAGGCACCTGTCAACCAATTCTCTATTTCTGTACACTCCTTTGATTGAATGTTTCCAGTTTGCTGTGATAGGATCAACTGTATTTTCCATTCCTTGTATGAATTAATATGACTATGACGACGACTAATTTCATTTATTTGAGACTACAACCTTCACACAAAATAACCACAAGCTACAGAGCTATACCAGCGCTTGTCGTACAGTGTCATGGCTGCCTGTGATCTTGTGCCCCGCATGTTGCTGCCTTACCACTCTCGCCCTGAGGCAAACGAGGGACGACGTGGCTCAGCGAGATTTACAGATGCATCACAACAACAGCGATATGGGTCAGGACACTGTTAGAAAAAGTGCAGTGTATTTTTGGGAAATAATTTTTTTACAATATTCACCTGCTCTGACATAAGTGCATTTGAGTAGTCAGCTTTCTAGATGTGATTGTAGAAGCTGCTGACAGTAAAATGGTTTATTTTTAGCTGATTTTACTAAGCGGAAGGGTATTTGGCAGCAATTTGGCTAGTTGACCCTTTAGCCAGATTACTGCCTGCATCCATTTGTAAATATTGACGGGTGTCATACATACAGGCATTTTGCAAGAGCTAGAAATATTAGATTTTGACTAAACTCGACCAGCATGTCAATGATGATAACAGCAGGTGAGAAGTTTAAGACATTTTATAGGTCACGTTTTTTTATAATCAGACAAAACGTTAACATGGTCGCCAATGGGAAAACTATCAGTGTGCTGACTCCGGTAGCAGCACGTCTGCGACATCGAATGTATAGCTTCTTTCATGTCGTAAAAAAGACAGCTAAATATTCGTTCAGCCCATCATAGGCGTCGACCGGGATCCAGGCACACGGTACGACCCTGCACCACGCGTCACGCCTCATCATGTGCGCTCCTATCAACGGTAACGCAAAATGACTTTTGTTGATCACGACGACCACTGCATATCGATATAAGACGCCGACCCGGGCCCATGTTGTAACCTCATTTGCGCGACAGAGGTTCGATAAATACATTTAAAATAGGATGGCATGTAAGAAACGTCACATCGCTAAATGAATACATAACCTGTTGTAGACTTCAGAATGTGATATGAATGTAGAAGTTATCCGTTGAGACCCTATAAGAACGGACGCAGGCAAGCACGCACGCTAGCACGCGTGCCCGCACGCGCAAGTACGCATGCAGGTAGACAGACTGTCACGAAGTAGACAAATAGTTATAGCCTTACAACTAGTTTATATGTGAAGGACTAATGTTTGGCAGCTTTATAATCATAAACATCAAATAGTAGAATCTATATCGTGTGAACATAACTCTTAGCCATAGGCCTCTACACAATATGCTGCATTAACGTCCAGAATGCGATACGGACATCATGCATATAGAGGCTATTGATTTGTGCTAACGGAAAAAAATGCAAGGCTTTTTTTGTAAGAATGTCACCGAAATAAGACCGTCGTCGAAATTTTTTGTTCGTCATTAATTACAGCTATGAGAAAATAACGAGATTATTGACAAGAATCGAGCGGCGTTGCGGAATAATCTACGAGTCTGTCGCCTTCCTTTAAGCTGTCAATATATCACTAAGAAATCGTTTGCCGTCGCTAGTTTTTGACGAATTGCGATGGAACAGCTTGAGATTATGGCTCTTCCGTGGAACGCAGCGACCGCCAAACAACTTCCTGTCGTGAATCAAAGTCTGCGTAGAACAAACAACTCCTTGTCGCGTCTAATCTGTACAACCAGTAATGTAATAATCGACCAGTAATGTAATAATTACCAGTAATGTAATAACGACCAGTAATATAATAAACGACCAGTAATGTAATAACGACCAGTAATGTAATATTCGACCAGTAATGTAATAACGATCAGTGATGTAATAATCGGCCAGTAATGTATTAACCGACCAGTAATGTAATAATCGACCAGTAATGTAATGACGACCAGCGATGTAATAATCAACCAGTAACGTAATAACGGCCAGTGATGTAATAATCGACCAGTAATGTAATATTCGGCCAGTAATGTAATAACGACCAGTCATGTCATAACCAACCAGTAATGTAATAATCGGCCAGTAATGTAATAACGACCAGTGATGTAATAATCGGCCAGTAATGTAATAACGACCAGTAATGTAATAATCGACCAGTAATGTAATAACGACCAATGATGTAATAATCGACCAGTAATGTAATAACGACCAATAATGTAATAACGAACAGTAATGTAATAATCGACCAGTAATGTAATAACGACCAGCGATGTAATAATCAACCAGTAATATAATAACGGCCAGTGATGTAATAATCGACCATTAATGTAATAATCGGCCAGTAATGTAATAACGACCAGTGATGTCATAACCAACCAGTAATATAATAATAGGCCAGTAATGTAATAACGACCAGTGATGTAATAATCGGCCGGTAATGTAATAACGACCAGTGATGAAATGATCGACCAGTAATGTAATAACGACCAGTAATGTAATAACGACCAGTGATGTAATAATAGGCCAGTAATGTAATAACGACCAGTAATGTAATAATCGACCAGTAATGTAATAACGACCAACGATGTAATAATCGACCAGTAATGTAATAACGACCAGTAATGTAATAACGAACAGTAATGTAATAATCGACCAGTAATGTAATAACGACCAGCGATGTAATAATCAACCAGTAATATAATAACGGCCAGTGATGTAATAATCGACAATTAATGTAATAATCGGCCAGTAATGTAATAACGACCAGTGATGTCATAACCAACCAGTAATGTAATAATAGGCCAGGAATGTAATAACGACCAGTGATGTAATAATCGGCCAGTAATGTAATAACGACCAGTGATGTAATGATCGACCAGTAATGTAATAACGACCAGTAATGTAATAATCGGCCAGTAATGTAATAACGACCAGTGATGTCATAACCAACCAGTAATGTAATAATCGGCCAGTAATGTAATAACGACCAGTGATGTAATAATCGGCCAGTAATGTAATAACGACCAGTGATGTAATGATCGACCAGTAATGTACTAACGACCAATAATGTAATAATCGTCCAGTAATGTAATAACGACCAGTGATGTAATAATCGTCCAGTAATGCAATAACGACCAGTAATGTAATAAACAACCAGTAATGTAATAACGACCAGAGATGTAATAATCGACCAGTAATGTAATAACGACCAGTGATGTCATAATCAACCAGTAATGTAATAACGACCAGTGATGTCATAATCGACCAGTAATGTAATAATCAACCAGTAATGTAATAACGACCAGTGATGTCATAATCGACCAGTAATGTAATAACCAACCAGTAATGTAATAATCGGCCAGTAATGTAATAACGACCAGAGATGTAATAATCGACCAGTAATGTAATAACCAACCAGTAATGTAATTATCGGCCAGTAATGTAATAACGACCAGTGATGTAATAATCGGCTAGTAATGTAATAACGACCAGTGAAGTAATAATCGACCAATAATGTAATAACGACCAGTGAAGTAATAATCGACCAGTAATGTAATAACGACCAGTAATGTAATAATTGACCAGTAATGTAATAACGACATATAATGTAATAACGACCAGTGATGTAGTAATCGACCAGTAATGTAATAATCGAACAGTAATGTAATAACGACCAGCAATGCAATAATCGACCAGTAACGTAATAACGACAAGCGATGTAATAATCAACCAGTAACGTAATAACGGCCAGTGATGTAATAATCGACCAGTAATGTAATAACCGGCCAGTAATGTAATAACGACCAGTGATGTCATAACCAACCAGAAATGTAATAATCGACCAGTAATGTAATAACGACCAGTGATGTAATAACGACCAGCGATGTAATAATCGACCAGTAATGTAATAACGACCAGCGATGTAATAATCAACCAGTAATGTAATAACGGCCAGTGATGTAATAATCGACCAATAATGTAATAATCGACCAGTAATGTAATAACGACCAGTGATGTCATAACCAACCAGTAATGTAATAATAGGCCAGTAATGTACTAACGACCAGTAATGTAATAATCGACCAGTAATGTAATAACGACCAGTAATGTAATAATCGACCAGTAATGTAATAACGACCAGTGATGTAATAATCGACCAGTAATGTAATAACGACCAGTGATGCAATAATCAACCAGTAATGTAATAACCACCAGTGATGTCTTAATCGACCAGTAATGTAATTGTCAACCAGTAATGTAATAACGACCAGTGAAGTCATAATCGACCAGTAATGTAATAACCAACCAGTAATGTAATCATCGGCCAGTAATGTAATAATGACCAGTGATGTAATAATCGGCCAGTAACGTAATAACGACCAGTGATGTAATAATCGGCCAGTAACGTAATAACGACCAGTGAAGTAATAATCGAACACTAATGTAATAACGACCAGTAATGTAATAATCGACCAGTAGTGTAATAACGACCAGTAATGTAATAACGACCAGTAATGTAATAACGACCAGTAATGTAATAACGACTAGTGATGTAATAATCGACCAGTAATGTAATAATCGACCAGTAATATAATAACGACCAGTGATGTCATAAACAACCAGTAATGTAATAACGACCACTGATGTAATAACGGCAGTAGTGTAATAATCGACCAGTAATGTAATAATCGGCCAGTAATGTAATAAAGACCTGTGATGTCATAATCGACCAGAAATGTAATAATCAACTAGTAAAGTAATAACGACCAGTGATGTCATAATCGACCAGTAATGTAATAATCAACCAGTAATGTAATAATCGGCCTGTAATGTAATAACGACCAGTGATGTAGTAGTCGGCCAGTAATGTAATAATGACCAGTAAAGTAATAATAGACCATAATGTAATAACGACCAGTTATGTAGTAATCGACCAGTGATGTAATAACGACCAGTGATGTAACACTCGACCAGTAATGTAATAACGACCAGTGATGTAATAATCAACCAGTAATGTAATAACGACCAGTGATGTAATAATCGATCAGTAATGTAATAACTACCAGTGATGTAATAATCGATCAGTAATGTAATAATCGGCCAGTACTGTAATAACGACCAGTGATGTAAAATGACCAGTAATGTAATAATCGACCAGTAATGTAATAACGACCAGTGATGTAATAATCGACTAGTAATGTAATAATGACCACTGATGTAATAAACAACCAGTAATGTAATAACGACCAGTGATGTAATAACGGCCAGTGATGTAATAATCGACCAGTAATGTAATTAACGGCCAGTAAAGTAATAACGACCAGTGATGTCATAATCGACCAGAAATGTAATAATCAACCAGTAATGTAATAACGACCAGTGATATCATAATCGACCAGTAATGCAATAATCAACCAGTAATGTAATAATCGGCCAGTATTGTAATAACGACCATTGATGTCATAATCGGCCAATAATGTAATAACGACCAGTAATGTAATAATCGACCAGCAATGTAATAACGACTAGTAATTTAATAATCGACCAGTAATGTCATAATCGACCAGTAATGTCATAATCGACCAGTAATGTAATAAAAGCTATGAAGATGATTATGACGACGATGATGGCGATGATGATGTTTGTAATGATGATAAAGACGGTGTTAATGAGGATGCTAAATTATTATGAAGACGACGATGAGGACAATTAAGAGATCATCTTAATTATGATGATTTTAACGATGGTAATGGTGATGGTTATGATGATGATTATGATGACGCTGTTGTTGATAATGATGATGTTAGTAATGATGAGGGAGACGGTGATTATGAGGATTATCAATGTTTATGATGATACGGAGGAGGAAGATGAAGGCACCATCTTTGTGATAAAGATGATGATGATTATGAATCATGATGACGACGATGATGATGACAGTAATAATTATTACCATGATGATGACGACAACAATGACATCCTTCACCTTATCATCCTCATCATTGTCATCCTCGTGTTACCCTTATAAAGGCTAACCATGCTAGCCAATTGAGAGGTTATCTCAAACAACGTAGGGGTAAATATAAAATGCAATATTAATGAATCATACTATAACATTATTAGAAACAGAAGGGTAACATTACAATAATAAAATAAAGATCAGCTGAAACAACCACTAGCCCTGCTGGTATCAAGTCGACGTTCACTTAAGAGGAATTCTCAGAACGAGTGAGCCGCTTGTTTTGTGGGAGAACACCCGGAAGCCCGTTCACATAACCCCCCAGGTAACGCAGTAGCTACATGTCGGAAAACAATAGGATCGAATTAATTTTTTTAGATGGTCCCTCAATGTATTGCGACAATCAGCTCGTTAATTTGTTAATGACTTCTTACATATTCTGTAACGATTCTCAGCGTTTTGAGAAAACAAATTCTTTTTAGAGATGATCCCTTAATTTAATTAACTATTTCGAAAAGACCACCTAGTTTTGATGACCGCGCAATGTGTTGATGTGATCAGCTAGTTCATTATTGAAGTACCTCTTAATTACTCCTTTTTAAAATTATTCTTTAAATTGTGTTTTATATGATCCCTTAATTTAGTCATATTTTAAAACATTTAGGTTTCCGTTATCGTTTAGATGAACCTATTATTTGATTGAGATTACCCTTTACTTCATGTATTGAGATTGCCCTAATTATTTCAGCTGATCCGTATTTTATTATTTTGAGATTACCCTTTCGTTTCTAATAATGTTATAATATCACCCATTAACATAATTTAGTGTAGATTACTGCTTTCGTTTGTTGAGGTAACCCTTCATAATGACCCCCTTCTTAACCACAGGCATGTAGTTACTACGTTATCTGGGAGATTGTGTGAACGGGGTTCCATGTATTCACCCAGAAAACAAGCGGCTGACTCGTCGCCAGCACGGCAGTCATATGGGTGAACATGAGGTTGTCGAGGATGAGGAGGAGGATGATGATGATGATGAGGAGGAGGAGGAGGAGGAGGGTTTTAAGGATGTCATTATTGTTATAATCGTCACATTCATCTCCAAGATGACGCCTTTATTGTCTTCATCGTCCTCCTGATAATCAACAGAATCATCTATCATCCTCATTATAACCGTCTTAATCAGCATTACTAACATCATCATCAACAACAACACCGTCATCATAATCATCATCATAACCATCATCATAACCATACAACATATATACATACCATACATACAACTAACACCCATTCTTTTTTATGAGATGGCCCCTTAATTTTTTTTTTTCTCGAGAAGACCACATGATTTTATTAGATGACCCGCGATGTGTTGATCTGATCATCTAATTCATTATTAAGTTACCTCTTAATGACTCCTTTTAAAATATTCTTTAAACTATGTTTGATAAAATCCCTTACTCTTAGTCATATTTTAAAACATTTGAGTTCCCGTTATCGTTTTGATGAACATTGTTGTTGATTTGGGATTACCCTTAACTTCATGTTTTAAGACCGTCATCGTCAACGTCGTCGTCATCATGATTCATTATCATCATCATCTTCATCACTAAGATGGCGCCTTCACTGTCTTCATCTTCATTCTCCGTATTATCGTAATCATTTATAATCCTCATTATCGCTGTCTTCGTCATCACTACTAACATCCTCAACATCATCACCAGAATCATCATCATCACTAAGATGACCGCTAAATTATCATCATCTTCCTATTCGTCATCATCGTAATCATTTATCATCCACATCATCGCCATCTTCATCATCACTACTAACATCATCACCATAATCTCCATCATCGTCGTCATAATCATCTTCATCTTTTTTATTACGTTACTGGTCGATTATTACATTACGAACACGCGTGTCAAAGCCTATGTTGAGCATGGTGTCACGTGTGGCGCTGACATATATATATATATATATATATATATATATACTCACACACACGCACACACACACACACACAAACAAACACACACAGACAGACACACACACACACACACACACACACACACACAAACACTTGTGTGAATAGTTCTTCCACTCGTCTCTCAGTCTGAATCAAGTCTGGTTATTTTGAAGTGAAGACGTAGCGTTTGCTCCAAATAAATTAATTTCGTTGAAATGTGAGTTGTATAGTTTAAATAGCTGCACCATTAAAGCACACATTCTCTGTAATAAAGCGTGTGAGCTGATCAGTTCTACTCATTCTTTTCAACTGATAAGACAATGGCAAATATAGTATTCATGAAAAAAAAAAAAATACACGTTACTATAGTTATTATTTTCCGGTAGTTCACTCATGATGTTTGTTCTTTGAATATACGAATAGTTTTCGCGCAATAAATGCTGCGTGGCTTAATGCTTCCAGACGTGGAGATGGTGTTCGACTGAACTGGTCTACCAGGAAGTGAAGAGCGTTACATAATGTTGCTATTATAACGACTTACTTTTTATTACACGCCAAATCTTTGATCTACAGCTATGGTATGGTGTGGTATACATCAAGGTATTAATGGGTAAATACAACAATAATTATAATCTTTTCCATAAAATGCACATTTTACGTAACCACTGCCGCTGTAACAACGTAACGGAAGCCACATTTCATCACAGACAGCTTACGTCGTTGTCACGTACATAATACCTTAGCCTTTTTATTGATTATGACGTCTTCGTAGTCATTAATCTGATAACCTTTTCGTCATAACACAAGGTAATGAAAAATACTGAGGACATGCCGTTTTATTCTGAATATTTCAGCGTAAGCGGTTGTACTAAAAAAACGTGCATCGTAACGACTGAGTTATTGATTACCCAGTTGAGCCGTTATTCGTGATGTACGGGACATCTAGATCACAGGAATACCGTCATAGCGGGCGTCACGGCCAATGAAATCTTCTGTTGCCAGTCCAGCTGATGAAGCAGTCGGCTGCGTATCATGGATGCAACACTTTGGTCCAATACAATTCAAATGTCCGCTTAGCACACCTCACGAGTCACGGCTGGTTGATTACTTGTCATTCAGTTAATATGTATGTGTTGAGTAAATGGTTCGCAATTAATCAATCATGAATGTAGAGTCAATAGGCAGCTTTGGATTGATGCAGATTGGTTGCGTTCTCCGAGATAGGAAATACCTGGAGATATACAGCGCTTGTGTTGTTACACATTGACTCTGGACATTAATCATACACTTATGTATATAGTAGTTGTACGTTGAATAAGGTATTATTATATGTGTTAAAAATGGTTAGCAATTAATCAATCGTCAATGTATAATCAACATATGAATGGGTGTCGATTGACAGCAGTCTCCAAGTCAGCAATTATCTGGTGAAAGTAAACATTATAATTATTGCACAGTAGTGCACGTCGTTTTACCATTTTTACAAGTAGCAATCAATGAGAGCCTTTATGTACAGGTGCTGATGATGGTAATGATTTTGTTGAGATCACTTCACTAACTCAATATCCGACCACGATTGGTGGGTTGCTGAAGGTAGAGTTAACATCACCGTCGTCATACAGTTTAGCGCGTAACAGAAACGTAGATCTGCTTAGCTCTGCTATCTGTGATTGCGTTGTGTCCGCTATGATGTGTCCATTGCTTTGAATGTGTCGGTGTCGTGACCGTATGTGTCCGTCCGCGTCTGTATGTGACCGCCCGTATCCATCCGTAACCGTCCATGTCCGTCCGGGTGTCTGTCCGTTTCCGGTCCGTGTCCGTTTCCGGTCCGTGTCCGTTTCCCATGGGTGTCCGTCCATGTATGTTCGTGTCCGTCCGTGTATGTCCGTGCCCGTCCGTGTCTGTCTGTCTCTTGTCCGTGTCGCCCTCACCCTGACCGTGACATGTGTTGCAGTGGATGGCATCAAGTGCCTGCAGTGCGCGTCCTTCCTGGACACGGCGTGTCAGAGCGGCCAGGTACCGGCCACCGAGTGCCATCCCGACAACAAGTACTGCATCAAGTATATCGGCATCCTCAAGAAAGGTCAGTCAGTGGCCAACCAGCATTCGTGTAGTTCAATATGATTTAATGTAAAGATGAAGTGTAACACGTTCATACGCTTATGATTGATGACCGATAGAAATGTTGGTTTGCTTTTTAATATATGCTAGTATATCGCTGTGTACTACTGATTACTACCTCCGATGGCTTCTGGGATGACTAAGGGGAAGCCAAGAGGAGGCCAAGGGGAAGCCAAAGGGAGGCCAAGGGGGAAGCCAAAGGGAGGCTAAGGGGGCGGTCAAGGCGAGGCCAAGGGGGAAGCCAAAGGGAGGCCAAGGGGGAAGCCAAAGGGAGGCCACGGGGGCGGCCAAGGGGAGGCCAAGGGGGCGGCCAAGGGGAGGCCAAGGAGGAAGCCAAAGGGAGGCCAAGGGGAGGCCAAGGAGGCGGCCAAGGGGAGGCCAAGGGGGCGGCCAAAGATAGGCCAAGGGGAGGCCAATAGACTGCGATAGTCCTATGAAGAAGCATCCTATGAAGGAGAAAGTACATGGAACACGGCTAGAAGCACAACAAAGTCTGGAGAACCAGGAACTCAAAACCACCAAAATCGCCATTATAATATTTTAAACAGCACAGCAACCATAATATATTGATATCGGCGCGGATAGATTCGATTTGCGTTGCCTTTGACGGGAGCCTTAATCAGATAACCAACTTTCGTGACGGCGGTCGAAGTTGACTTCGTCGACTTGTGACGATTATGGAAATTGCTGTCTTCCCTCGCCTCGCAGTAATGGTTACATGCCTGAGTCGATCAGGGTCATAAGTTGACGTCTTCTGGATCCTACTTCGGGAAAAACAGACGTCGCTCTGACGTTGTACGCAAGTCATCTGCAAGTACTGCCAAATTGTAAAATCAATTCGTGCGACAATCACGCGTGGCAAACATCTAGGTCTTCATTGAGCTCAGTTGCTGCTGTTTGATACAACCTGCTGAATGCGTCGCGCTCAATCGTGTTTCGGTTTACAGCGCGGCAAATGTCAATAGTAATCTCATGCATGTCATTGTCTCATTTGCTGTTTGACCGGTTTGCACTTAAGACAGGCAATCTGTTTCATTTCCTTCGTTGGCGTGCTGTATCGGTTAATTATCGCAATCCTACGGGATATGTAAAACAGAAGAGGTTCCATACTGATAATGTGCAGGTTGTGTGCTTCGAAAACAACGTTTTACGTCGTACTCTGTCGTCTCAGTCAATGGCGTCCACTGCTACATGTTCTTCGCCACCCTTCAAACGATGTAACACAGCGTTTTCTTCGATTTAGTTTTCAATGTTACGCAATCTCGCGATCTACTGCATTAGAGTCCAGCCGGAAATTAGTTGCTTCTAACCTATAAGAAATAGCATTTACAGGTGTTATTTTGTCAGCAATCAAAGAATATCAAAATGTCATTCTTTATAGACCTACACAAGCTTGCATACCCACCCAAGCTTGTCCTTTATCGGGGCATTGTGTTACAGTGTGGTGATAACGGTGTGTCTGACTGTTCTTTCTCGCTCTCGCTCTCGCTCTCGCTCTCCCTCTGTCTCTGTCATTCCCTCTGTCCTTGTTTGTCCCTCTGTCCCTCCCTCCATCTATGTCTCTCCGTCTCCCTCTGTCTCTCCCTTTGTCTCTATCTCTCCGTCTCCCTGACTGACCCTCTGCCTCTCCCTCTGTCTCTCCCTCTCCCTCTGTCTCTGTGCTCTGTGGAGGCTCAGTCCCTTTGTCCCTTTGTCCCTCTGCCCCCCCCTCTCTCTCTTTCTCCAGGTGTGCTAGTGTGATTGAGTTTGTTCTTTCTCTCTCCAGGTGTGCTGGTGTTCCGGGACTGTCTCGAGAAGAACATGGACAACGTGTGCACTAACAAGCGGCTCGAGGGCCAGGACATCCGCGTGTGTTACGAGGCGTGTGAGACGGACGGGTGTAACGACGGGCCGATGAACTCTGCACGGAGACTGTCCGTCACCTCGCTCCCATCTCTCGCCTCACTCGCCCTCGTCGTCACGGCGTGCCTCGGGCACCTGACGGGCGACTAACAGGGTCCACCACTACCCCGGGGAGGGCGGGGGAGAGGAACAGTGACGTCCCCTCACAACAAACCCCTAATTTTGCATTTTTGAACATGACGCCCCAGCTACGACGTGAATCTGGAAATGGATTTCACAACATGCTAAAGAAAGTGTTATAATTAAGTTGAATTGTGTAAAATTATTTCCTAAATAGGGGTGTTTTTTTAATGTCCTGCTTATGTGTATTGCCTCACCTGTGGCTCCTGTGAATGCATACATCAGGTGTGAGACTCGTGTGTGGTACGGACCACTACAAGGGGATGGCATTGCGCCGTCATGTGAGTGCGGGATAAGACCTAACGGCGAGACACGTATCAGTGCAGTGTCGTCGTCGCCGCGCCACCTTCGCGCCACCTTCGCGCCACCTTCGCGCCACCTTTGCGCCCCCTCGGGAAAGTATCCTATGCATCGAGAAACGCTTGTAGTCTCGGGACGTTGTCTGTAGGTGGACACAACACAAGACAACCACATACGTCATCAATCAACGTCTAGTCTCGGGACGTTGTCTGTAAATGGACACAACACAAGACAACCACATACGTCATCAAACAACATCTAGTCTCGGGACGTTGTCTGTAAGTGGACACAACACAAGACAACCACATACGTCATCAAACAACGTCTAGTCTCGGGACGTTGCCTGTAAGTGGACACAACACAAGACAACCACATACGTCATCAAACAACGTCTTGTCTCGGGACGTTGTCTGTAAGTGGACACGACACAAGACAACCACATACGTCATCAAACAACGTCTTGTCTCGGGACGTTGTCTGTAAGTGGACACGACACAAGACAACCACATACGTCATCAAACAACGTGTAGTCTCGGGACGTTGTCTGTAAGTGGACACGACACAAGACAACCACATACGTCATCAAACAACGTGTAGTCTCGGGACGTTGTCTGTAAGTAGACACAACACAAGACAAGCACATACGTCATCAAACAACGTCTAGTCTCGGGACGTTGTCTGTAAGTAGACACAACACAAGACAACCACATACGTCATCAAACAACGTCTAGTCTCGGGATGTTGTCTGTAAGTGGACACGACTCAAGACAACCACATACGTCACCAAACAACGTCTAGTCTCGGAATTATGTTTCACACAACACCTAGGAATCTGGTCATGACGTACATTGGTAGGTCGCTCTCCTGGCCGCTAGGAGGCACATTGGTAATACGTTTTCTATGCACGTGTTCGATGTTATGTGTCGGTACTGTCAAAACGGCCGCACAGACATTTCCGTTTACAGCTCTCGGTCACTGTGTTGTTTTTATATTTTGTATTAGGCTGACTTTCCCCCAATTAACAATTAACGACAAAAACGTGGCTTTACTTGATTCTTTGCAGTGGCGTGTGCCTAAGAAATCGTATATATTATATTGTATATATATTTCGCCAGCGTTGCTTTAAAACAACCACATTTGTGTATGGTTCTTTGCCTAGCAATTATACGATAAAATGTATCTGGCTCTACATTATCGAATAGGTAAACAACTGTCTATGTTTTGATTGCGATGCGTTGACCTACATGTCCACATATGATATTTCGCCACACACACAACTACGATGTTTCATCCGCCGTCTTCACTATGATGATAACTGAAATAACCAGCCAATATCTCTCAAATCAGATAAATAGCATTGTTGGGTGTGCCGCACTTTATAATCTATAATGTATGGTGTCGTGCTGCTTAATCGCCAGAGGGCGCCACGCCCCTGTTTGATCATAAGGTAAGCGATGGAGCCTGTTTCCGAGTGACGTTCTTCTACTTCGGTGGTTCGATGCCACGGTTACACAACAGTTTTAGTTGCAAACTTCGTTGTAAACATGTCTTGCTGTGGTGGAGTACGTTAGAACTTAGGTTACGTTTACACGAAGCGTCGTGTTTTTGCTGTAGCAGCCCTCGTGATATGATTGTCTAATTTTACGTAAACCACACGTCACAGCGTCGACGTAACGCTGCGCATACACGCAGCCACGAACCATCTGTGTACGTATGGCGAATCCTACGTATGCTGGAGCAACGTTGACCGACGAGAGGCGTGGGAACAAACGAGGACGTCGAATGTCAAGCCAAACACACGGACCTCTCGTCCAGCAACAAAACAACAAGACAGGTGCCTGAAAATCAAGTGCCCTTGTACTGTGAATGTCAACACTATACGTTGAAGTAGACGCTCCCAGGAGGAGTGTTCTTTAGATGCGACTGCACATAATATGTATCAAAACCGTCGCCGATTAGACTGAACATATTTAGGCCTATCTTGGCAAACATGTCGACTTCTAACGAGGTCTTGTACCTGATCATGTAGATTGAACTAAAATTATAGCTTTCACTGTAAACTGTTTGACATGTACGTGCATAGAGGTAGGCTACCTACTCGAGTCGTGTTGTTAATGTTACTGAAATGTCCACAAGCGCGTTAAATTATTTAAATGTTCACAAAGAAAAACAATGTGCGTATCTAGTTTTTTTAATTTGTGTCTATTGTTTACGTGGTAATACGTTTCTAACAAAACTGGCAATACACCGATTCTTGAACTATATATCCCGCAAGTTGTTTACAATTATATAAAAAAACAATAAATATATATTATAAATAATACAACATGATAAAACGGCACACGCATGGACGTTGTGTCGTTTGCGGTGTAGTCAGCACCTTAATATTTGGCATTCACTGCCCGACATTGTACATACTCGACTCGCTACCCCTGGACGAACACGTCATTTGTAATTAGGCACGTTACTTATGTTGAAACTGTTTAGTTAACTGATTATTGGAAATAAACACAAAACGGTTACCTTTCTTGTTTTGTTGTTGCTGGTTTCGCTGCTGCTGCTGCTGCTGCTGCTACTTCTGATGCTGCTGCTACTTTTGCTGCTGCTGCTACTTTTGCTGCTGCTGCTGCTGAATTGATTTCCGACTTGAGAAAACGGCAGCAGACGGTCAGTAGCCGTTACACCATACAGGCGCTGTATACAAAAGTGTTTGTGACGCTAGCAGCTGATCACACGCCAGAAACTGACCATTGACCAGAAACTGATCGCTCGCCAGAAACTGAGCACTCGCCAGTAACTAACCACTGAACAGAAACTGACCACGCGGTTGAAACTGACCACTCGCCAGAAACTGACCGCCAGCCAGAAACTGATCACTCACCAGAAACTGACCACTGCCCAGAAACGGATCGCTCGTCAAAACTGACCACTCGGAAGAAAATGACCACTCGCTAGAAACTGACCAATCACATGAAACTGACCAATCGCCAGTAACATAACACAGCTGTCCAGCCTTTACTTTACTAAACATTTAGAAAGTGGTGAGTGGACGACGGCATTGGGAGGCGATGCATCGACAGTAGTAAAGGAGGTTAATCAGCGCGTACGTTGGAGTCGGAGTTGTGGAAGTGTAAAGTGCGCGGATGTAGGTCAAGGCCAAATGTCAAGTACCCGGATGTAGGTCAAAGATCACGTGGCGCCAGTGGCGCCACCTGTCGGATATGCCATGAACTAAAACAGCGCCCCTATCGGATAAGTCATGAACTAAAAAAGCGTCACCCGGCGAAATTTTTCGGAACCAATTTTTTGACCGTTAGCGCCACCTGGTGGAATTTTTGTGAACAAAATTTCCCCTGGTGGATATATCCTGAACTACAAGTGGTGCCATCTGACGGATAAGTTGTTAACTAAATGTAGGAGTACTGCCCAAATTCGTGCGTCTTGGTTTGACCATTAGCGCCGCCCGGCGGAATTTTCACGAACTAATTTCCCCTGGCGGATATGTCATGAACTACAAGTGGTGCCACCTGACGGATAGGTCATGAAACTAAAACAACGCCACCTGGCGGAATTTTTTTCGAACTACATAGTTTGACCAGTAGCATCATCTGGCGGAATTTTTGTGAACAAAAGTTTGAGAACTATTTTGAGAGCTCCTTATTTTGAGAGGTAGTTTGAGAGCTACTTTGAGATGTACTTTGAGAGGTACTTTTAGAGCTCTTTAGTTTGAGAGCTACTTTGAGAGACAATTTGAGAGTTACTTTCTACTCTGCGGTCCGTGCTTGTGTACATTCTACTCAGCAGTCCGTGCTTTTGAATTTTCTATTCTGCAGTCGGTGGATCTTTCGGCACGCCCACGTGACCTTAATGTACTATCCTACAATCCATAATCTTTCGGCACGTCCACGTGACCTTTACGTTCAAAGTGTGCCTATATAAGGCCGTGGAGACGATCAGCTTGTCATTCGTCATTTGACATCGTCATGGCTAATTTCACTCGTTTTGGATGGAGCTACGCTGAGGCGGCCAGAGGGCCGCAGGCCATTACGGCCAGGACAGCGGGATTGACCCCCATCACGTACAGGGAAGCCTTTCCCCCGCTACCAACGACGGTCTCGACAGGACCAACCCCGGCGCCTACAGTCCCGACCCTGGCGCCTGCAACACCAGCAGCCCTGACAGCGCTAGCACCACAACCGTCCCTAACGGTAGGTCTTTATTAATAATCTATATTTCCATTTCACAATTTTTTCGTGTGTATAATTATCTTGTATTAATACAGTAATGAAAACGTCTAATAACAATCCTTCGTACATTTAGAACGTCGACTGTGGGATCCCTACGGGACCACCCCCCTCTCGGGCGGGGTTTCTGTGCCCGGTATGCAGCGTGCACTTTAGTCGCCGAGACAGTTGGAAGCGCCACGTAGCTCGCGGGAGTTGTGGGGGTCGGAAATGGACGGCTGAGGAGGCCGAGCTGGACGGGCTGGTGGTGAGTTAAACTTTATATTGTGTTATTATACACTTTCGCCTAAAATGGCGGCTCCTACCTTCTTCCCGTCAAAAAGATGGCTCCCTATGTATTTTTCCACTAAAATGGCGTCCCCATCTATGTTTACTTCCCTCTAAAATCATGCTTTCCCAATCAGTTCCCCTAAAATTCGTCTCCTTAAAAACTCCCGTCAAAATGACGCTTCTATGTATATTGTTTACTTCCGTCAAAATGACGCTTCTATGTATTTTGTTTACTTCCGTCAAAATGGCGTCCCTGTATAGTGTTTACTTCCGTTAAAATGGTGTCCCTGTATATTGTTTACATGTATTTTGTTTACTTCCGTCAAAATGGTGTCCCTATATATTGTTTACATGTATTTTGTTTACTTCCGTCAAAATGGCGTCCCTGTATATTGTTTACTTCCGCTAAAATGGCGTCCCTTTGTATGTTTACATGTATTTTGTTTACTTCCGTCAAAATGGCGTCCCTGTATATTGTTTACTTCCGCTAAAATGGCGTCCCTTTGTATGTTTACTTCCGCTAAAATGGCGTCCCTTTGTATGTTTACATGTATTTTGTTTACTTCCGCTAAAATGGCGTCCCTTTGTATGTTTACTTCCGCTAAAATGGCGGCTTATACATACTTCACATAAATGCTCTCATCCTATTCCTATCGAGACATTGTCTCCGTATAGTTATCGTCTTCCTATAGGCTTCAAGTCACGTGACTTTTGATCAAATTTTTTCATATCATTGCGTCTGTAATATTTAATTATTCTTGTAGAAATTCATCAAGGGCCCCATGCCTCCAAAGAGACAACCGGTCCCAGCAACCACTGGGACAGCCCCGGCCCTGGCCTCAACTGCTGCCGGGACACCCCCGACCAACCGAGTGAATGTGCTGCCACACTTCGCGTGCTGTATGTGCGGCAGTACCTTCACCAAAAAATATAATTGGCAACGGCACGTTAAGCAAGGGCGATGCCAGAGGAAGGTCGACAAGCAGCGGCGGCGGGAAGCAGCCGTTGAAAAAATAATGGTAAATTGATCATGTTATTGTTTAAATGTTTTCAGATGCTGCTACAAATGTCATATGTTTATGTTTTGTATACCGTGATTAAAAGTCAACTTGTATTTTCAGGTGTTGCTACAAATCCCGTCTTTTTATCCTTTGCATATCATAATTAAAATTCAATTTGTGTGTTTATTTCAGCGCCAAGAAAAGGAGCGCGTTGCCGTTGCTGCTGATGTTCCAACTACCTCTGCGCCGCCTGCGCCTGTGACCGAAGGCACTACGGTGAGTAATCTCTGAAGATGTCGGGTATTATCACTGACTACGTCTGTATTTCATGTACATATCAACTGAAGCAATTCACTACCGTACCATAAAATATTTCTATTCTCCCGTCTAGTGATACGTGCCTTTATTGCAGTGTTTTTTAATCTTGTGTGATTAAATAGTTGAATACTTTACTACATGTTTCACTATCCAAGTTATGAACAACTTTGTTGGTTGTATTAACTTAATCTAACAAGGAATATGTTATCTTCAACAAAAGGAAAATTATCCTATGAATTACTATTGGACAATAAACTCGTATTGTATTGTAAAAAACATATGTTGTTGTAGAAATCGCGAAAACGCCGACGGTTGTCATAACCGACCAGTTCGTCAGCGCCGACCAGATCGTCACCGACATCTTCACCGACATCGTCACCAGCAGTCTCTCCATTTCAACAAGATGCACTTGTACCACCTGAGGTGGTAGATTTTGTACCTGATAATTTGTTTAATTTTTATAGGAGTCAGTGGTCGACAATTCGTACGCATTATCGCAGGGGGCCCGTCCAGAAAACCTACAACATTCGATTAACTGATACTGACATAACCTCATTACATCCAACATTGTGGAATATTTTTGATGAACAAACTACCGCCTTCAAAATTAATTTAAGTTTCGGATTTATTTTATATAACCAAAAAACAAAAGAACATCGTTATTTTCATTCTTCAAAAAATGTTTCGGGTAGGTTTCTGGACAGGCCCCCTTTAATTAGTAATGCCGATGAATTTCAGTTGTTTTTAAAATCGTTTGAAGAAAAATATATTTTAAGTTGGGCAATTAAACAGAGGCCTGATTCTCAATGGATCTGTGAAATGGTAACAAATGTTACATTTTACATAAACATCATACCTGATCACCCTATAGGTTCTGGCAGTGTAGTGTTCCAGACTATATTCTCACAAATAAAGGTTTACATTCGTTGACCTGTGACTTGTCCCGACACGGGAGGCCACCCTATAAAGATAATCTTTGTTTTTTCCGTGCTCTCGCGCTACGTCGTGGAGCTGATGTTTATCATCTTGAGCCTCATGTTCAAATCTTATATAACATGTACCAAGAGGCTATAAAAGATGCCCTATCTATGACACAATTCCCTGGTTTTAAGCTAAGTGATCTGTATGACATTGAAAAGCTTTTCCATATCAATATATTTGTTGATGAATTACTCGATCATCACGACGACGACGACAAGAACTTGGTAGCGTGTCATTTACTGAGACGTTCAACTTGTAAATTCTCCGATACTTTAAATTTGAATCTTTTCGAAACACATTTTTCTTATATCCACGATATTAAAACGTACACACGGTCTTTCAAATGTATCAAATGTGACAAACTTTGGCATACAGAATGTTCCTTAAAAAGACACCAACAAGGTTGCGAAGTCGAGGTGAAGAGAATATTCCCTGGTGGTATATTTCATGTTCTGGAAACCATTTTTCAGAAACTTGAAGAGTTGGGTATTGACGTCGAAGAAAAATACCGGTATTATCCGTTTCGGGCCACCTTTGATTTTGAATCTTATTTTGATACGGCCAATTTTCCGGTAAATACTCCAAAGGTCGAGTGGTTGGCTCGACACGAAATACTTAGCGTTAGTGTGTCATCCAATGTTCCCGGGTACAAGGAACCACGCTGTTTTATTAGCGAGGGTGAGCCGAGCCAACTAGTCGACCGTTTTCTAAATTACCTTTACGAAATTAGCGAAACCGCTTCCGAAATTTTGAAAACACGTTATCAGTTTGTTTTTGATCAATTAAACCAACAACTAAAAGATATTCAATCACCAGAGGCTAGAATGCTCGAACCCGACTTAGACGAAATTCTAGATGACGGGTCACCTTTACCTATTATCCCAGAAGATGAAATTTCAAAATTAATTGGTAAGCTTCACGGATTTCTTGAAGAACTACCCGTCATTGGCTTTAATTCTGGAAAATACGATTTGAACGTCATTAAAAATATATCACACCACACTTCCTGACAACCGACGTAGGTGACGAGACGGACGAGAACGAATCTAATAAGAAATCTAAAAATATCATTTTCACAGTAATGCGTCATACTAATCTGATGTGTTTAAAAACAGCGACTTTGAAATTTTTGGACATTATAAATTATTTGGCCCCCGGTTTTAGTTACGAAAAATTTCTGAAAGCTTACGGATGTGTACAAACTAAAGGCTACTTTCCCTACGAGTGGGTGACTTCGTTAAGTAGACTCGATTGTGATTCCCTTCCTCCAAAGGAAGCTTTTCACAGCGATTTGAAAAACGAAGACATTTCTGACGAAAATTACGCGTACTGCGAACAAATTTGGCGCGATCACGATATGAAAACTTTTCGTGATTTTCTCATTTGGTACAACAATAGAGATGTCATTCCTTTCCTTGAAGCTATAAAAAAACAGTTCTATTTTTACAAATTGCGCCACATTGATATGTTTAAAGACGGTATTAGCGTTCCCGGTCTAACCATGAAATTTATGTTTGACACATTACCACGTGATATTTATTTCAGTCTGTTTAATCAAAAAGATTCGGATTTACACGATATGTAAAAAAAGCCATCGTAGGGGACCCGTCTATAATATATCACCGCCATCACGATGTCGACGTTACACGGCTTCGTGAATCGGAAAGGGGCGACGCAGCTCACCCCTGTCGTTCCATTGTCGGCTACGATGCGAATGGATTATACCTTTGGGCTCTTTCACAAGATATGCCCACAGGATGTTATACGCGTCGTAGCCGAGAAAATAATTTTTCTAGCTAGAGTGGGTAGCGCACGAAAAAAATACAACGATAAGGCATTAATTTAACGGAGAAGAGAAACGCATTGGGGATCGTAAACTTCCCGTTGACGGATGGTGTGCCCAGACCCACACCGTTTATCAATTTCACGGTTGTTATTTTCACGGTTGTTCATGTAACGTGGAGCACACCAACTCTATCAACGGGAAGTCTATGGCCGTTCTCTTATCGGAAACTAAAAAGAACACTACGTATTTGCGTAAATACGCCGAGGTCATCGAAATGTGGGAATGTCAATGGAAAGAAATTCGGAAAAATTCCGAAGTAAGAAATTTTCTAAATTCTAAATTTCGTCACCGTAACCTGAAGTGGGAAATGACCCAAGATAAAGTTTTGCAAAATATAGTTGAAGGTCGCCTATTTGGCATGGTAGAGTGCGACATTTTTGTTCCGGATCATCTTAAAGATTATTTTGGTGAAATGCAACCCATTTTCAAAAACATTTACATTACCCGTAACGACATCGGCCCCTAAATGCGAGCTTACGCCGAAGAGCACAATATATTATCTACTCCTCGGCGTACACTGGTCGCTTCGTATTTTGGTAAACAAATTCTTTTAGGTACACCTTTGTTAAAATGGTATTTGAAACACGGATTGGTCGTATCTCACGTTTATCAAGTTTTAGAATACGAACCCAGTCCGTGTTTCAAGCATTTCGCCAATGCCGTCTCGAATGCACGCCGCGAAGGTGACGTGCACCCGGACAAGGCCATTATCGGTGATACGATGAAACTTCTTGGGAACAGTGGCTATGGAAAATGTATCACTTATAAGGATCGCCACAGAGATATTATCTTTTGTAATAGTAAAACGGCGAGCCAAGGAATTAACAGTCATCGTTTTCGCCAGCTAGACCCAATTGCGGAATCCGTGTACCAATTGACAATAAACAAGAAATTCATTAAATACGATCTCCCTCTTCAAATCGGTTTTATGGTTTACCAGTATGCAAAATTGAGAATGCTGGAATTTTATTACGATTTCATAGATTATTATATAGAGCGACCTCTCTTCCAATATTGCGAGATGGATACGGATTCCGCATATTTAAGTCTAGCTTTTTCTTGTTTAGACGATTGTGTTACCACCGATAAACGACACGAATATTTTACAAACTTGTCACGGTGGTTCCCCGCTGTTTGTTGTGACGCGCACGCGTCCGGTTATGTCACTTGTCGGATGGAAGGGAAAGAATGGGTCCCTTTGGAATCGTGTTGTATTGCGCGTGCGCGTCACGACAAAAGGACACCCGGTCTGTTCAAAATAGAGTACGAAGGTAGAGGTTTCATCGGCTTGTGTAGCAAAACATATTATTGTTTTGGTGATACGGATAAATTCAGCACGAAAGGTCTAAATAAGAGACATAACGAAATTGACAAAGACACGTTTTTGAAAGTACTGAAAACCAAAGAGAGTGGTGTTGGGAAAAATCGAGGGTTTCGGGTGAAGAATGCTTCAGTTTTTACATATATTCAAAAACGTTCTGCACTAACCTATTTTATTCCAAACGACCGGTACAAGCCGATGGAATCTCTACCTCTCCGTGTCTGGTATAATAGACACGCCAGTAAATCTTCTCGTGAGCTACCCGTGTATCATTCGGTATTGTTGTAACATTCGGTATTTGTGTAACATCCAGTCTTGGTGTAACCGTGATCAGGTATTATGTTTATCGACCACTGACTCCTACTTGTTACTTGTCGATTATTAAAGAGTGTGCATTTCACATTTTACATTTACTGTTCGGTATGCTCGTGAGATAACCGTGTAATATCCGGTCTTAATGTAGCAGTGATGAACTATTGTGTTTATCGACTCCTATCTTGTCAATTGTTAAAGAGTGTATCGACACACACACACACACACGTCATTGTTGCATCATCATCACCGTGGTGTGCTTTTTTCTTTTTAAGTAGGACACTGGTGAAAATAAACAAAGTATATTGTATACTTCAATCGCTGCAAAAGTCGTGTCATAAAATAAATAAACACAGAGTGTAGCATACTGTCTGTCAGTGACTGTGTATCATGTGGAGTCGATTTGTATATAGTTGTTAAGTTTACAAGATTTTATAATAGTGATACTTACTCTTGGGTGTCTCATAACAAGAATATATGTGATATCATTCACAGGGATACTTTCTCTTGGGTGTCTGAATACAATGTGTGTACCATATTAAATAAATTTGTATGTAGTTAAGGTTTACAAGATTTTATAAGATTGATACTTTCTCTTGGGTGTCTGAATAAAAAAAATTCACAAACGCACATATAGTGTCGACTTTGTTATTGCTTAATTAAGGTAATACTATAACGTGCATGCCAACATTACATGCAAACATTACATACCACTCTTAAGTCAAAATTCACTTAGGTATTTTGAACGCCACCTACACTGACACGTTGACAAAACAATTGTTGTCAGTGAACCGGGAAAAGCGATGTGTGTCTTGATGACTATGAAAACGAAAAACAAACACACTCGTTCATAGCATCAACACGATTTTTATTTGAATATTTCACATATGATATCTCTTGCACACTGTTCCTGTAGATTCCAAATCGGTAATGCTAATAAGGTTCCCAACGTGTGATTTGCAAAGGTGTCGCCGAATGAGCTGCGCGCCGCGACGATGCAGGTCGTCTACGATGCCGATGACGACCACTGTCAAACGGAATGCTGGTTTCCTTTGATATGTCATCGTCCACTGATGCTGTCTGCATGTAAAGCCAACGATCTGAGTTCCCGACTAAATCCATTGGCGTGTTGACATCATTGAGACCACGAGCAAAGGTTTCCCATCCCACCGGTTCAAACGACTTCCGTTTTCTCAACACGTCATTCACAAGGTCCACGATATTACTTCCGGGAACCGCCTTGTTTCTGTACATCATCTCGCCACGATCGTTCCAACTTACGGCCCCTTTCATTTTATCGAGTAGTCTTCGTGCTTTCTGCTTCATAGTTTTTGGAACGCTGTCAATTATTTCGTTTTCGATACTCTCCTTTTCGACGACTTCATTTTCGTTAGCAGGTTGTACTTTGTTTTTCTCTTCACTGGGAATTTTTTCGATGACCACACGCACGGGTTCTTGGATACGTTTGTCGGAAAGATCGTTGTACCGATTCAACACCTGGTTATACAACACACCTTTTTCCCTCTCGTGTATATCGTTTCGTTCTAGTATGTCTAGCAATTCATTGTCGAGTCGTTGCAAGACCCTTTCGATAGGGTTAGCAATCGAAGCACGTTGCGGTTGAATGTTTTCCAAAATACGGGATCGACCAGGGCCATCTTCTTTGTATACTCCATGGTCACCTGAGATGGAGACGGGAATGTCGAGCTTGTTGAAGGAACCATAGGTACACGTGTCATAGTGGGCACCTGAGTTGGAGACGAGAATGTCGAGCTTGTTGCTGGGGCCAGAGGCGAAGGTGTCGCAGTGGGTGCCGAGACAAGTGAATTCAGCGACGTAGCGTTTGTCGACGGTGCACAGCGACTGTGGGCACTGTGTCGTTTCCAGCTATCTTTCCGTGAGAAATGTCTCTTGCAATCTGGGCACTGGAAGGCCGCCCGTGATGATGGTGTGAGCTTATTGGCAGCTGGTAGACTAGTCCATAAGCTCATGATGTACGTGTTTACTGTTCAAATGTAAAGAACGGAATGACTCTTGGAACTCGTCGGTCTAAGTTTGGTTTGTACAACTCGTTGATCTAAGTCTGATTCGTGCAACTCGTTTTATGTCTGTCTGTTGTAGCGGAATTTTACGAGGTGAACCTATCCATTGTGGTGGAAGCGGTGGAATCTCACGCGATAACCCGTCTATTGTGGTGGAATTGTGGTGGAATTGTGGTGGTGGTGGAATTTCACGCGATAACCCGTTTATTGTGGTGGAATTGTGGTGGAAGCGGTGGAATCTCACGATGTGAACCTATCCATTCTGGTGGAAGCGGTGGAATCTCACGATGTGAACCTGTCCATTGTGGTCGATTGCATTACACTACGAAAAAGACACAAGATAAGGTTTGCACATTTTATTACAACACAAACGTATTTACATGTCACGCTCCATAACTAAAAGAACCAGAGACTAGACATTGATACCGAGTCTTGCAAAGTGTAATCGTGTACAAGACAACACCGCACCTCACTACTTCAGTCTTGCCTGCCATACGGCGAGGAGCCCTTGCGGGTCCAACCAATTCGGTTCGGATACTTGGTTGCGGTGCTGTTCCAGACAGTCAACCAGTCTTTAATCACTGCAGTTGAATTAATGTCACCGAAGGTCTCATAAAACCACAAGACAGATTTATTTACAGATCATCCTCCATTACTGCCAGAACAATTTGCTTTAATTTGTTTCGCCACTCTTCTGAAAACGGTTCTTGCAACCAACTCCCGATAGCACACAAGTGATCGGACGTCAGGTCGGATAGCTTCAAACCCGCGTCTAACAAAACACACAACCAGTCTTTCATCACTGCAGTCGAATTAACGGCCTCCACAGCCTCGTCAAAGTGCATATAAATTAGAATGTCATCAGGTAACATACAATCGTGATGAAATTAACTAGGATCGTCTATCTCGCAAGCGAGACACTGTCGTCTCGAGAGTTCAACGATGGCACATGCTATGTGACGTGCAATCGTCTTCTTCATTTCCATCGCCGGAAACTCAAGCGTAAAGTTCGGACCAGTGGCGACAGGAGCGGCAGTTGTCACATTGGTTGCGTGAGTAGAAATTGTCACATCGTCAGGAGCGGAAGTTGTCACATTGGTTGCGTGAGTAGAAATTGTCATATCGACCGTGTCGGCGGAAGTTGTCACATCGGCAGGGATGACAGCAGAGAGAGGCTGAAACAGGATACGGAGCCTAGTGTATCACCTCCACGCGAGTGACGTTGAAGTTTGTGTAAGTATCTCGTCGAGTTTTCTTTATGGTGAGAGACACGCGAGTTCAGTTTGTAAGTCTGCATCGTTTCGTCCATAACAGCAAACGTCTCGGCATTCACGTCAAGGAGAAGAGCCATACACTGGTCGAATAAAGTCAGCCATTTAGATCGACCCGTCGCTGTCCCGACAAAGCACATGCGCACCACGAAATGGACGTCAGAAGCAACGTAACCGTGTCGTTCGCATTGCAAATGTCCCCTATCGTCGGTAATCATACGCTTCTTGCAGTACCTACACGCGATGTAGAAGGGAGTGTGCTGGCGTACTCTGTCGATGAGGAGACCTCTGATCTTGATAACGGCGTCGGCGCTTACCGTTGCTTCTAGAGCTGAGATGTCCACGACGTCTGGTTCCGACGGCACGGAAGGACGGTTGATCACCGGCATGATGGGTCGGCTCGTCGGCTCGTCCTCGTCGCTCGAGTCTGCCGCATTGCGAGGTCGGTAGTAGGGTGTCTTCAACATGATGATGATGTTAGCAGTGCTGTCGTTGTGATACGAATGACGGTCCGATTGGCAAAACACTGCGCTTATATAGTTAGTAAATGTGCCGAAAAGTCACGTGGGCGTGCCGAAAGATCACGGATTGTAGAAAATTCAAAAGCACGGACTGCTGAGTAGAATGTACACAAGCGCGGACTGCAGAGTAGTTATTTAGTTCACAACTTATCTAACAGGGGTCCTTTCAGTTGATGATGAAATCCCTATGCTTTAACACGGGGAAAATTCCCCATGCTTTAACATGGTAAAAATTCCCTATGCTTTAACATGGGGAAAATTCCCTATGCTTTAACATGGGGTTCACTCACTTGTCCACTAGGGGATGATGTTTGTGGTTCATGATGTATCCGTCAGGGGGCTCTATTGCACGCAAGCGTGCAAGAGACACGAATATTTGCAGTACTCCTACATTTAGTTCACCACTTATCCGTCAGGTGGCACCACTTGTAGTTCATGACCTATCCACTAGGGGAAATTTAATTCCCAAAAATTTCGCCATGTGGCGCTGTTTTAGTTCATGACCTATCCGAAGAAATCCGACGCTACTGGTCAAACTATTTAGTTCGCGAAAAAATTACGCTAGGGGCGCTGCGGATCACCCTTATTTAGTTCCAAAAAATCCCGCCAGGTGGCGCTGTTTTAGTTCCGGGGGAAACCGCTAGGGATATTTAGTTCAAAACTTTCCGCTAGGGGAATTTAGTTTCGAAAAATTCCGCTAGGGAAATTCAGTTCAAAAAATTCCGCTATGGAAATAGAGTTCCGGAAAATTTAGCTAGTGGGCGCTGCGGGTCAACCTATTTTACTTCCAAAAAATTCCGCCGGGTGGCGCTGTTTTAGTCCATGATATGTCCGCTAGGGGCGCTGTTTTAGTTAGCCACTGACGCAACGTGATCTTTGACCTTGGCCTACATCCGGGTACTTGACCTTTGACCTTGACCTACAACCGGGCACTTTCCACTTCCACAACTCCGAAACGTAAGCGCTGATTAACCTCCTTTACTACTACCGACAATGCCTCCAAGTTAAGTATTTTTTCTTGATATATAGATTATACAGTACACAACGTACAGCAAGCATTCTTACCTGCATATGATGTCCCCTAAAGAGGGTGTCTTGTCCCACCCGTAAAGTCAACCCAGCTGCCGGGCATCTGTGTGGTGTGCATCTGTGTGGTGTGAAATTGAAATAATTTATATAAAGAGATAACTAATTAATGCATGAACTACCATATTGCATTAAAGTGTGAATCGATAAAAACAAACCTTTAGTCGTGAATTGAAAGCAAAGGGAGTCGCTGGGCAGACTGTTCGACAAAGTCTGCGATTACAAACGAGCTGTTTCCCGCTTTGACTTTAAAGTCCGCAGAACAGTTAACATATATATCACTAGCAGAGCGCAAGTATCTTGTTGGTTTGTAAGGACACGCAAGATCGGACAGGTATTTGGCGCATCACCGTGCAACAGCTTTGCATGTAAAAACTAACAGCTTCAGTCGTGCATGGTAGCTTGATTCGGCCCGAGTCTGCGGACAGCCAGTAAAGAATGCACGGCGAAAGATCAACTTAGCGGCGGAATTCACTGGCGTATTTAGAGGGGGCGAGTCGACCCTCAATGATGGCAGCTGCCCCCCCCCCAACAGTCGCACGACAGCTATCAACTCTGTTGTGCGCTGGACAGGGCAGTACTCGCCCGTGTTTGGCCTCCCCCAATGAAAAATCCTGGATACGCTGCTGGCGGAATTGTGTATTCTCCGAGGCCGAGCGATGGTATTAAGAGAAGCGTCGTATAGAAATGACTTGCAGCAGTCAACCCGCGATTCAATACTGGTATTGATTACACGCTCCTGTGTCGTTGTTGGGAGATAACAATTCATCTGGTTAATATGGTGGAGAAGGAATGCGTACAAACTGACGATGCTTGACACTTGTTTCTTGAAATCGTAGTGCCGATCTATGACGACACCAAGGTTACGGACAGATCGTGAAGCACAATTATAGGAACACCTACGCGTATTACACTGCCGTCAACGAGCGCGGTCGCATTCCTGGGTACCACGGGGAGATATTCCGTTTTATTGTTATTCATGCACAGGCAGTTTGATGTCATCCACTGTTTATTTGATATCTGAGCAGTCATCCATACATCGCGGGGTAGCGCCAAGGCTGCCGCAGTGAGATCAAAGTGACAGTAGAGTATACAACTGCCAGTCATCCGTGTAATTATGAAACCCACATCCATGCACTCTGATGATATTGCCGATGGATAGGATGTACAGCAAGTAGCGGTAGTCTAGAGGTGAGACCAGTGTTAAACTTTCTGTTGTGTTAAAGTAAAACATACTCCCCTAAAAATGGTGATATTTTAAATTTGAGACCCTTTTTTATGCGAACTGAGTGCACTAAACCAGGCAAGGCATATCAACTGTGGTATAGAATGTATTGGAATTGAAATGACGCATACTTTGAAAAGTTGGCGGAGTGATTTTTTGCATTTTTTTCCACATAGCACACGTGGGTGCTGAAAAACGTGGTCATTTTGGTCAATATCGATGTGCACCGTGCATGCATGCGTTTTAAAAGAGCTGGAGGTATGTGATTTTGACGAAATTTCATCAGTATATATCAATGACATGATAGCAGTGGCTGTGAATGAATTTCAGATTGTTGTCACGTACAGTTTTCTTATAATCTGATAACACGTTAACATGGTCGCCAATGGGAAATCTAACAGTGGTCTCACCCCTCTAAGCACCGAGCCCTGCCGGACACCCGATGTCAAACATGATGCACGCCGCCCCGTCATCGTCCGCAACCACACTAAACATACTCCGTTATATGGCGCCACCATCGATTGCGCTAACCGCTGGTCATTGTTCAGAATGAAAGGTCACTGATCAGTGGCGCGGGAACGAAATTCATATGGGGAGGGAGGGAGCGCGGAGCTTCAGCATCACTGAAAAATCTTCGCCGCCGCATATCTTCACATTTTGGCTATCTCGTTTGGCTCGACTGAGACATCGGAAGATGGGGGGGGGGGTGCTGAAACTGTCTGCCCTCCAATTCCACACACCTTTCACAGTCGACAAAAAATACATATTAATCATCTCATAAAAGTTTGATTTCCATCCGCAATTGACGCTCGCCACAAAAACAAACATTCACGCTCACATTAAATGTGGGGGGGGCAGATCAAACCATGTCTGCCCCACCCCGGACACATTCCAGTGGTGTTGGCATTCCAGTGGTGTTCGTAGAATGTTTGGAAAATAGACCCAATTATTTGAATGCACAACACTGCTCGTGAGAATGGTCGATGTGGCAATTATGTAGCGATTCCTGGAACTGGAGCTACTGCGAAGTCAATTATGAGTTTGATTCAGCCAACTTCCATACAATGAGTAGATCTGCCCAGGGTAGTGTACGTAGTCACAACCCTGGTTTGCGAGGATGGATAAACACACCTCACAGTACAAACAACCATTGTTTTGAGCAACCAAAACAAAATACGTAACTGTCAACCATTTCATTACATACGAAAATCACTATTAGATCACTCTTGAGACTGGACAAAATGTATATGGAACAAATTTGGTTCGACTGAACCTTTTAAACTGAATAATAAATGACCCAAACACTATATCTATTAGTGAATGCAGAATGATTACCATCTAATTTCAACATGCATTTCATTTTTCCATCAAAGAAATCGATTGCAACAACATGAGTGATCAGGTGATCTCATTTATTCCATGTATGCTGTACACGATGAAATAAGACAGACAGCGCCGTGTGGAGCCACTTAGTTCTTGTAGGCGCGGCTCTTCCTGCGGCCTCGGGCGCGCTCGAATTTGCGGCCCTTGGAGCGCACGTACGGTCTGAAACAGAGACAACTCTATAACACAGGCCCTTGGAGAGCACGTACGGCCTGAAACATATACAACTCGAAAACACAGGCCCACAACATAATTATAACAGTCTTGTGACAACGTATAAACATGACATGTATACCTGCATCCAAGATCACATTTATAATATTGTTGTTAACATAACACTAACGTTGTTTGTCCTCTTGCAACATTCATACAACAATAAAGTTTTATACATTATACATCTCTGTCGCTCTGGCTACAAGAACTCCCGATGTGAACAACTTTGTAGGGCCCATTCTAGTCTGCAGTGTCTTATGTAGCCACAGACACGAATAACAACAGATACACTGCTTCAGATGACACCGTACACTACTTACTTGGTCCCATTCTAGTCTGCAGTGTCTTATGTAGCCACAGACACGAATAACAACAGATACACTGCTTCAGATGACACCGTACACTACTTACTTGGTCCCATTCTAGTCTGCAGTGTCTTATGTAGCCACAGACACGAGTAACAACAGATACACTGCTTCAGATGACACCGTACACTACTTACTTGGTCCCATTCTAGTCTGCAATGTGTTATGTAGCCACAGACACGAGTAACAACAGATACACTGCTTCAGATGACACCGTACGCTACTTATTTGGTCCCATTCTAGTCTGCAGTGTCTTATGTAGCCACAGACACGAGTAACAACAGATACACTGCTTCAGATGACACCGTACACTACTTACTTGGTCCCATTCTAGTCTGCAGTGTCTTATGTAGCCACAGACACGAGTAACAACAGATACACTGCTTCAGATGACACCGTACACTACTTACTTGGTCCCATTCTAGTCTGCAATGTGTTATGTAGCCACAGACACGAGTAACAACAGATACACTGCTTCAGATGACACCGTACGCTACTTATTTGGTCCCATTCTAGTCTGCAGTGTCTTATGTAGCCACAGACACGAATAACAACAGATACACTGCTTCAGATGACACCGTACACTACTTACTTGGTCCCATTCTAGTCTGCAGTGCGTTATGTAGCCACAGACACGAGTAACAACAGATACACTGCTTCAGATGACACCGTACACTACTTACTTGGTCCCATTCTAGTCTGCAGTGTGTTATGTAGCCACAGACACGAGTAACAACAGATACACTGCTTCAGATGACACCGTACACTACTTACTTGGTCCCATTATAGTCTGCAATGTGTTATGTAGCCACAGACACGAGTAACAACAGATACACTGCTTCAGATGACACCGTACGCTACTTATTTGGTCCCATTCTAGTCTGCAATGTGTTATGTAGCCACAGTCACGAGTAACAACAGATACACTGCTTCAGATGACACCGTACGCTACTTATTTGGTCCCATTCTAGTCTGCAATGTGTTATGTAGCCACAGACACGAGTAACAACAGATACACTGCTTCAGATGACACCGTACGCAACTTACTTGGTGGAGCTGTTGGGTACACCAGGAGCACGGCCAAAGTGACGCACGGCCTCGCGGTTCTTGCGTGGCCCTGCAACCAACCATCGCCACATTAAATACAGCACCAGTAGAATCTGTAGAGACCAGACTGTTGTGAACACATCCAGTAGTCTAGTCCTTTAAAACAGGTCCTCACACAAGTCCCACAGAAGGCCAAATTTGATGTCCAAATATATATTCAAGCTGGCAGTTTAGCAAATAACAAATAAGTGTTACTAGGATGGTCCGGGGCATGCTCCACCGGAGATTTTTTTTAAACTACCTTAAAAATGGTGCATTCTGAGGTATGTTTTAACCTTTATTCTTGAATATAGAGGGTAAGATATAAAACAAGACTACTTGTAAATGTGACAGAGTCAGTAAAAGGTAAGTTCTTTTGTAGTGCAGCCAGTCCTAAGGACTGCTCAAAGCACTTTACACTTTACTCCCTGGCAGACCTATTCAGTCAAACACCATCTCGACTTCTCTGGGAAGCATCCAGTGGTATCATCTGAAGACTCTTTTATCATCACCTTTAAAGGATTATAATATAATATCATGGCAAATTTGTGGTTTACCTTCCAAAGATTGTATTTTATTTGTTGTTAGCATGTTATGCAATTGATTAGTCATTTCTGGAATGCCACAAAAATATGTTTGTATTAATAGTTAGAACGATTCTCAAATTGTGTCCTTTAAGTTCTAGCCCAAGTTATTGATAACCCATTAGTATACATGCTTTGGGGCAATAGGCGTATTTTATAAGATGTGAACTTCGGTGGTTTATATTCGTAAATACTTCACACAAATCAACTTTCCTAAAAGGTTGTTTTCACAACTTTGTCGGAATGTGTATTATACATTTAGCACAAAGATATTTCACGAATCAATCTTTATTTTGCTAAAAAAAATGGCATAAAACATTAGTTGAGCTTGAATAGACTTGTGGGAATTTGTGTAGAATCCGGACTGATTTGGGCATTATAACTTGAGTTTTGCCTAACTTTGATACCTCCAAGGCATATTTACCTTGAAGAATACTGCGTCTTACACCCACCCATTTGAGGTGTAAATAGCGCCCCGGTTTGTATCAACATACACCACTATATCGCTCATTTTATGCTTGCTGTGCGGTAACGCAAGGCCGCAGTGGGGAAGACTGGCACAAACCAGGTCGCTATTTGGGCTTCAAAAGGGTCCTAATTTGATAGAAGTGCCGACCAGTGAATAGGATGCATGGTTTTTATTCGGGCTTCAAAAGGGTCCGGATTCGATACAAGTGCCGACTAGTGCCATCGGCATAAGCCTGCATGCTTTTATTCCCGCCACAAACCAGAAATTTAACATCAGCTACACCAGCATTATGATTTAATGTAGGCACATACTATAATAGTAAAATTGAGTGCAAAAGACACATTCGTTCAGCTACCATTTTCTTAGTTTTTTCACCGAGTTCCACGTGTCTCCCAAACGCAATTACCATTTGGGCTAGTTAAATGAATGTCTAGATTTCTAGTACGTCGAAACTCCGCAAGGTGTCACCATTGGAGACCCCGGGGATTCAGCGGGAATATACCGTGATTGGACAACTAAATTCCAAGAGCTAAATCCTAGACGACTAAACGATGTTGGTACAAATATGTGATTTTGCAGGAACATAAGTGACTTTATAATGTAATTTCATGCTGTTCGCCGACGCTGAATATATCGCGAAAGCACGAAAAGATGGACCCACGAAATAGCTACGAAGCTGCAATTTTGGCTTGTTTTGGGCGAGACGGTATAGAAAAATGGTGAGGTGGCCCGCCTCGCTTGTCATATACCAGGGGAAACAATGCATTGTAAATAAAACAAATTTAGAAAGGCTAATTGTGAGGCTATATTTTCCAAATAACCTACAGCACGTGACCTACATGCAGCTCCAGTCTGGGGTGAACAGTACATGTTGTAGTAGTAATAAACAAGTCTTGATGAATGAGTAATGTGAACACATCATGTGACAGACTAAAGTATCATGTACTGGATAATGTTACTGCATAATTACTAGAAAATTAATTTAAACAAAAAGTTGGTAGTGTACCTTGCAGGAGCACAGTCTTCTGTCCCTTTGGAGACCTCAGTGCCAACTGGTCAAAGGTGATGATCTCTCCCCCAGCCTTCAGGATGCGGGCACGCGCCCCCTCCGTCACACGCAGGGCACACAGCTACCAACGGACACCAACATTAACACATGTGCCCCCTCAGTGACACGTAGGGTACACAGCTACCAACGGACATGAACATTAACATACGCACCCCCAGTGACACAGAGTACACAGCTACCAACATTAACACATAGGGTATACAGCTACCAACAGACACAAACTTTAACACATGCAACCCCTAAGTGACACACAGGGTACACAGCCACAAACAGACAAGAACATTAACACATTCAAAAGCATTATCAATTAACATTTAGCGCTTCTTATCATAGTACTAAATAAAGAGCTTAATTACTATAATTAGATGTCGCTTAATTCCCACTTTGCATAATTAATATCTATACTAGTTATACTTAGCTATATGAATTGCAGAAAGGGTCCATGAGAGATACCTGCATTTAAATACACAGAGTAATGAATAATTGCACTAACAACTCAAATTTTATTGTTAGGCTCTGTTGTTACAATTGCTATATAAATGTAGGAATATATTAATTAAATAATACATAATTATACACACCAATAATATAATTGTGGCAATAAATGAATATTATAATGGTGGAAATACCAATCTTAAACTGGCTAGTTATTACTATTAGTAAGCAAACAACAAATGTAATAAGTTCTTATTGTGTATTTAACAGAGTAAGATTGGAATACAGGTTCCTGAATTTCAAGTTTAAAATCAATTATTAAGTGTAGCCAGACAAGCTGATGTTACCAGGCGGATGTTACTATTTTTAGCACAGCGTCACCATCTGCAGTGGCGTTCTCGAAAACCGTGCAACTAGGTCGCATAAAATGCGATTTTCACACTTGTAAACCTTTTTAAAATGTCACATAACATACATCTTCTGAACAGTGTAAAATTGACATGTATGTGTGTATATACACGAACTTGAATTTTAGGCGATAACATTAAAAAAAATTAATGTTTATACGATAATTTGACATAACTTTCGTTTGGTTTAACGAGGAAACTTTGTGTAAAGACTGCAGTGAAGATGAACACGTCTTGTAATTGGCCGAGCAGATCTCATGACGATCCAAATAGGTTTACAACTTACCACGACCTGTTTTTGCAAAAACCGTACCATCGTCGGCACGACACTTTTGGCACACATTATAGCTCAATCACGAACGATAAATTCATCAAATAAAGGAATACATTATCTTGTCGTTCCAGTGATATTAAATATGTATTATTTAATGCGGACTTAATGATGTAAGGGCTGCGTGACCGGTGGGTGGTCTTTCATAGTTTAGCTTCAGATCCAACAGCAGCAGCGGCCGTTGTGGTAATGCTATTAACACACACCAACTCAATGACACACAGCTACCAACAGACACCAACATTAACATACGCACCCATCAGCGACACACAGGGTACACAGCTACCAACAGACACCAACATTAACACACACCCACTCAGTGACACATAGGGTACACAGCTACCAACAGACACCAACATTAACACACACCCATTCAGTGACACACAGGGTACACAGCTACCAACAGACACCAACATTAACACCCACCCACTCAGTGACACACAGGGTACACAGCTACCAACAGACACCAACATTAACACACACCCACTCAGTGACACATAGGGTACACAGCTACCAACAGACACCAACATTAACACACACCCATTCAGTGACACACAGGGTACACAGCTACCAACAGACACCAACATTAACACCCACCCACTCAGTGACACACAGGGTACACAGCTACCAACAGACACCAACATTAACACACACCCACTCAGTGACACATAGGGTACACAGCTACCAACAGACACCAACATTAACACACACCCACTCAGTGACACACAGGGTACACAGCTACCAACAGACACCAACATTAACACACCCACTCAGTGACACATAGGGTACACAACTACCAACAGACACCAACATTAACACCCACCCACTCAAGGGTACACAACTACCAACAGACACCAACATTAACACACACCCACTCAGTAACACATAGGGTACACAACTACCAACAGACACCAACATTAACATACACCCACTCAGTGACACATAGGGTACACAACTACCAACAGACACCAACATTAACACACACCCACTCAGTGACACATAGGGTACACAGCTACCAACAGACACCAACATTAACACACACCCACTCAGTGACACATAGGGTACACAACTACCAACATTAACACACACCCACTCAGTGACACATAGGGTACACAACTACCAACAGACACCAACATTAACACACACCCACTCAGTGACACACAGGGTACACAGCTACCAACATTAACACACACCCACTCAGTGACACATAGGGTACACAACTACCAACAGACACCAACATTAACACACACCCACTCAGTGACACATAGGGTACACAACTACCAACAGACACCAACATTAACACCCACCCACTCAGTGACACACAGGGTACCCAGCTACCAACAGACACCAACATTAACACCCACCCACTCAGTGACACACAGGGTACACAGCTACCAACATTAACACACACCCACTCAGTGACACACAGGGTACACAGCTACCAACATTAACACACACCCACTCAGTGACACACAGGGTACACAGCTACCAACAGACACCAACATTAACACACACCCACTCAGTGACACATAGGGTACACAACTACCAACAGACACCAACATTAACACCCACCCACTCAGTGACACACAGGGTACACAGCTACCAACATTAACACACACCCACTCAGTGACACACAGGGTACACAGCTACCAACAGACACCAACATTAACACACACCCACTCAGTGACACATAGGGTACACAACTACCAACAGACACCAACATTAACACACACCCACTCAGTGACACATAGGGTACACAACTACCAACAGACACCAACATTAACACCCACCCACTCAGTGACACACAGGGTACACAGCTACCAACAGACACCAACATTAACACACACCCACTCAGTGACACACAGGGTACACAGCTACCAACAGACACCACCATTAACACACACCCACTCAGTGACACACAGGGTACACCTACCAACAGACACCAACATTAACACACACCCACTCAGTGACACATAGGGTACACAACTACCAACAGACACCAACATTAACACACACCCACTCAGTGACACATAGGGTACACAACTACCAACAGACACCAACATTAACACACACCCACTCAGTGACACATAGGGTACACAACTACCAACAGACACCAACATTAACACACACCCACTCAGTGACACGTAGGGTACACAACTACTAACAGACACCAACATTAACACACACCCACTCAGTGACACATAGGGTACACAACTACCAACAGACACCAACATTAACACCCACCCACTCAGTGACACATAGGGTACACAACTACCAACAGACACCAACATTAACACCCACCCACTCAGTGACACATAGGGTACACAGCTACCAACAGACACCAACATTAACACACACCCACTCAGTGACACATAGGGTACACAACTACCAACAGACACCAACATTAACACACACCCACTCAGTGACACATAGGGTACACAACTACCAACAGACACCAACAACATTAACACACACCCACTCAGTGACACATAGGGTACACAGCTACCAACAGACACCAACATTAACACACACCTACTCAGTGACACATAGGGTACACAACTACCAACAGACACCAACATTAACACACACCCACTCAGTGACACACAGGGTACACAGCTACCAACAGACACCAACATTAACACACACCCACTCAGTGACACACAGGGTACACAGCTACCAACAGACACCAACATTAACACCCACCCACTCAAGTGATTTACATCACTCCAAAATAACCGTTAATTATCATTTTTTAACTTCATTTTTAATGTCTGAGTTATGAGCTGTTGTTAGTGGTCTCCTCACTTTCGAGAATGCCCAATTCCTTTTTAGCATATGTGTGCACATGGTTACACGTGTGCCATCAGCCCAACACGGGCAGCCACGACTCGGCTTGAATGACATAAAAAATCTGACTAGTTTGCCGTTAGAAATGTGACCATTTACCTTTAACTTGGGAACCTTGAAGATGCGCATATCATCAGTGACAGTTCCAACACATACAGCCAACTTGTCACTGCGTCCCGGCTTGGCCATCATGCGGATCTGAAGCACAAGTCACAACTACTGCACTTGAGCAACATAACATACTGACACAAGTAGGGCAGACAAGAGCCTACTGACACACCAGTCACACAATCGAAGCTCTGTATTCAGTCATACTTGTCACTCTAGGATTGCGCAATTGTACTTCAAAGTATTTTTTCCTAACAAATTGCATATTTTTCCTATCTCATGAGGAAATGTTTACGGGTATCCTCGCGTTAATGTAACCCAAAGTTTGCAGAAAACGTATGAAAAGCATATTTTGAAGTAAAATACAAACCACCTCAGGTATGTACAGATGACCAAGTACATACCTTGCGAGGGAGAAGTGGGTGATAGACCTAGACATGCCAGGAGTACGTACCAGTCTTGCGAGAGACAGGTGGGTGATAGATCTAGACATGCCGCAGTACGTACCAGTCTTGCGAGAGACAGAGGTGGGTGATAGACCTAGACATGCCAGGAGTACGTACCAGTCTTGCGAGAGACAGAGGTGGGTGATAGATCTAGACATGCCAGGAGTACGTACCAGTCTTATGAGAGACAGAGGTGGGTGATAGATCTAGACATGCCAGGAGTACGTACCAGTCTTGCGAGAGACAGAGGCGGGCGGTGGATCTTGCTCATGAACAAGCGCTTCAGGATGATCTTGTTGAACTTGGCATTAGTTCTGCGGGCCAGGAACCGGTAGAGCTGTGCACAGAAACATGTCAAGTGTCAGCAAGAATCTCTCACAGCATGCTTGGGCAGCAACATATATTGGAGCCGCTGTAATCTGCGGAACCATAGCATTCTGTGTGCTTCACATCATCAACTGAGACTACTTCACACAGTTAAATATTGATGGAACGAAGAGGGCAGCCATATTTTGGCCATTCCATTTATTGAATTGGAATGGCCACAATATGACGGCTATCACCCACCATCTTCATTCTGCTACATTCCGTCACATAGAAATATACATCAATATGGAAACAATGTCTTCCTATTGGCCAGCATGTTGTATTACATCAATATTTAATTACGCATGAAGTATGAGTCTTTTGCGAATCACACACCGGATCCTAGGACTCCATCACAGGTTTCACCTCGTTGCACAGATTACGGAGGCCCCATACACAGTGAGTCAATAACTTTTCCTCTCCATGGCTGGCATAATGCACAATTCCGTTACGCTAACTGCTAATGCACAATATTTAAAAAAATCCTATTGATATCCAAAATTATGTAGCATGTTGGAAGCAAAACAACCTGTGAACAAATCAAGGTATGAATATTGGCACAATAATTCAGGTTATCATTGACACCAATGATTAAGCAGATAATCTCTTCCGAAAAACACAGGCAAAGTGGTGCGAATTAAATTATTCAAGTTTCAAAAGGACTGTAAGTGGATTTGACGATCGCACACCTAGGGACACTGATTTTCTGTTTCAAAAAATGGGTCAAGTGGCCCTGAAGTCCTTTGGACTAATACGTCTATGTGACCAAATGAGTGATAAGTCGGAAAAATTGTAACATTGTTTTCTTACATCCTTGTAAAGGTTTGGTAGGGTGCTTTACACGGTTTCAAAAAATATGACTGCTACAAAAATTGGTGAAGTTATGGAGCATTGAACATGGTAGGGGTCAAAAAGTGAAAATGAAGAAAACGGCTGTTGAAGTTTTACATTGTATATGCAAATGGATTGCATGGAAATATTACATGCACAACATTCAAATGTGGCACACAATATGTATGTTATGTTGCAATGATACACTGGAAGTACAAATGTGCTGCTACAAAGACTTATCAAGTTATGCCAGATTATGTCTTTGTGTAAAACTAAGAGGACAGATTATTTGAGAGCAAAAGGTAGACTCACTGTTTGATAGTTTAAAACCTACAGGCAACTGGTCTAGTGGCTTAATGCTGTCTGTTGACACAAGCTACTGCCAGTGACAATTACAGTTTCCATCAAACAATAGCAGGCAGAGAATCTTAGCTCCATAGCTGGGTGTAATACACAACCAGAGCCACCACTGATTCATGGTCAAGTAGATTAGCTCAATGCACCAACTAAGACAATACACAACATTGTGAGTGATAGTGCCCAGAGTGAGGCCTAAGCAGTGTCCTCATTCCTGAATAGATCAATTAAACCTGCCAAGTGGGTGACATTCTGCAACAGTGTTCATTAATCCTTAGTGATTGTTCAGAACACCAGACTGACCACATACCTAAACAAAGCGAATGTAATAGGTGAAGAACAGGCAGTGTTCAGATAGGGGTATTGGTTGAATTGTATTTGTCTTGACGCAAAAGGCTTTATTGTGCCTTCATCGATTATAAGAAAGCATTTAATTTAGTAGACCGGTCCTCACTGTGGTCTAAGATAATTTCATGCGGTATTAATGGTAATGTGTTGTACAAAAATGCTAAAACATATATAAATCAGGGCCAGGCTGTATCAGCCTTCTTCTCTTGTGATGGAATGCATTTGATATAAATAAAGTGTAGGATATTTCACTCTATAGTTGTCCAGAATATTAATTTTCTATGTGTGTCACCTACAGGTTTCTACAGACAATACATCTTTAACCAATAGACACCACAGTCACACCATTTTATAATTAAACGAACATCAAAATAAACACAACTTGCAATTATAGAAAATCAATAGTTTTGAAGATACAGTTTAAAAGTCTTAGGCAACTGTTCAGTCTAACAGGGGTCAAGTGTGTCTACTCTGCCTGGGCCCTGTGACCAATTAAAGATTAGTCAAGGTATCAATGGAAGAATAGCACTAGGCTGCAGAATTTAATCATGCTGCTGGCTTTCTGACACATTAAACAAAATCTACTGTTGATGGTGGTCTCAAGGGCCCATCTCAAAACCACATCACTAGATACAGTAACACTTTGGGGGGGCCTTTAGAATGATTCAATCAAATACATATTTCTTGTATATAGTGGCAGCACCCTACGCAAAATTAGAAAAAAAGTTGCTGAACAGTTTTTGAAAAATAGACAAAATATTACATTTTTACCAGTTTTGGGGTCCTTGGAGGCCCTAGGGAGCCCTTAAAATGATTAAATCAAATACAGATTTCTCGTGCATAGTAGCAGTGCCCTAAGATATGTATATGCAAAATTAGAGAAAAAGTTGCTGAACGGTTTCTGAGATATGGCAGCTAACGGCGGACGCAGAGTGATGGCAATAGTCCCTTGGACCTTCGGCCAAGACTAAAAAGATCAATTGTTTCAATTCTATTTCAGAAAAAGGCAAATTTCCTTCAAACGACACATTTTCCATTTCAGAAAAAAAATTATGTTTCAAATGGCACATTTTCCATGTCAAATGACACATTTTCCATTTTAAAATGGCATACTGACTAAAGAAGCCCATTTCTGTTAAGAAAAGAAATATGTTATTTCAAAGTTAACTTAAAAAAATAATACATTCTGTGAAATATATGAAATATCACAATGCTATGATCTATGCATCTAAATAATACTGTTTTATTGTGTCATTAACATTTCTAACAACATTTATTTGTGCGATATTTGCAACACAGTAACAACCGTACATAATTAATTTAGATAATAAAATAATTCCTGTCGCACAATATAAATGACTGGTTGTTTCTAATGTAGCAGTGCTTAATATATAAGTTAACAACTGTAAAGTATACAGGCAATCATATTAACAATTATGTTCAAATTACTGATGCTATTTCACTAATAATTTCAACCACTGTAGCCAGCGCTATACACGACGCCATCCAACAGAATTTGTTAGAACTACGAAACACGGTCAATAACTTGAGCCAGCGTAACCTAGGCTGTTGTTATTACTTTTAGCTTTTTGTTCGAAACCAGAATCTGTACTCATGCGTGTTCTAACGATATGACAACTACATTTAATTAGCAGCATGCCTTCAATTCAATACGCTTAGCGGATAGCCAGACGATCATAAAATGGCTTATGTTTGTGCCTTCCGCCAGTGTCCCTGTTTACATCGGTTGACATGACATTTTATCCTTCATCATAATAAATCCACCAAAATAAATGAATACTGTTGCATAGTAATCATGTTTGTTTCAGAATATCGCCAATAAAGTCAGTATCGTTTACGGTGTTGGTGATTCTACTCTTTTAGCGTTTACGGAGTTTCCTTCTAAAAAGCAAATCCCGTTTCAAAAAGTAGATTACGCGCAAAATCGGTATCCCTACATCTCGGACACGGTTCTCTCGATTGACAGTCGGGCACTCTAACCACCCGGCACCCATAAATGATACATACTACGTTGTATGCAACATTAATTCAATTGTAGCATTGACCATAGCAATTACTCACAAGATAAGTACACAGATGACATGCACAGGAAATCAGTTGACATTTTATTTACGAATGATTGCTCACCTTAACCAAGAGCAGAAGATAGATATCCTGGCTCTTGGGCTCAGTTCTGGTAACCTTCCTTTTATTCTTGTGGCAGATATCTATCCCCTGGTGGTAAAAGAAAAGAAAATACATAAATTACGTTATAAAAGGTTTATTGTATATTGTAAAATCGGAGATGGACTTACTTAAAACTTAAAGATTAAGGTGTGATTGGGTGGATTTCAATTGGAATTAACACGTTTTACACTACCATCTTGCCAGCGATACCGAAAAGGAAGGAGAATTGCGTTGTGGGAAATAATTTGCCCCTGGCGAATGCATCGCGAACGAAACAGTTCTAGTTAAAAGTGTCCGGAACGATGCCGGACTAATGGTTGTTTATTTTTGTTTCATATTGGACTGTCGATATAGCACAGCTTTAGTTTATTGCCATTGCTGTTATTCTCCTCGGTGGCACAGTTGATTGATATTACAAAAAGACTCTAGACAAAAGTATAAGAATAACCAGACAATGCAACTTTCTTGTTAAAGAGACACCTAGAACAAATGTTTCGTCTAAGCTACCTAAACATAATTTCAAAAGAATCGGGAACATTATAAACGAAAAAATAAGAAACACTAAACACAGGTTAAAGTTTAGACGCATGTTGTGTGACTTCTACATAAATGTATATCTTCGTCAAGTGAATTGTTTAAATCCTAGATGTTCAGAATGTAATTAAACTGATACACTACCTTTGTTTGTAAGTATGTTACCGTTCTTACACTAATTTGTTAACCAAGTACAAATGTTTGGATCGCCTCTTTATTCACTTTCATATATTTCAATGGATCATACTTCTCAGTTAGTTGTCATAATATTATATCAACAGCAACAGCACATACTATACGTTAAATAATATTCCGGTTTAATATTATATAGTACGGAGGTGGGCTGGTGATGAATTTTAATGAGTTGTTTAACATGATTTTGATGATTGTTATGATTGTAAACATAGAGTAATGATAATCAAAATGATGAAGACGGCTGTTAGCCAAGTGACATCCATGCAATGTAGCACATCTCCATTTGTATTACTTGTATATGCTAACTGTATGTTACGCTGTTACATTGTAAATAAAGTTACTTACTTACTTTACTCAACAATACAATATATACTGACATCAGTATTTATTACACAAACCTCCCACACATGCATGAGCCTAACCCCAAAAACACTTGCGTTAACCCAACATTGGACTGTTGGGAATACACTGTATATCATTATTCTTGAGATTTCAGAACAGTTATACGACATCGTAACGTTTAGCATACTAAATAACAGTGTATTATTATAAATAAAGTTATTGCGTTAAAATATCTGAACACACAAACTCATGCACTCACGCACAAACACACGTACATGTATACACGCACGCACGCACACACACATTGTAAGTATATATAATATACATAAATAAACATCAAATAAAGTTATTTACTTACTTACTTACAAACAATTTAATCACAACGTAAGAAAAAATAATATATATTGTGACATTGGCAGTTCCCAGACACCAAATCAAACAAATCAACACGTTGATCAACAATACAATATATACCGACATCAGTATTTATTACACAAACCTCCCACACATGCATGAGCATAACCCCCAAAACACTTGCGTTAACCCAACATTGGACTGTTGGGAATACACTGTATATCATTATTCTTGAGATTTCAGAACAGTTATACGACATCGTAACGTTTAGCATACTAAATAACAGTGTATTATTATAAATAAAGTTATTGCGTTAAAATATCTGAACACGCAAACTCATACACTCACGCACAAGCACACGTACATGTATACACGCACGCACGCACGCACGTACGCACACACACATTGTAAGTATATATAATATACATAAATAAACACATGCCCATAGGCTGGGGTCAGTACACGGTATATCCTCTCCGCGGAGACAAAGCAATTTTGTTTCAACAGACAACTTTAAAAAAAAATTAACATAATAATCATTAATATAGCCCGTGATGGCTGTTAATATTGTACTGTCATTCCGGGTCTTCGTAATTTTCTGTGCAATGTCCAATTATCTCACGTTATTAGTCCATGCGGTCCTCTTTCCTTTGTGGATGTTCTTCCCTCTAATAATAATAATAATTCATAATAAGGCTGTGTCTTGGTCGAGCTGAGACAGCGCATAAACTAAAAGGCTGACGTTACGGCGGCGCAGCGGTGAACGAATCTTCCGGAAATAAGTTGGCAGATATAATGTCCATAATTTTGACAGGGTTCGCCATTTCTTTGATTGTCTTCCCCCAACTGCAGATCACCGCAAACGACGTCCTTCCAGAATCCCAGTAACAACTCCGTTACGGAGAAGTCGGCTGAATCATGTAAGCCGTTCTAATCTACGTAACATTTCTGGGGTAAGACCACATTTAAATTTTACATAGGCGGCCATTATAACGTTTCCTTCATTTCCTACTAAATTTTATGAAAAATGTTCTTGAAAATAATTTCACAGCATATTTAACCTCCATTGACACAAGTGCTATGGAAAACTCGTAAAATTCTCATACCTCAGTTTTCAGGAAAATCCACCCAAACCTGACACCCCTCAATTTCGCCCCAATCTGGTGACGGATTTTGAAATATTGGTGCGTTCTGCAAAATAGCCACTGTGCGAATACGCGAGCGACTAGCGTATGTTTATTGCTACCTCGTGAAAGATCTAATGTAGTAGTACATTTAGTATTCACTGGACTGACATGTGCCATGCCAAAGTGCTCGAACAAAATTCACACATGCCACCAAAACGGTATTTTCAAGGGCACTCTTTCGGTCGGTAATGGCGGACGAATCCTTAATGTGGTCTTACCCCTTCTAAAGACTAGGGCAAAGCATCCGAAGCGCCCCTAGTGAAGGATTCAGGAACGTTCGACTGAGTCCGGCGACGGTCCATATTCACAAATTATTTATATTGTTATTGACGTTACCTGTTTAAGTTTTGTTTATTGTTTATAAAACACTGTAGATGTTTCCTCTTCAACAGCCCGTGGTGTGGTCCCGTAGCATCCGTGTTGACTACCGCACAGTCATACATTGTATAATTCCTAGGGCATAGCTCATTTATAAACCTTAGATTTCTGCGCGGTAGTAAACAAGTGCGCAGACTAGACAGCATTGCCAGTAGCAGTGGGCGTAACACCAGCCTCCAGCCCAGGGCGATAAACGAGGCACCAACATTCAACATAATGGTTTCGAACGGTACTGATGCCGTACTCATCGAAGATACATTCCCTTTTAGTCCGAAGAGTGACCAGCCTGACTATAAAGTTACTGTCACGTGTCTCGGCATATCTTGCATTCCGATTGAGCGCGAGGAAAGAAGCTCTAAAATATTGGGGCGAAAAACGCTAAAACCTGTCACTTTCAGCATAGATGACGTAGTTGGCTGTACGATAAAAGAAAAAGCTAAAGTAGACGTCAACAGCGCTTGTTTGGATGTAATTGCCTACCCACACCACAAAGTATTTGCAAGCAAAAGAACGCAGAGGCGAAGAGAAGTCGTAACGCTGACATTTAAGAAACATGATAGTTATGAAGAGAATGTTAGAAAGGCGAAAGACTGGCTTATGCTGATACAGTCTGTGGCAAAAGGGCATGGATTCCAACAGGCACAAGGTATTTATTATAAAAAAACATTAATAAGTAGTAGATCCACAAGGTCTGGAACTGATTGCTAAGTAAGATGATCACCTAAGTTTGTTTCCAGGGAAAGCCAGGGATCCACCAAAACATAGTTTTCAGGGCTGTATATAGTGTAATTATATATCATATGTTATTAAAATAACGGTAAGTTCTTATATATCGCAGTATCCAGTCCTTAGGATGGCTCAAAGCGCTTTTACTCTACTCCCTAGCAGACCTGTTCGGTCGAACACCATCTCAACTTCTATTGGAAGTGTTCAGCCACGCTGCAATTAATGCGTGAAGACTATTCGTACACAAATATCTACTACTGTCTATAGCCTGGTACTCATTCATATAGCTGACTGAACTGAAACAATGTAGGGCAATTCCACCGTTACATGTGTGACATTCAGACAACATTTCAAATTTTTGAACTTCTACAGATCTATGCTAACATATTGCAAACTGTTTGTGATCATAGCATTGTTCTATGTTTTGTTTAATAGCTACTGTATGCAAATTTTAATTTTCATCATTAATTAATTTTCAAAACTATGTTACATGTAGCGTTACGTTTACAAAAATCTAAATTTAGACGGGCGCATCAGTTATTGCCAAAAGTCTGTGAAGTTATGGAAGTATGTTATTAAGTTTCTTTATCATAAATAAGTACATATGCATGTACAGTGTACCTGTATAACACTGATTGGTTAATATTTTAAAATAAAAATTTTAAAAGTGGCGTTACGTGTGTGGCATGTTTTTGTTACGTGTGTAACGCTTATGAATTTGACGTAGTAATTTGCTAAAATTTACATAATAATTGAGAGTTTACATAACAATATGGGATTTCTGATGCATGCTATGATAACAAAAGACAGGAAGGTTACTTGATTGTAATACATTAATAAATTATGTGGATGTTGTAAAATATGTTAAATCCAGTGTTACATGTGTGACGCTCAAAACTCATTATCTCAGTTATTGTCCAAAACCTGTGAAGTTTCACAAATATGTTAATAAGTGGCGTTATCCTAAACAGGCATATATATGTATAAGACAACTCTGTGTATGTATATATATATGACTGTAATTTGCATAAAAATATAAATGTGACATTACATGTCTAACATACTTTTGTTACGTGTGTGACGCTTATGGAAATTCCTTAATAACTTGCTGAAATTTACCTAGTAATGCACCGTTTACTGAGTTTGCATAACAATATGACATGCGTAATGCATACTATAATTTAGCACAACATAATTAGGTAAGCTGATTATGATAAAACAATAAATTATGTGACACATAAAATTTATGTGATGAGAGGAACAGTGACTTATTTTAGGATGAATCCAAGCAAATGAGACATTAAAAAGAGATAATTGAGGGTGTATATATATATGTATATATATGTCAAGTACTGTCAACTATAATTGACCTGATGTGGTGTGGCCCCATTGTAACACATTAGCAATTCAATTATAGTTAAATATGTTTTCAGGTCTTTTATATTTTGGTATTACAGAAGTTTTCATATGTTGATTTATAAACCAATTAGAGATTAAAAAACAACAATTATTTTTGGGGAAAAAACATGTTTTTTTAAAAATTGCATTACATATGTGACATGAAGAGTTGAATTTTTAAATTATATGTAACTTTTACCAAAAATATTGTTGTGGGTTAAACAATTTTCATTGTAACCTAGTAACATCTAAGTACACCTAATTAATTATTTTTTAACCCTCATCAGTACAGTTGCCAGAACTTACTAATCTGTACACCTGGGGTCCACCTGGATTCCACCACTAGTTCATTCCCTTCTAATTTCTATTCATGATACTTTTGTCTCAGATATGATTATTATAACTCCCTCATATGATAACAAAAAAGAAAAAATTATATTGTGGTACAAATATTTTTATTGAGTGACATTATTGTAGTCAGAATTATTCGTTTTTCCCTCATTTTCATATGTTTATGGTTTTTAGGCCACTATCTTGGTTAAACAAAGGTAGGAATACTTCCTTTTATATTTACAATGATAATAATTGAAACAAAACATATTCAGGCCAGACCTGGGGACGAAGTACCCGGTACTGGTGTACTCGAGTACATTTTTGAAGTACTCGTACTCATAAAACTTGTGGGTCATGGACTCGTACTCATATTTTACGAGTACATCTGAGTACTTTCTCAATATGTACTGGGGAAAATTAATATATTTGGTTATAAAATGAAACTTTCCTGAAATATTTAAATGGTCAACTATTTTTTAAATACTTTGTTATTTCTGATAGAATACCACCTTACCATCCCTATTGTTCATGTGTGTCAGTCAGAAACACCCTGTTAAGCAAACAATTTTTGTAGGCTATCAGTTCAGGCCATAAACCTGTTTGTTTAATTAAGTCACTAGGATGTCCATAAAGAGCCAATTAGCAGTTAACCCACCAATTAGACAGGAAATGCCTTTGATGTAGTCTGGAGACCATGCCACTTGACAGTGGCTGACAGTGCTAACTGCTAAGAACAAGAAATGCCAGTCTTCCTCTGTAGAAGTAAGGTGGTTCAAGTCAGGCTGCCTTCTACACTAGTATAATCCCATGCCAGCAGCCTGGCTAAACAGTCCATAGGGGATGCTGAGCCTGTTATGTGGACATGTGCTAACCCTCTCAACAACTAGTAGTCTACGATCAGAAAATATAAATTGCAAACTTATAATATCAGCAGATTGCTAATTGTAGAGGTGAACGAATACCTCCTCAGCCATGTACAGATCGTCACAGTGACCCACTACAGTTCTGAGTTTTCCAACTGTGGCTCAGTTGGTCCCTCACCATCTCAGCATTCCAGCTTCATCAGCCCCAGTTGAAAGGGTACTTAGCATAGCCGAGAAAGTATTCTGCCCTGAACGGTGCCTGAAAGAATCAACCTGTGAACAACTCATGTTCATTCGGTGCAATGGCAAATACATGATAAGATCATACGATGCCACTGAAATGAATGCCAATGAAGTGAATTTCACTGTTGATGAAATAGAGGTTTTTTTAGTTTTCTTTAAAAAAATGTATCAACTGCCATTGCATATTCACTTTTGCTGAGTTACATAAATTAGATTAATTAATAATTTAAAAATACGTTATTATTTAATATTTATACTTAAACAAATGTACTCATACTTTTACTCATACTCGTGAGAAAGTACTCGTACTTGTACTCATGAAAATGTACTCTGCCCCAGGTCTGATCCAGGCGTGCAAGACTTTGTGGGATATTTAGTCCCAAAATATGCAATTAAACAATGGGGTCCAACCGGACCACAGCATACTATAGCAATGTCAGTAATAATAATGATTCTCTAACTGAATGAACTGAAGTTAGAATTTCACAGGGAATGTCAAATTCACAAGAACACATTATTGGAGCTCAACACTTGCGAATATATGCGTCTACACCTTTAGAGACACTCATCACATTGGACGATGGGAGTAGAATGAAATGAATGAAAACATGGCGCCATTTACACACATGTCACTCTGAGTTAGAAAACACAATTTTGTCAATTATTTATGGTTACCAAGTATTTAAAACTGTTTCACAATGGAGAGATAAGTTAGAAGACAAACGATCTGCATGACAGTCATGCTAAAACATGGACAAAGTCGGAGAGCAGGCCATGTCATCCTCTGCATACATTCAAGTTTAGTTCAGCCGGGATAACACACGTCAACGTAACTTTTTTGTGGTCAAAAGGATACTGGAACTTTGCAAAGGCTGTGGATGCAGGTGGAACTTTCTTTCTCATACTGTCAATGGTTGACAGGGAATGACAAAAGAATTAATACAGTATGTAGATTTATAAACATCTGTAATATTGTTCATGTGTGTCAGTTTAAAACCTAGTTATTAGTTGCGACACAGATCATCATTGAAACTGTTAGATAATAAAGTTGGTCTTGTTCATTTTAATATTTAAATATCCTGTCAAATAATCCCTGTTGGCTAACTCCTGTTAGTTACAATGTCATAATCTAGTTGCTGTAATCATAACATTTATGTTGCAGATACTACAAACTCAGAAGGGACACCGTCCTCAAGCAAGGTGTTGGTTCTTGTGAATCCATTCGGCGGTGTCGGCAAAGCATTGAAGATGTTTCTAGAGAAAGTGGTGCCTGTCTTCACAGATGCCAACATCGAGTACGAAATGATTTCCACAGGTCGGTGATACTGACTGACATGTCTTCTTATTATATGAGGCCAAATAAACAGTTATTAGTTTCTTATCACAGCCAAATTAAAAGATGTTTATTACATATTTAATATAATATGGACGGATTAATGCTTTGATGGATCTGTCCAATAAACGACAAACAATTGAAAGGAACTAAAAACAAGGCAGCAGCTAAATTCCATTTTCCATGTGTACACAAAGTATAGCATTGTATACATGTAGCATTTGGAAATATGAAAAAAATACAGAACAATGCATTGATAGTTTAAATCAGAATTTAAACCCATCTGTATCATGATTCCCTCGGAAAGTTGATAAGTTGATAGTTAATGAGCTAGGCGATCACGTGATATTGTGATGTCAGAGGCGCGAATGTCATGCAACATGCCAGCACTTTCAATATGTTTACAGCATGTTTACAACGATAGACACTGAGTCAAAGCAAGCGTCCGAGTGAGTTATTGTGTGGTATTCTAATGTAATATAAACACTAGTCATTACAGAGGAACAAGCATTTATTTTATGGTTCCACACGAATACCAACTTTGATGAAAAAATGAAGCAATAGAATCTTCGCATCAGTCAACCTGACAATGCCAACAAGACAAGCCGACCGCAAAAACCTTCGCCACTTCAGCTTATTTTGAGAAAAATGGTTTTGATAGCGACCCAGGAAAACTAATCTAATCAGTAAACATTCACACACAGGAAAATATTGTATCTAACTGCAGAAAGTAACATTATATGATATCATAACATTACATGAAAGAAGAACTGTACAATTTAGCATAACCCTGAATCCGGTTAAGTACTTTTTCCGTCGGTCCCTGTGGCTGAGTGGTTAAGTTGACTCATCACATATCTCGTTTTACTACCAAAACGGGTTCAAGCCTAACACCATGCAAACTTTTTAAAAGTGTATTTTTATTTATCTTTTCGCAAAGAAATATAAAAAAGCCATGTTTACAATATGATGCACTGTTTATAATTAAATATATTGAATGTTTTGTAGTAATTATTTATTCACGAAAAAAATGAAAATATTATATTACTGGGAATGTACAATTTCTGCTGATCTTGTAAGTTTTTTATTGTAATTTCTCCAGACAAACCACATTTTGTCTTTACATATATAATTATGATATACTACTGTACAGTACCTAGCAAAGGGATTAATCTTCAAATTAATCAGTGCAATAAACCTACATTACCAATGAAAAATAGCATCAAAGAAAGAATTATACCAATTGGTAATGTGTCTTTATTGCACTGATTTAAATTGAAGATTAATCCTTTTACTATATACTATACAGTATTTATCATAATTTAATGTAATTACATGAGTAACATTTGATATATTTAATAATAAACAATGTGTCATATTGTTAAAAAGGCTTGGTTTATATTACTTTGTGAAAAGATAAGTACAAATACACTTTTTAAACAGTTTACATGGTGACAGGCATGCTTGTAGCTCTGTAATGACTAGAGCTTATATTACATCGAAATACCACACAATAATTAATTCGGACGCTTGCTTCGACCCACCATCTATCATTGTAAATATGCTGTGAGTGTATTGAAAGTACTGGAGTTTTGCACGACATTCGCGCCTCTGACATCACACCAGGACTTGCCGAAAAACGCGCACAAAATATGCATATTCAAAGAAAACCAGTTGCACAGTGTAAATTGTGAAATTATGAATATATTGAATTCTGGTAAAATTTTGTCTTGGTGGAAATGGAAATATACAGGAAGATTGTGAATTGCAGTTGTGACGTATTTCCATTTCAGTTATAATTTATTATATCATGGTTTAGTGGTAAATTATTCAGCTAGATAGGTAAGTTGTATATGTTTGTAAATCTTGTTGTTTGCCTACAAAGTTTTAATGTCAGTTATTTTATTGTGATATTTGTTTTAATGTTGTGCACTTGGTTGAACTGTCAACACTTATTGTTTCTTACCATATCTTATTAAAATATGGACATATTATTTATTTCCAGAATACTTAACCTACCAGTGTGGGTATGTGTCTATTTCTCATCTTCCTATTGTCCTGTTCTTCCTCAGAGCGCCAGGGACACGCCGAGGAGATGATGAAGGCGTTGACACTGACTGACTACTACGGCATAGTCATTGTGTCAGGAGATGGACTCGTGTATGAGGTGAGACGTGTGTGTGTGCATGGGTGTGTGCATGCAGCATGTGTGTATTTTGTGTGCATACGTGTGTGTGTGTGCGTGTGTGTACGCTGTACATGTGTGTGTTGTGTGCGTGTGTGTGCGTGCGTGCGTGCGTGCGTGTGTGTATGCTGTACATGTGTGTGTTGTGTGCATGTGTGCGTGCGTGCGTGCGTGCGTGCGTGCGTGTGTGCGTGTGTGTATGCTGTACATGTGTGTGTTGTGTGCATGTGTGTGTGCGTGCGTGCGTGTGTGCGTGTGTGTATGCTGTACATGTGTGTGTTGTGTGCATGTGTGTGTGTGCGTGCGTGCGTGCGTGCGTGCGTGCGTGCGTGTGTGCGTGTGTGTATGCTGTACATGTGTGTGTTGTGTGCATGTATGCGTGTGCGTGCGTGCGTGCGTGCGTCGCGTCGCGTCGCGTGTGTCGCGTGTGTGTATGCTGTACATGTAGTATTGTGTTGTGTGTGTGTGTGTGCGTCGCGTGCGTGTCGTGTGGCGTGTGTCGTGTGTGTATGCTGTACATGTAATTATTTGTGTGCATGTGTGCGTGCGTGCGTGCGTCGCGTGCGTGCGTGTGTGTATGCTGTACATGTGTGTGTTGTGTGCATGTGCATGTGTGTCGCGTCGCGTCGTCGCGTGTGTCGTGTGTGTATGCTGTATGTGTGTGTTGTGCATGTGTGTGTGCGTGCGTGATGCGTGCGTCGCGTCGTCGCGTGTCGCGTGTGTGTATGCTGTACATGTGTGTGTTGTGTGCATGTGTGGTGCGATGCGTGCGTGCGTCGCGTGTGCGTGTGTGTATGCTGTACATGTGGTAGTGTGTGCATGTGTGCATGTGTGTGTGTGTGTGCGTGCGTGCGTGCGTGCGTGTGTGCGTGTGTGTATGCTGTACATGTGTGTGTTGTGTGCATGTGTGTGTGCGTGCGTGCGTGCGTGCGTGTGTGCGTGTGTGTATGCTGTACATGTGTGTGTTGTGTGCATGTGTGTGTGCGTGCGTGCGTGCATGCGTGTGCGTGTGCGTGTGTGTATGCTGTACATGTGTGTGTTGTGTGCATGTGTGCATGTGTGTGTGTGCGTGCGTGCGTGCGTGCGTGCGTGCGTGCGTGCATGTATTAAATAGAATACAGTACAAGATTTGTAGGCAAATATTTACCTCTAGTCGTATTATATTTGATAGAAATTAGCCCTTCATGACTCATGTGTTTTGCATTTTCACAACTTGGCATATGTATACAGAACTCGATTCTGTTACTGATTTCAACAAAGCTATTCCTTTTTTATTAACCTGACTTCACCTACCAATTTGAGCATTAGTGAACCGGATTAATAATGGGCTAAATCAATTGCAGAGAATTTTAGACAAACCTGTATGTAATTATTCTGCTTTAACAAAATTGTGGCAGCTGCAGAAATATAAACACCAAACTAATGTCGGTGCAGAAGACAAGTGTGTTGATCCCAGCAGTGGCGGTCTCTGCTGTATGGTCATTGGTGTCCGTGAACACGCACGCAACCAGACATTATTTTGTATGTTATTACTGCAGGAACATCGTCTAGTTTTGTTGTTGTAGGTTGTAAATGGATTGATGGCAAGAGATGATTGGCAGATTGCAATAAAGACGCCGATTGGTGTGATCCCTGGTGGCTCCGGCAATGCCCTGTCTTCAGCCATTTGTTACAATGGTCGGTAAGTCTTGTTGGCTTTGTACAAACCGTGATAATTTTTAATGCACATCTTACCATTTCAACCAACTTCACTGGGAAGTAGTCAGCCATGCAGCAATTACTACACAAAGACTATTCGTTCATACTGATCCATGACTGCCTGTGAACAGTTACAATGTAATCCCATGTATGCAGTTGAGTGAACTGAGGCTTCCTGCTTTGTAACGAGAGTCTAACACTGACCACTGAGCTACAGCACCCAATCAACAGTCAACTAATAAAACAAAGATATATTCAATACATAGCAGAGTATTTCTATTCTACCACAGCAATTTATCTTTGACTGTACTTTTGTGTCAGTCTTAAAACCACGAAACCTGAATTGATTTTCTGATAATTGTCAGTTAGTAGATTTGGTTTCCCATCTTGTCCCTTCCTTATTTCCCTGCAGTGAGCCATTCCTTTCCGAGCCTGTCCTTCCTGCAACCTTCATCATTGTCAAGCACTGGCCGTTGCCGATGGACCTGGTTGCCGTGGATACTGCTCAAGGTCGTGTCTACTCCTTCCTCAGCATCAGTTGGGGCATCATCGCTGACATCGACATTGAGAGTGAGAAGTATCGCAGCCTTGGGGCGGCACGTTTCACTCTCGGCACAATCTCACGCCTCATTGGTCAGTAGCATTTGTTTGTTTGTTCGCCTGTGTCTTTGTTCGTCCACCCATGCATTCATTCAATCTTTTGTTCATTCTTTGTTACATTTGTTAGTGCGTTCATTCGTTCATTTCATTAATTCCTTCACTCGTGTGTCAATGCATTCGTTCATTTGTCCATTTGATAAAATCCTGGGAAATCCAAACTCAGCAGAGCTTTAATCATATTTTGAGCAGCATTGTGTAAGATTTGTGTCTGTGACCCAAGGGACTGAAGCTCTGAGACTCCAGTTGTATGTTTGTACTTTGACTTTCACTTCTTGGCTTTAGCAGCAAACTTAAATTTAGCCAGTCACAACAGTACATCAACCTAACTTATCTGGTAGTGTAAATAGTACATTAGTCATTGAACTGGCAACAATACTTTAATAAAGTATTTTTGTTACATTTAATAACATAAAGATTATACTTTTTAGCGATTCTGCACAGCTGTTTGTACCCAGTCGCATGTATGTAACCAGACACGCGAAAGTGGGTTTTAAGTCGCAAAACAGCGTTTTTTCCTATTTAGATTCCTAGATGAGGAACATTTGTTGAAGTATCTTCAGTAGTTTTTTATTTATTGCATCTAATTGTAGCAGTCTTTAAAAGGCAACATTTGGAGAAACAAGGTAATTTTGATTCATCATTGTCTATTACTTGTAATATATTATGTTTGTCGGGGAAAATAATCTGGACATTGAAACGTGAGACTATAAGTGATGTATTTCTACCAAATCACAACATTGGTGGAACATGTCTGAGACAGCTATTTTTGGCTCGTGTGTAGAATAGGCCTTTGCCCCTTAATGCCCTGTTGGCTGTGGCAAGTCACATATAGTCCTTGGCCAGGCAAGAGAAGCAGGAGCTGTTGTAGACATGTACGTAACTGCATCCTCTCCCTGTAGGCTTGCGTCACTACCGAGGTCGTATCTCCTTCCTCCCCGATGGAGTGTACCACCCGAAGAAAGTGACCGCTGCCATGACACACTCCAAGAGTGAGGTGGCGCCACCTAGCAGGCCATCAGGTGGGGACATGAAGACGTCACAGTCACTCGACTTATCCGGGGCGACTGATGCTCAGTGTCGGATTGGCACTTCGGCTGAACCTACATTTGAGAAAGGGAAATTGGATGACATTGTCACCGAGGCAGGGGATGTTGCCAATGGCCCCGAGAACACAAAGGATGACACGTCACCATCTGTCAATGGGTGTCCTGATGACAGTTTGATGTCACAAATTCCGGGACTGACAGAACCGGTTCCATCCAGTTGGGTGACAATTGATGATGACTTTGTGCTGGTGCTGGCAATGTGCCAGACCCATCTCAACAGTGAGTTGATTTCTGCGCCAGGGTGTAAGTTTGATGACGGTGTCATGCACCTGATCCTAGTGCGTGCATCCATCACGCGTGCACGCATCCTGCGCGTGTTGATGGCCTTCCAGGAGGGCCGAGAGGTCATTGACGACGCCACAGAGGTTGTGCGGGTCAAGGCCTTCAGACTTGAACCGCTCACTGACCATGGCATTCTCGCAGTGGACGGGGAGAGGGTCAAATACGGGCCCATCCAGGCCCACATCCTGCCCGCCATGGCCCGAGTTATGGCAGTCAACTCTGTCTAAGGTCATATCTTGCCACAGACTGGTCAACATAAACATTAATACACAAAAGACAGGAGGGTATTTTTAGCAGACCAAGGTGTTATAAATATTAATAAATTCATTGTCATGATATGCCGTAACAAATCACCACTTAAACTTAAAAAGAGAGACGGTATACATTGCTAAGCAGGCAACTGAGAAGACCGCTGATTTGTGTAATTTTTTTGAAATCCTGTTTTATCCTATTTCTTAAACAGTAAATATTAAACCATAAAGTGAAACATTGATGGAAAAATTAACTTTAATGAAGACAATGGAACATTTTAATCGTACAAAACCTCAACTACCTTAGGAAGTGTTCCAGGGAATATTTCATTTTCCAGAAACAGGTGTATGTTCTGGGGTCGCCGAGGATGAGACTGTTTTCACAAATGTGATTTAATTTAAAATGTCCTTAAGTGTGACAGAATCTAGCATACTAAATTAATTTAACTACACATTAAAGTTATTTATTATAGTTTAATGTATATATTCCACATCAACAACTTGCGCTGTTATTGCTGCAGATAGTAGTTTTGATTGGTTGCGAGCAAAAAAACAGGTTCAATAAATGCATTCAACATCATTGATTATTTGAAACATGATAATTTAGCCACTTTTAATAGTTTTACGTGACATCTTTCCGCAGTACTGGCCTAAATTAACATCCACTTTCCACTCTCTCCACAACTCTCTATGTTACTTATTCTCATATCTTCTGCCGTTTCTATTTTCTAACCTAAGTACAACGGCATGTAAACACATTGTAACGTAGGTAAATGTATGGCAAATTATACACTTAATCTCAGGTGACTTACAGTGCTTAATATGTGCTTAAGGTATGTTTAATCTGTAACCGCATACAGTTTTTGAGCACTGTTATCAATTTCTCAGGATAATCCTGAGTAAAGTTATATTTATTTGTGCATTAACATTTGTTTAGAATAAACCAGTTCTGATCAGTTACCGCAGAATTCTCCATTGTCCTATTGGAAGGCAATCTCACAGTATCCTTTCCTTACCTATCCTCTTTGCTGCCAATGAAGTAAAAGACATCAGCAACAGTTGTATTAAACAATGTTTTGCAGGAACTTTGACATGGTGGCAGCAAAGTGTCAGAATATGTGCAATTCTCTATTTTATCACAATCTTCATAAAATAGGTTGGCAGTAAAAACACACCATCTGATACCAGAAATATGATCAAATGGGGCAGGGAACAATATATAATGGAATTTATGTTTGTGTTTAAAAAAACTAAAAACCTGTATTTTCAAATGTGTGATAAAAACTGACGAATGACATTTGATTTTCTTTGAAAATTGTAAACATTCCTTTTCGTAGGAACACTAATAGTTTAGCTTTTGTAGTGTTCTCGTGTTTTACTGCACAAAACGTACATACAGGCCAGTCCAGGCGTTTGGTTTGTTTCTATTGAAATGTTAACGGTCAAATATTTGTTGCTAATGTGATATTGTAGATACATTGAAGCATTAGATAAAATCTCAAAACAAAAAACTGAGTCATCAGTACAGCGTAAGGTGCAATGTCCAACTGTTTTTATAATAATAAAATCGTGTTACAACTGATATGGTTATATAGTACACACTACCATCTACTTTAATATGTTGACCACCAAAACTTGTTTTATTGAGCCGCTCACACATAAAGTTTTACCAGTGTCTGCGCCAATTAAATATTGCTACTTGGATGTTATGTTAACATTGCATTCAAAATGGTGAGTTGATATTATTAAGCACACAATGGCCACTTTATAAATAACATGTAGATCAGTGAGACGTGGGTCGTTAATACGTTAGAATATGACAGTATACTTTATAATTGTACACTGAACTGTGGAACGTGTTTTACGAGAAACAACTACAGTAGTCTTTGTACCATATCAAATAAGCATAATGTATATGGTTATTTCATATTTTCATTCATGCTCTTTGTTTTGCCATGTGTGGTGGAAAAGAAGTTTTTTTTAAATTAATTAATCAATGGCAGATAAGAATAATTATGTTGTGTTTGATATTTATATCATAATTATAGTACAGAATTGTCTCTATTATATGTTTACTGTTTTGTTGTTTAAACAACATAGTGCTGTTATTAGTTTTACTTTCGTTGAATGTTTCACAATTGTGGTTAGTATACATTTCACATTGCACTGTACGAATTTGGCAACATTGTAACATGTTTATGTCAGCATGATATGTAATCTAATATTTATTCCATATCATGATTGTAAATTATAACTTGTAAATGTAATTATATATATATTCGCCAAGTCGCGGTTCTATTTGCGACTGCCAATGATTGTTGTATGGTGTTAGTATATGTTGACATGGTAACGCCAGTAGATCTTATCTATTTGAGGACAGTAATTTTCAAAACCATTGTTTTCATTAGAATTGTTAACTGCGAAGAGTTAGCACTATTAATGCTGCCGTATTCGCCAGGTGGCAGCATCGGTTTGCTAGCTGTCGCACTGCGGTAAATTGGCGCAAGCGTTGACCGTTTGCACGAATCTTGTGCTGTGATATGGAACTGTTTAATGAAAATTCCTCGTATTCTTTTAATGGAACTGATATTGTAATTGCGCTCTATTTTATATAGTCTTGTATACTTGCCACTGTATCTTCGCTTATTTGGGTCCACTATTGTTGACAATTGTATATAGGGTCTCTATTGATAGGACACGTGTTCCGGTTCTTTCGTTCCTGTCATGACTGTATGATCAGATTGCACACATATATTTCTGAGTAATTTATAAGTTTGTTGAACACGGGCACCGCGTATCATTTCGATTTCTAATAAAAAGTGATGGTTCAGTTTTGCTGCGAAGAATTGTGCAGTGAAGGCTACATCATCCAGACTTCTCTCACCGTCCAGACTTCTTTCGCACAGATTATTATCCAGTTTTGATCAATTCGTGCTATGTTAATGTTTGTATGTGACGCACTGGTTGCTAACATCTGGACTGATGTCACCTGGGACATCCGTCGACCAGTCACACTAACAGTTACTGTCAGCGTGTTTTAAATTCGTAGGACCTTACTACTAAAATCACCATCGCTACTGGGCGTATGTGATCGCAATGGCGAAGTGGCCGTATTAACGGGACTAATTTCCTATACTTTGCTGTTGTGGACATAATTTGGGACTGTCCTAGGGTGACCTTAATTGCGAGGTGGCTGTATTACTAAGGTGACCGTAAAGCGAGGTTCAACTGTAGTTTCTGTCGGCGTCTTGCAGTCGCTGCCTGGCCGCATGCAGACGTTCGGTAAAGGTAGTTAACTTTCGAATAGTTTTCGTCAAGAGAAGTGCCTTAAAACATATGCCATTATGCAATATATTAGAAATTAACCAATCACTATAAAATTAGTCTAGTAATACTTGAAACCTATATGTGTAAGCCGCGTGTAATTGATTATCTTCTGAGTCCTTCGCGTTTACCGTCCTTCCAGAATGAAGCGGCTATATTAATCAAGACGCCTGTCCACCACATTCAAACTGGATGCGTTCACTCGTAAAGCGGCTAAACACAAATGACACCACGGCACCTCTCTTGAAGTTAAGACTAAATTCGAACCGTGACAACATTTAAGCCGCATTACCGCCGGCCAGATTGCCGTGGTGACGTACTCTTTGATGCAGTGTGACCATGTCAGGTGGTTGTGATTATTTTACGTAAAATTACGTCATTGGTGTGATAGATATCAGCGTCATTCCATCGAATCGCGTTAACGTCGTTTATGAGATATTTTATGTGCCGGTGATAGCTAAATTACAGAGCCCCATTGCACACTATCGTTTGCACCCGAACGGACAAGGGGTTTTATTCCCGAAGTAGATTACGCTGGGCGTAGATTGCCCGCGTTAACTGGTGTATTTTAAGGTGAACGGGTTTTATTTATGAGTTGTGTTTATGCACATGTGAATATAACTGATTGTTACTGCGATGTGTGTTATCAGCAGCATTAATAAAGAGGGCTTTTAGAGGTACGAGTCCCTTTGCGTCCTTCTCAAGTGTTCGCCGCAAACATTGCGCGTGACAGCGGCGCGATTCGCAGCGCCTCCGTGCCACTCAGCCGGCACTTAACGCTGTTGTCTGCTAGCATCGCGTGCTTGTTATTCCCACGGTCGTGCATTATCGATGCTATAACGTGTGGCGTATACTACAAAGTAGCAAGTTGTTGAACATTCTTCACGCAATTGCAGTAACCATTAACTTCATTATGTATGAAAATATTAATGTCAGATGTGACATCCGCAATGGTTAGGTGAGATCGGGGCACAGTGGATCGGAAGTATTCGTTTGAAGCTTTTCTCTTAGTTTAATGACAGCACGGCTAATTTATATGATGGAAATGATAGATTAACTTATTCTCTGTAAAAAATGTTTCTTCATAAAATTACCCTGCTAACTGCCACCATTTTTGGCTGATAGGGGGTGGAGGGTTGAACATTCTTATTCACTGTGCCCCAGTACCAGGGCAGAATGAATTACCACCTGGGGAACAGTGAATCACATCGTGATAATGTGAATCAAACATCATAAAAATTATTATAATTGATTATTACTAATTCGCTGTCACATTAGATATGCTTAAATATATTGTTCTTGGTTATAAGTATTACAATATTATGCTTACATTACAATAGCAGCCTGTGCCTAATGGCTGTAGGCAAACATTGAAAAGCCAGTAATTTAATTCAAGAGTTTTAGGCAAGTTACAGCTAAATGTAATGTTGTAGATTATATTCACGATGATAGCAATTGAAAGATTACAAAGGTAACATAATTATCATGCCTCCCAATTGAGCCACTGTACCCCGATTTACTATATCCCGAGTGCATTCAGTATACACACGTGACATGTCTTATACAAATAGCCGTCTGCCGCGGAGAGAACACATGTTCGTTAACTTTGATACATCCCTCTAATTACTAACATGTCCTAATCCGGGATGATCCACACTACATCACAAAAAAACAATAGATTCATGAAATTTTACTTTTGATGGTGAAAAACATACTTTACCTTGCTATTTGCCACCAGCGAGATTTGTCTCGAATAAAAGCAGTAATCTAGAGGGAGATGGCCGAGAGGCGTAAAATGATGACGTCATATTGGGATACATATACTACTATCGATTTAATGCTTTCTATGATTGGGCTGTCGTTTTCTTCCAATTTTGTGACAATCTCTTAGTCATCCGCCTTGGTACCGAAATATTCTTCCGCTCAACCGATATTTCATGGTTAAAAATAATTAGCAATTTTAAATCCAACTACACTAGATAACCAACATTTCGCGTAGAAAATGCCAAGAAGTAAATATACCCTAAAATTCAAAAATGCGGCAAAGGAGCCATTTCAGCAGGCTGTCCTCCTGGCGACTGGAGCGCGAAGCTCGTAACGCCAGATCCATCCTCATTTACCGCCATCACGTCACGAACAGCAGTTAGACCTGACGCTTTTTGTGCAGTAGGTTTTTGAGCTTTCGACGCTCATTATCAGACTGATGTGAACGCGCTAATATTTCAAAATCAGTCCCAGGATTGGGGCAACATTTAGCGGTATTTTTTTCTGAATATAGAGTCGTGTCATTTTCAAGACTTCCTTATGTGTACTTTATTTATGCTGTGTGACATTTAAAAGAGAATCATTGGGGAAACAATGTAGCAAATGTAATTGTGATATATCCCCATTGTGCGTGCGTGCGTGCATGGGATATTTAAAGGGAATAAAAACATATATTGCTCGAATTCATGTTATATTACATCCTGCTATCTATGTCCACGTCCACCAAGACAAAAAAATCAAAAACATCAATGAATTAGAAATTCCACATTTTATGGGGTGCATCCGGACATTTTCGAATATGCATATTTTTGGCGCGCTTTTCGGGATGCCGAGATGTGACGTCACTTATGACTCAAACTCGCATCAGGCCGACCCTTTCCATGCATTCAGAGCATGTTTACAAGTATAGCTTTTGGGTCGAAACGAGCGTCAGAACGAGTTATTGTGCAATATTCCGACGTAATACAAACACTAGTCATCATAGAGGAACAAGCAGTTATCTTACGGTTCCACATGAATCGAATTTTATTCAAAACAACGAATGCGAATGGGACTACAAGTCGACTAGGTTTCGCCGAGCTTGGGCTCGTTTTCAGAATAATTATATCGAATGCAACCAACGGGAGATAATCTACACCAATAAGCATACATAGCAAACATATATTGTATCCAGCTACATAAAGTAACGTGTATAATCTCATAATATCACTAGAATATCGATATATGACGGAGTTGTACAATTTATCATAACAACTTAAATCAGTCAGAAAGTTTCCATTGGTCCCGCTAGATCAGTGGGTAGGCGCGTTGGTTACTTGTCATTTATTTTACAACGCGCCTACCCACCGAGCTAGCGGGACCAACGGAAGCTCTCTGACTGATTTAAGTTGTTATGATAAATTGTACAACTCCTTCATATATCGATATTCTAGTGATATTATGAGATTATACACGTTACTTTATGTAGCTGGATACAATATATGTTTGCTATGTATGTTTATTGGTGTAGATTATCTCCCGTTGGTTGCATTCGATATAATTTTTCTGAAAACGAGCCCAAGCTCGGCGAAACCTAGTCGACTTGTAGGCCCATTTGCATTCGTTGTTTTGAATAAAATTCGATTCATGTGGAACCGTAAGATAAATGTTTGTTCCTCTATGATGACTAGTGTTTGTATTACGTCGGAATATTGCACAATAACTCGTTCTGACGCTCGTTTCGACCCAAAAGCTATCCTTGTAAACATGCTCTGAATGCATGGAAAGGGTCGGCCTGATGCGAGTGTGTGTCATAAGTGACGTCACGATACCACGTGATCGCCTAGCTCATTAAAATTTCATTTTCCGCGAGAATCGCTTCACAGACGGGCTTAAAATCGAATTTATGCTACAAATGTATTTTTCTGTATTTGTTTAATGTTGTCAAATGTTACATACAATGTTAAACTTTGTGTACACATGGAAAAAGGATTTTAGCTAATGCCTTATTTTTATTTCCTTTAATATTGGAGAGTGTCTGCCAGCGCCCCGATCTCGATAGCCTATCGCGATCAGAGTCGAGATCGGGGCGCTTGCAGACACTCTAATAAATGAACATCCTTTAAACTATGAAAATGTGTAGTCCTGCCCTTTCTCATCTTCCCGACGTTGCAGCCCCCTGTTGTTTCTCAATGGCCGTTTTCTGACCCCGCACGATAGACGACAGTCCCTACTTTACAAGGCGTGTGTCAACTCCTCGCCACAAGTGACACAACTCGCACGTTTCCCCGCACTCTCGCAGTTGTTGACGTGTCAAGTCTAACGAATCCTTTACGACGCTGCCGCGTTCCGAGGTGCCAATTTGTCCCGTGAAACGATGCGGTGACAACACGCATCGTCGTGCCACCTTGTTGGAGGTTTTGTTAGGCAACTGGTCACGTGATGGATAGGTTAATTTTATTGCTGTGCCAGGAGCAGGCTCCCAGTTTTTGTTTCTGTGTTTTCTTGATATTTTATTCCGTGAAAAAGTGCACAAGTTATATCCACATAAAAAAAAATATATATATTAAGTTGGCTAAAAAAACCAGTCACATCAAGCAAAATGTTGATGATGTTAGAGTAAGTGCAGGGAATGTGGTACTCCTAATTGTTGTAAGTTAGTCTTCTTCTGCGTCATCTTCTTCCGTGTCTCCTTGCAACCGTTAACTTATTTCTCTTTTGCCCGGTTTAACGGTAGGATCTATTCAGCGAGTATACAAAGAGTCGCTTCGACCGCTGCACTAGACTTGTATGTGTGCGATTTTTATTTTATGTATGACGAAGTAGGGGGCCTACTATCATTGGTGAAAAAGTTAACTTAAAACAATAATTCCCGCCCCAAATCTAACGATGATCGAGCTAGCATGTGCGTTAGGCGTGTTACCTGGAACTGTTCTCAGGTCCCTATTATAAACGCTCTACTGATCAGATGTGGACGCCTTATGTAACTTGTTTTTCCCAAAAATGCTCAGATTTACGGCCTACGTCATGCAAAAGTTACGTGTGAATATTTCGAGAAACTGTCATCTGCGTTTGTAAATAATATTATTATGTTGCGACAACCGGCGCGTAGGCATGTTTGCTAGTACATTAAATACGAGTATATAATATTATATAGTGAACGGCGTGCAAAACGAGCCCCTTAAGCAAGATTTGTCATAAAGTTGACATTTTTTTTCTAATAATTTATTCTCTACGGGATCATCTTCTCCACTTATCTGACTACGTCTGTGCTAACATTTAGCGTATTTCTATTGCATTTACTGTATCTAAGGGGGTTTTCAGAACACAACCCGATTTTTGACCCGCTAAAAAGGTGCGTTCAAAACGGGCCCCTGCACATCCACTTGTATAATTTAGTCATCATCACACCTTTCGCAAACACATTGTGCACACTCGGACCCTGACCAGTCGTGGTGTATCCACGCCGCACATTATCGACATTTTATCCTTTCTTTCCTGTCCCTACTGTCCGAAAACTGTTGGTGCATTATATTGTTTCAGCACCCAGTTGTCTCGCTTGTTTTCGAAGCTTCGAGACATCGCAGTGGTATGGCGAACGATTTCTTCATTCCCCGTGTAGTTCCACTCGTGCCGGGTTGTGATCTCTTCCTTCCCCGTGTAGTTCCACTCGTGCCGGGTTGTGAGCTCTTCCTTCCCCGTGTAGTTCCACTCGTGCCGGGTTGTGAGCTCTTCCTTCCCCGTGTAGTTCCACTCATGCCGGGTTGTGATCTCTTCCTTCCCCGTGTAGTTCCACTCATGCTGGGTTGTGATCTCTTCCTTCCCCGTGTAGTTCCACTCATGCTGGGTTGTGATCTCTTCCTTCCCCGTGTAGTTCCACTCGTGCCGGGTTGTGAGCTCTTCATTCCCCGTGTAGTTCCACTCGTGCCGGGTTGTGAGCTCTTCATTCCCCGTGTAGTTCCACTCGTGCCGGGTTGTGAGCTCTTCCTTCCCCGTGTAGTTCCACTCGTGCCGGGTTGTGAGCTCTTCCTTCCCCGTGTAGTTCCACTCATGCTGGGTTGTGATCTCTTCCTTCCCCGTGTAGTTCCACTCGTGCCGGGTTGTGATCTCTTCCTTCCCCGTGTAGTTCCACTCGTGCTGGGTTGTGATCTCTTCCTTCCCCGTGTAGTTCCACTCGTGCCGGGTTGTGAGCTCTTCATTCCCCGTGTAGTTCCACTCGTGCCGGGTTGTGAGCTCTTCATTCCCCGTGTAGTTCCACTCGTGCCGGGTTGTGATCTCTTCCTTCCCCGTGTAGTTCCACTCGTGCCGGGTTGTGATCTCTTCCTTCCCCGTGTAGTTCCAATCGTGCTGGGTTGTGATCTCTTCCTTCCCCGTGTAGTTCCACTCATGCTGGGTTGTGATATCTTCCTGCCCCGTGTAGTTCCACTCGTTCTGGGTTGTGATCTCTTCCTTCCCCGTGTAGTTCCACTCCTGCTGGGTTGTGATATCTTCCTGCCCCGTGTAGTTCCACTCGTGCTGAGTTGTGATCTCTTCATTTCCCGTGTAGTTCCACTCGTGCTGGGTTGTGATCTCTTCTTTCCCCGTGTAGTTCCACTCGTGCCGGGTTGTGATCTCTTCCTTCCCCGTGTAGTTCCACTCGTGCCGGGTTGTGATCTCTTCATTCCCCGTGTAGTTCCACTCGTGCTGGGTTGTGATCTCTTCTTTCCCCGTGTAGTTCCACTCGTGCCGGGTTGTGATCTCTTCCTTCCCCGTGTAGTTCCACTCGTGCTGGGTTGTGATCTCTTCCTTCCCCGTGTAGTTCCACTCATGCTGGGTTGTGATATCTTCCTGCCCCGTGTAGTTCCACTCGTGCTGAGTTGTGATCTCTTCATTTCCCGTGTAGTTCCACTCATGCTGGGTTGTGATATCTTCCTGCCCCGTGTAGTTCCACTCGTTCTAGGTTGTGATCTCTTCCTTCCCCGTGTAGTTCCACTCCTGCTGGGTTGTGATATCTTCCTGCCCCGTGTAGTTCCACTCGTGCTGAGTTGTGATCTCTTCATTTCCCGTGTAGTTCCACTCGTGCTGGGTTGTGATCTCTTCTTTCCCCGTGTAGTTCCACTCGTGCCGGGTTGTGATCTCTTCCTTCCCCGTGTAGTTCCACTCGTGCCGGGTTGTGATCTCTTCATTCCCCGTGTAGTTCCACTCGTGCTGGGTTGTGATCTCTTCTTTCCCCGTGTAGTTCCACTCGTGCCGGGTTGTGATCTCTTCTTTCCCCGTGTAGTTCCACTCGTGCCGGGTTGTGATCTCTTCTTTCCCTGTGTAGTTCCACTCGTGCCGGGTTGTGATCTCTTCTTTCCCCGTGTAGTTCCACTCGTGCTGGGTTGTGATCTCTTCTTTCCCCGTGTAGTTCCACTCGTGCCGGGTTGTAGTATCTTCTGCGTTGAACGATTGTTGTAAGATTATGTTCTCAAGTCGAAGTTGACGTTTGTATGGGTTTTGCATGGTGATGCATGTCTTTGCTCTGTTACTAATGGTGGTACACACGGCACTGTATGCAGGCACGCCCGTATATCTCGCGTCACTGTTACATCGTCACTCACCACGCAGTACCCTACGCTCTGGCGGTGGTCTGCTTCTGGACGTTCCACGCGTGACCCTAGAACGTTATGGTCGCCGGGCGTTTGCACGTGCTGGGCCGACATTGTGGAACTCTCTGCCTCTGGAACTACGCGCGATTGAGAACATTAGACAGTTTGGAAAATTATTGAAGACATTTCTGTTCTCAAACTAATATAATAAGACATTTAACCTTTGTATTATTCATGCATATAGTTTTAATTAATTTTTAGTCTTATTTATCTTAGAATCACATTTTAGTATCTAATCAAATTATTTAAAGTAATTTAGGCTTTCATTGATTTATTGTTATTTTTTTTATCCAGTATATTAAGTTGTTCAGCACTTTTGCTAATCGTTTATTTTATCATTGCATTTACCCGTAATTTTACTATACTTAGGTTTATATATATATATAATATATATATATATATATATATATATACAGTATATATATATATATATATTAGGATTTTGCTTCCTAACGTTGTTTATTTTTCTTATTTATTTCTCTTAAATGCGTTTTAGGCTTCTTAGATGATTGCCGATTTGTAAACACCCGTGAACGGGTCATTAGTCCCGGATTTGATGGTGTATAAAATAAAGTTTATTATTATTATTATGTTATTATTACTCGACTTTCGCGTTGTTGGTTGATCTCCTTTCAGTATAGGTGATACACTCGCTATGGGGTTTATTATCAAGGTTTGGTGATAAATGCAACTCGACACTATAGGCCCCCTACCGTATATTACATTACTTAATAATATAATATATATCCATACAGCTAATATTGACGCCGTTCCCCTATGTGAACATGTTGTAGGGACGCCGTACTATTTATCTTCACATTGGAATCGTCACAATGAAAGTAAAGAAAGTGGAAGTGGGTAGGTCACATCCTCCGGGAAACCACCAATGTCCTGCATGTCGGAGACTGGAGTCAACATGGAAAACAAGGAAGACCAAATCTAAATGGAGTATTCGAGTAGGCCCTAAACTTCAGCAGCCACACACGGAGTAGTGTTGTTTCGGCCATTGCGTAATGTCCAGTTAAAGGGAAAGGATTAAGTAAGTAATGTAGCGACATAACAACTGTAATTGCCACACAAGTTGCAGCCGAAATGACCATATATCAATAAAAACTCGCACATAACACCTTTATGACGGAACAGGTGGAGGTTTTGGGCCACCGTAATCTGTGGATAAGGCAAATCGCAACGAACTGCCATTTCTTTCACGAAATGGTTTCTGTAGATCGAGTAACTTCCGGTAACTGTTGAGCCGGCAATGACAAGCAGTGAATCTCCAGCGGAACCAGGGAACCTCCAAGTGATACACACGGGATTAGCATTCCCTGTAAGGGGGTGGGGTGGGATGGTGTGAAGTGTGGAGGGTAGCATTTATGAGGCCCATAATGTTGTATTGATGCAGAGGCTGCGCAGCGTCTGCATGAATATCATACCGCGGATAACGATGGCCAGAGTACGTGGAGCGAGGTCTTATACGGGCGAACCTCGGTGGGGGTCTTTGGTGCACGAACGACGCCATTTGCAATAGTAACTGAATTATTTTAATATGTAGCATAACCATAATGGTACGACAAGCATAAAGGTCTGAATTAATGTTTGGCAGGGTTGGCTATAAATTTTGAATATTCTCATAAATATGGTTTCAAGAAGCTTCCTCTGGATAACACCATCCACATATTTCATACACGTTTCTGTTGTTACGTTTTAATTTACGGTGATAAAATGTGTTTACATACGTTTGTGAAGCGAACATACGTGTGAATGTGTTGTATATGTGTAATACTAGTGTTGTATATGTGTAATACTAGTGTTGTATATGTGTAATACTAGTGTTGTATATGTGTAATACTAGTGTTATATATGTGTAATACTAGTGTTGTATATGTGTAATACTAGTGTTGTATATGTGTAATACTAGTGTTGTATATGTGTAATACTAGTGTTGTATATGTGTAATACTAGTGTTGTATATGTGTAATACTAGTGTTGTATATGTGTAATACTAGTGTTGTATATGTGTAATACTAGTGTTGTATATGTGTAATACTAGTTGTATATTTGTTCTAACTCTGCACAATGCTCCAGGCTCAATGAACTGCCCTAGCAATGCTGACGAAACCCATGTTTGCGAAGACTTCTGGCGAAAACACGAACACTCGGATAGTGCCCCTAGATCTACGGCGAATTGTCTCGGAGGCAGACTGTGTCGCCGCATCTGTTCTACATCACCACGGACACGTCTACATCACCACGGATACGTCTACTGGCCCAATTGTGAACACAAGACACATTTTTGGGATCCCTTCCTGGTGTATCATCAATGAACATTCAACATATTACTTCTAACATGTTACGATCACGTAAAAACGGACCCGGTACAAATATAATCCCATAAACCTCTTATGTGTTCATACCATTAGTAGAGCATATCTACGCGGCTTCTGCCAGTCGTCAACCTGACGGCGGGCACAGTCAGATGTTCTACGTCTTCTTCTCGGAGATGTTCCTTGTTTCTCCGCGGATTATGTTTTCTGATTAAAGGGAACGGCGTGCGTAGGCACAATTGAAATTCCTCACGTGAACGGCGTCACACGACTACGTGTATTATCGTGTAGGAAATACGTATGTTCGTTAGCTCGTTTTTATATGTATAAAACATGTATTGCGTGAGATAAATTGTATTCTTTGGGCGATACCATGTGTTATTTCTGTAAATTCAAATGCGATTTCATTGGGTGACACTGCAGGGAAACTTCTGACCTGCGTTGCTATGTAATGGACCCGGAGATTACTTTTGAGAAACTTCTACCGCACAAACAACGAATGAACAGTGACATCAGCGATTCTTTCAGTGATTACAAAAAGTCACGGTATATGTGCTTTATTCCCCGAATTACCAGTTTGCATTTTAACACGAACACACAGGAGCAAAATACTTCGGCGGACTTCTCGTTTTCGAGCGTGACATACTGATTAATTTTAGTTTTATGATATGCAGATGTGTAAATAATTATGTTCAGTCGATATTGAACATGTTCCGTTTTTTGTAAATCAATCAAGTATTCTATTTCCAAATTGTCGCAACAAACTATGTTCGAAACAGCATCACACGCAGGTTATATTCCCTGCGGTCTCAACTAGAAATGCAGTCTTCCTGCCGCCAACTTGGTGCCTGCCCATTTTAATATGTCTAACCACCCTTTATCTATGAAATGCATCACGTGGGTATCATAATATTGCGTAGATTAATATTTTTACGCCGACGTAACAGGAATAATTCCTCATCTATTAAATAGCGCTCGTTGTTATCGTACACATCTGAGTGACAGGTGTATGTGTGTTGAGCCTATCTCAATCCTACAGGCTTCTTAATTAGCTCCAGAACGAAAACAGCGTCCTGTATCATAACCGGATCGGGTGTCCGTGGTCGAATTAACCGTCCGGCCGGAGCAGTGAGCGCGCTGCGTGGTATCCAGGACTCGCGGAGAAATCAACATGCACGCGTTGTACAGTAACACATCAGAGCTCAGTTAACCTTCCTCGGTAATAGTAATAATGTAGAAAATGGTGATGTTTGAAAGAAACTTTTTTTGGGGAAATGAGTGCAGTAGATCAGACATATACATTACTATTATCAGGTTCAGTGCATTGACAGTGAAATGACGCATATTTGGAAGAGTGTAGTTGGCGGAGTGGTATTTTTGCCATTTTGGGTGCATAAAACATGGCTATTTTGGTAAATATTGAAGGGATGATATGTTATGATAACATTATGACGGCAGTGGCTGTGAAGAAATTTCAGATTTTTCTCAGGTACAGTTTTCTTATAATCTGACAAACGCTAACACTACCAATGGGAAAGTGAACAGTGGTATAGCTTTTTGACTGTTAGGTATATGTGCCCGAGCCGATCCGTGCAAGTCTCCTCGGACAAGGCACCGATGCTTGATAACGGATGTTTCTGCTAAATGTCGTTAAACTTAAAGGTACTCTGTCCGTTCCTCATTTCTAAACATTTATTTATAGTGTTCTAAATATTATAATAGATATGTTTAAAGGCCATATCCTGGGAGAAAACAAATTGCTAATAAGTATAAAAATATGCATGTACATATGTGTTCTGCAATATAATGACAACCCCGAAACCATACGTTTGCTGAAACATTTATAAAATTTACATTAAGTGGGACCTGTCTTGGTGCAGGCTTCGAAAAGTCTGTTTTCCGGAAATGCCGCGAGGGGCAGAATCGTGACGTCAGTTGTGGAAAACATTCCCTGGATCGCAAGCGTTCTCGGCGGCTGGATTTCCTTGGTGGATATTTGAACTGGTAAACATTCGTTCACATACAGAAATGGTGAACAAATGTGTTGTTGGAAACTGCTACAATTCGAATCTGACTGGCTATTCAGTGCACGAATTTCCCAAAGAGCGTGACGTCACGTTTCAGCAACAAATGCAAACCCGGCATCGCTCGGGAGTTTCCGTAAATTGGCAAATTTAAAGGCTCTTTTTATGTTGTATGCTCATATACGATATTTAAACATTTTGGCAATATCATCATTTGAAAGGCCATCAACCATTTGTTATTAAGGGACAGAGCACATTTTATCCCAGGATATGGCCTTTAATTTATTACCTTACCTATATTCTTCGCCCACTGGATCGAGCATAAGACGTCAATGCTGAAGGCAGGCCCATTTACTATAGTTATACTGCCCGCCAAATTGCATTTAATAAGCCCGAAACGTCCAGATTGTAAACATTCACTTTATAAACAACCGGTGACATCAGCGGTTCTTCTTATTGCATATTAGATTGTCACTTATTGCTTTGAAGTTGGTTCGTTCCCACGCTCCTGCCCACATTGAGGCTAAGTTAGAACTGATTCAACGTACTTCCGGCTTATAATTACCTGACGGAACAGACAAGCTCCCTTCAAATATGCTCTGTTTTTATAGTGTTGTGATACTGCGTACCACAACTTTACAAGACCAAGATACCCTCTATGCCCGTCACAGACCCCCTCCGTGACGGGGAAGGGGCAGACATTGAATAAACATACGTGCTTGGGTCAACAGCGTGTGTCTTACGCGTAGACCCTACATAGGCCAGCTCAACCACAACTTAGGTTCGTGAATGTCCACGTTGTATTTATAGCGTGTCATCCGGCCCAAGTAGTACAGGCAGATTGAATGTTAAATGAGGGCGTGCATTTGTTAAAATCATCGCCGAAAACATTGACTTTGATCGTTAGATCGCGGACTTTGCAAAAGTCATGCAATATAGCGCCGGACTACATTTATCTTTTTCTCAAAATGTTCACCAAGATTAAATACATATTTGTATAAAGCATGTAATTTTTGTTGCAGTGAATACATATAGCCAGGTTTGGAGGTTCGAATCGCATTGCCGCATGAGGACGTTTTATAACCATTTAACAAACTCCATAACTTGACTATAACAGAACCAACTAATCCGACGACCTTTATAAGTTAATATTAGCTATCGATATGTAATGTAAACTGTATTGTGAGCTAGTTCAATATTTACTAAAAGAACAGTCAATATGTTTTCTGACTTCCGAGTGCATTTGTGAAGGTGTGTTGGCACAACAACTGAGAACAACTTGCAGAAGTCTGCGTAAATCGGGACGTATCCATCCGTCGTAGACAGCGATCGCAGAGGGCCATGTCGACGCCAGCCAACGATCTGCGTGTACACGTTGAACTACTGCCGGTTGAGTATTCGTTGAACTGTCGGCCGTGTACACGTTGCCCCAGACAACTGTCGGCCGTGTACACGTTGCCCCGGCAAAATGTCGGCCGTGTACACGTTGTCCCAACCAACTGCCAGCCCTACACATGTTGTCTCAGCCAACTGTCGGCCGTGTACACGTTGTACTGTCGACCGTGTACACGTTACCCCGGTCAACTGTCGGCGTGTACACGTTGCCTCTGTCAACTGTCGACAGTGCACACGCTGCCCCGGCCAACTGTCGGCGTGTATTCGTTGCCTCAACCAACTGTCGGCGTGTACACGTTGCCCCGGCCAAATGTCGGCCGTGAGCAAGTTGCCCCAGCCAACTGTCGGCGTGTACACGTTATCTCAGCCAACTGTCAGCAGTGTACACGTTGTCTCAGCCAACTGTCAGCCGTGTACACGTTGTCTCAGCCAACTGTCGGCCGTGTATACATTGAACTGCCAGCCGTGTACACGTTGTCTCAACCAACTGTCGGCCGTGTACACGTTGAACTGTTGGCCGTGCACATGTTGCCCCGGCCAACTGTCGGCGTATACACGTTGCCAGGCCAAATGTCGGTCTTGTACACGTTGCTCCAGTCAAGTGTCGGCCGTCTGCACGATGCCCCAGTCAACTGCCGGCCGTGCACACATTGAACTGTCGGCCGTGTACACGTTGCCCCGGCCAACTGTCGGCGTGTGCACGTCGCCCCGGCCAACTGTCGGCGTGTATACGTTGGCCCGGCCAACTGTCAGCGTGTACACATTGTCCCAGCCAACTGTCGGCCGTGTACACGTTGCCCCGGCTGAAACAGAAGCCCGCCCTAGACTTGACGGCGCCCGCCTCCAGCAGCACTAGCGCACTAGCGGGCCTCGCCAACTTGGAATCGCCCGGTCAGCCGCCGCCCCGCGCTATGCAGTAGGCGGCAGTAGAGCCTGAATCGGCGGCGCGAGAGGATGCGATAGCGGACTAACAGCGTGAGATGCGGCCACCGTGGATCTGTATTCGACGTCGGTGATTCCACTTGCGACGTTCTCTTATTGAGTTGTGTGCGTCTGACGCTCGCGATGACTGCGTCCACGAGCGACTTGCGGTCGGCCGAGAAGGGCCACCACGACGGCCTCCCGTCGACCGGACTAGCAGCCCGACTGTGGCGGACTCTCTTCGCTCTCTTCGTCGGTGTAGCGATCGTCACCTTCCTCACTTGGACAGTCGTCATGTACAGTTACAAACTGACGTCGCTTCAGGACAGACTCGACTCGCTCGAGCGGCGATGCGCCGTGACGGAGGAGCATGTCCATCGCTACGTAGAGGAGCACTTAGATAAGTTATTAGAAAAGGTAGGTTTGTGACGCCACCAGGTGGCAGCAGCGTCGCCGTCGTCGCTGCGTCCATTGTAAAGCCAGTGGGTCGTCAACGTGTGTGGCGTAATGATAACATGTTTAATGGCACCGCTTTCTTACGAACGACCCATAAAAAGTGTGTTCTGGAATGTTTCAAACTTACCCTACGCCAAAGAATCAGATTAAAGACATGTGTCGGTGCCGTAACTCAAAAAATAGGATGGGTTTAGTGTATCACTGTATGACGTATGAAAAAGTTACACGACTGTTCCGTTACCCGGAATCAGCTACGGTAGTAATTTTTAATATGAAGTTCGCTGAATTAGTTGTGTTGAATGTAGGTAAACGCGAAGGCACCAGACACCAACGGGTCTTGTTGTTAGTGACCAAGCCGGCCTCGGCATTATTGCAAATGCACCATGTTTAGGACATGACAGTTTTGTTTACATCTCGAATATTTCACGGGGGCAACTTTCAAGTTGCGAACAATGTTTATTAAACGCAACTTGACAGACACTATCGGCCAACATTAAACATATTTAGTCAAGTATTAAGAACAATATAATTTAACTTGAATACACCGGACGTGTACATCTAGTCCTATCACAACATATACGCGGGAACTTCGGGAGAGTTGGTCAAACGATCACATGTAAGTTTGACGTAACTTCTCGTCTTATGCGTTGCGCTTTAATGATAGACCCCCAACACGCAGCACCACCTACTTAGGCATTAATCGAAATATACAAATCGCTTCTAAATTCAGTTGTCGCTGTCAGTATTCGAACAGAGCACGAGTATGTGCGATTACGCTCGGATTAATTGCTTTATCAGCCACTCTCGGGATGGGCGCGGTTCGTCTTTCAAATGACAAGGCGCCTGTGTGAACTGAAGCCGCCATCGATCGCGGCTCCGATAACGCCAGGGTGTTGATAAGGGAGACGTTACAGCTGACGGGGGAGAGAGGTCGCTAGAGATGTTACAGTTGACGGAGGGGGTCGCTAGAGATGTTACAGTTGGCGGAGGGGGTCGCTAGATATGTTACAGTTGACGGAAGGGGTTGTTAGAAATGTTACAGTTGACGGAGGGGGTTGTTAGAGATGTTACAGTTGACGGAGGGGTTGTTAGAAATGTTACAGTTGACGGAGGGGTTGTTAGAGATGTTACAGTTGACTGAGGGGGTTGTTAGAGATGTTACAGTTGACGGAGGGGGTTGTTAGAGATGTTACAGTTGACGGAGGGGTTGTTAGAAATGTTACAGTTGACGGAGGGGTTGTTAGAAATGTTACAGTTGACGGAGGGGTTGTTAGAGATGTTACAATTGACGGAGGGGGTTGTTAGAGATGTTACAGTTGACGGAGGGGTTGTTAGAGATGTTACAGTTGACGGAGGGGGTCGCTAGATATGTTACAGTTGACGGAGGGGGTCGCTAGAGATATTACAGTTGACGGAGGGGGTCGCTAGATATGTTACAGTTGATGGAGGGGAGGGGGGTTAGAGACGTGGAAGGGGTCGCTAGAGTTCTTGCACAATCACAAATATCGGCTACTTTAGAGTCGAATGCATTGGTAGGCGTAACAAATTTCATTGAATGCGCGATATTTCATTTGCAATTTATAGGTATTTAATTGGGCACACAGTGGCGAGATCAGATCCGTCTTTCAACAAATATTAAATGCAGTAAAATTAGGCTACTTGTAGATTCTGTGGTAAAATCCTTAACGCGGCATACATTAGGTAGGCCCTATAATATGTGTGTCATTGTTGACCATTAGGTAGGCCCTATAATATGTGTGTCATTGTTGACCATTAGGTAGGCCCTATAATATGTGTGTCATTGTTGACCATTAGGTAGGCCCTATAATATGTGTGTCATTGTTGACCATTAGGTAGGCCCTATAATATGTGTGTCATTGTTGACCATTAGGTAGGCCCTATAATAGTTGTGTCACCATTAGGTAGGCCCTATAATAGTTGTGTCATTGTTGACCATTAGGTAGGCCCTATAATAGTTGTGTCATTGTTGACCATTAGGTAGGCCCTATAATAGTTGTGTCATTGTTGATCATTAGGTAGGCCCTATAATATGTGTGTCATTGTTGACCATTAGGTAGGCCCTATAATAGTTGTGTCATTGTTGACCATTAGGTAGGCCCTATAATATGTGTGTCATTGTTGACCATTAGGTAGGCCCTATAATAGTTGTGTCATTGTTGACCATTAGGTAGGCCCTATAATATGTGTGTCATTGTTGACCATTAGGTAGGCCCTATAATATGTGTGTCATTGTTGACCATTAGGTAGGCCCTATAATATGTGTGTCATTGTTGACCATTAGGTAGGCCCTATAATATGTGTGTCATTGTTGACCATTAGGTAGGCCCTATAATATGTGTGTCATTGTTGACCATTAGGTAGGCCCTATAATATGTGTGTCATTGTTGACCATTAGGTAGGCCCTATAATAGTTGAGTCATTGTTGACCATTAGGTAGGCCCTATAATAGGTGTGTCATTGTTGACCATTAGGTAGGCCGTATAATAGGTGTGTCATTGTTGACCATTAGGTAGGCCCTATAATAGGTGTGTCATTGTTGACCATTAGGTAGGCCCTATAATAGGTGTGTCATTGTTGACCATTAGGTAGGCCCTATAATAGGTGTGTCATTGTTGACCATTAGCCAGACATGCGCCGCCCTATTTCCAAATTTTGCGAACAATTACTGGGTAAGAGCAATTAGGCAAGTATTGTATTGTATTGTATTGTATTGTATTTATTCAGTTTCCAACAGGTCCAGTGGACCCAGTAACAGGACTGATAACTGAAACAATACATATCAATAATAAAACAATAAGAACAATAAGGACATAAAAACCACACAATATCAACATCAAATATACCAGGCAAACATATGTTATACATAGAACTGTTTGTTAATTGAGGATCTAATGGTTCAGCTCCTGAATATATATCATAAGTTGGATCACTTAAATACAATGTGTTGAAAGTAGTCAAACATCTATTCAAAACACAGTGTTTTATAATGTTGATTCTGCTATTGGAAACTCTAAAAGGGATGTAGTTTCGTAGAGATCGTGAAGGACAGTGACATTGGACAGCCCCTACCAGACACGACAAGTCTAGTTGGGAGTGCACACACTTGTGTAAAAACATAAGATCTACAACTTGCCTACAATGTTGAAGGGAAGGTAGTCTAAAATGATGGCAAAGTTCAGGATAACTATCAGAGGAGTACTGTATTTTGGATTTGTGATATGGATATTTAATGAATTTCTTTTGAACTCGTTCGATTTTGTCAATAAACGTATGTTGCCAGGGATTCCAGATAACACTGCAATACTCCAACTGGCTTCTAATTATAGGTATATACAAGGATCGCAAAGCATGTACATCGGTAAATGTTGTGCAAAGGCGCTTAATAAAACCACTCATCCTAAAAGCTTTACAAAGACGATTAATATGATCTTTAAAAGTCAAACTGTCGGTCAATGTGATACCGAGATCTTTGATAGCGGTGACCTTGGGCAGAGACTGGCTTAAAATCGTGTAGTCATAGGATATACGTTTCTTTTTGTTAGTGAATGACATTATGCAGCACTTCTCAACGTTAAGTTTAAGGTGCCATGTCTCACACCAAAGACATACACTATCCAGATCCTTCTGCACCAACTGACAATCGGTCACCGACGTAATTTCTTTAAACAATTTGAAATCATCAGCATACAATGACATTTCACATGAATCAACATGAATAGTGAGATCGTTAACATACGAAATAAACAGAAGTGGTCCAATTTGTGAACCTTGTGGTATACCAGACAACACCGGCTTCCAGTCAGATGTTTTGTCTTCGAGAACCACGCGTTGTTTTCGGTTGACAAGGTAAGACTACAAACACTCTATGCATTGCCCGGAATAGCCATATGATCTAAGCTTGTGAATTAACAATGGGTGGCATACTGAATCAAAGGCTTTACTGACGTCCAAATAAACAGAATCAACCTGTTTCTTGTTGTCAATAGATTCAGAAATGGCGTTCAAGTAACACGCTAGATTAGACACTGTACTTCTACGCCTCACAAATCCGTGTTGGCTGCCCAAAATTGTGTTAGGCACACGCTCGTCCCTCCTCTCGCAAGTGGACGAGAGTAGAGGAGGGACGAATTGAGGAGCGGAGGGAGGAGGTTGGTGTGAAGGAAAATGTCAAGAGGTAGCTGGTGAGGAGTTGGAGAAAGCGGGCTGGACACGTGGAGGGGTGGGAGGAAAACGTCAAGCGGGTGCTTTCAGAGTGGAGGGTGGGCTGAGATGTGGTGACTGTGGGACTTAGTGCACGGTATTGGGAGGGGTTTGGAGACCGGGCGCGAGAGAGGTAGTGGAACGGCAGTGTAACGGGATCGCGACGGAAAGTGAAATAAAATACCGAGATACAGTATTGGTGCCAGCGTCACCAGGACACGGGAGAGAATAATACCAAATAAGACCAACTGATAAGATAGAACGTCTAAGGTGGACATATCGCTGAACGTCGCCGTCACCGGAACAATTAAGTGTGGCACAGTCCAGACCCACCAAGTGCTCTAGTCAAGCAACGAAGTAGATCAGGTATTTACAGTTCGCCGGCTCCAACACCGCGCGAGGAATGTCGGACGTCTACAGTCGGATCAAAGTGGAGGCTGCGCACCTTCTCGATAATTCTTCTGGTCAGCCTCTGCCGTGGAACCAGATGCCACAATCTGCGGAATCCGACGGTCGCCGATCAAGCGAAGCGACCCTTGTTTGGTTTTTGCAACCCAGGTTATGCCGGGCAAGTTTTTGTCCTAATACATTCTGATAGAGTTCTATTCTGAGGGTCGATGTGGGAAAGAAATGTCGCCGCCTGATTCCCCGAGGCGCCGTCACACTGGGAACCGGCATATGTTTCGTCGTGACCTTTTGAATAAGTTCCCCTCTTCGCAATACTGCTGTACCTTCATTTGTCAGTGGACACATTGCCAACCAACGTGGTCTGTTTAAACGAGAAGTCGACGATGTGTCTCACTGCCACGTGTAATTAACTCGCCAGCACACAAGACCCACGACGGTTGGTGTCATCTTTCTTCTGGTGCGCGGTTTGGCAGTCGTCTCGTTTTCTAAATCTCTTTTTTCTCGTTATTGTCGCCGAAGTCGCAGTGATACAGCTGTGGTAGCCTTCGCCGCCAAAGACGAATCTGTCTTGGTTATATATTGTGGTATTCGTGGATACAGACCTCTCTCCGTAGGCAATAGTGTTGATCCCGGCGGATGCCTGCCTTTTTGCATTAAATCTTAAACGACCGTCATAAAATAATATGGTTTAAAAAGCCCCAGAGACAATGATGTTAAGATTTAACAAGATTGCCACCCAGAGAATTAACTCTAGGTGGCAGGTGGACAAGGAAGCCCTTTGGCTTATCGAGAGTCCGACCCTTTTATCTATGTGTATCCAGCCCGTCTGAGGTATGTGTCGATTTTATTTTTAAACATATTCACGCTACTAGCACCCACACAATCAGCAGGTAATCTGTTCCATTCATTTACAGTCCTTTGTGAAAATGAAAACTTTCTTATATCCAATCTACTCTGCTCCTTTGCCAATGTAAGTTCATGTCCTCTAGTCCTTCTATACTGAGAAAAAAAAAATTCTATCAATATTTTCATAACCCTTCAATATTTTAAACACTTCTATCTGATCTCCTCTCAATCTCCTGGTGTCTAGTGTTGTTAAACCGTATTTTTTTAGGCATATTTCGTAACTAAGATCCCTCAGTTTTGGTATCATTTTAGTTGCTCTCCTCTGCACTCTTTCTAGCATATCTATGTCCTTCCTGCGATATGGCCTCCACGCTTGAATACAATATTCTAAATGAGGCCTAACTATTGTTTTGTATAGCGGTATTATTAGCTCTTTTCCTTATACGTTATGTTTCGCCTAATTAATCCAAGGATTTGATTTCCCTTTGAAGCTGCAATTCCGCACTGCTCTGAAACCTTCATATCAGCACTAATGGTTAACCCTAAGTCCTTTTCTTTTACAGTAGTACTTAGTACAGTACCCCCCATTGTATATTCTACCTCTTCGTTCCCATGTCCTGTGTGGAGGCATTTACATTTCCCAAAATTGAACAGCATTTGCCACTTTTCAGACCATTTGATCAACCTGTCAAGGTCATCTTGTAAATGCTGTCTATCTCCATCACTTTTAATTCGTCTAAACACTTTTGTATCATCCGCAAATTTCAACACCTTGCTTGTTATTTCATCATCCAAATCGTTGATATATATTAAGAATAATATAGGTCCTAATACTGATCCCTGTGGTACCTCACTCAATACCGATTTCCAGTTTGAAGCCTCCCCATCAACTACTACGCGTTGTCTTCTGTCAATCAGCCATTGTTCTATCCAGTTTATTATACCATTTCCTATGCCATTGGCCTTTAGTTTAAGCAGTAATCTTTGATGTGGTACTTTGTCGAAAGTTTTTTGAAAATCTAAGTAGACGATATCTACTGGTGATCCCTCATCTACCCACTTAGTGATGTCTTCCAAAAAACATTACATATTTGTTAAGCATGACCTCGCTTTAAAAAAACCATGTTGAGATGGGTTAATCAAGTTTTGTTTAACAAGAAAATCCACCATGTGATCTTTAATTAGTCTTTCTAATAATTTACAAGTCACTGATGTTAAACTCACTGGTCTATAGTTCTCTGACTTGTTTCTCGAACCTTTTTTGAATAACGGTATAATGTTTGCTTCTTTCCACTCTAAAGGAACCACTCCCTCTTCTAATGACAAGTTGAAAACTGTTGCAAGTGGTATGCTAATTTGTTCTACAATTTCCAATAGTAGTTTGGGTGGAATACCATCCACTCCAGGTGATTTATTATCCTTCATAGCCCTTATTTTCTTAGCTACCATTTCCGGGGTTACAATTAATTGTCCTAAATAGTCTGAATCTGCCCCCTTGAACTTAGCCTCTGGTACTGGCAGTGAACTAATATCTTCCCTGGTAAACACTGAACTAAAGTACTCATTCAGGTCTTCTGCCATTAAGAATCCCTCTGATATTATATTTCCAGCACTATCTTCTAGAGGACCGACCTTATCCTGAACTTTCTGTTTGCTTCGAACATACGCATAAAAACTCTTGCTGTCATGTTTTATATTACTAGCTAATTGTTGTTCATAGCTTCTCTTTGACTTTCTAATTTCAGCTGTAGCTTGGTTAAGTGCTTCTTTATAACTGTTGTAGTCTTCATCATTTCCAGTACATCTGTATGACTTCCACATCATTTGTTTATACTTAATTTTTCTAATGGCTTCTTTCGATAAGTGTTTCTTTTTAGACCGTTTCCCTTGTTTTTTGAAGGGTACAAATTTATCGACTATGCACTTAATTTCACTTTTTAATATATTCCAGCATTCTGTTGCCGTCTTATTTTTCAGTGTGTTATTCCAGTCTATCTTTGCTAAATATTTCCTCATGTCCTTATACCTTCCTTTGTGGAAATTTCTCCTATACTGCTTTTTACTATTCCTTTCTGATTTTACTTTGATGGTAAAATGTATCTGGTTGTGATCACTACTCCCCAGTGGCTCACATATCTTGACATTGTCAACTAATTCATTCTGTGAGGACAAAACTATGTCTAACACATTCTCACCCCTGGTTGGTTCTAGCACATGTTGAGAAAGGAAAGTATCTTGAACTAAAACTAAAAACTTGTGGTCCTCACTCCCCATACTCTGTAGAGATTTCCATTGTATATGCCCGTGGTTAAAATCCCCCATAATAATACAGTCCCGTTTGCTTACTTCCCTTATAGCGTTTTGTATTTTTTCATTCTCTTCTATGCTTATGTTTGGACTTCGATAAACTAACCCAACTGTTAACGTTGAGTTTCCTGTAACTATGTTACACCAAACAGCTTCTTCGCAATCTGCTTCTCTTTCTAATTTTATTTCATAAGCCTGGAAGATTCTTTAATATATAAAATAACTCCACCTCCCTTTCTTCCTATTCTATCTTTTCTAAACATTACATATCCTGTCAGTCCCAATTCAGCATCTGATATATCGGTGGTGGTCCAGGATTCGGTTATACCTATTATATGAGGGTCAATATCTTCTACCATAATGTTTAGTTCATTTCTTTTGTTTACTATACTCCTTGCATTTAAACAAACACATTTATATCCAGCTTCAGAAGAGTTTTCCAGACTGTTATTTGCTGATTTATTTGTGCTGTCTTTATCTATGCCTCCATTTTCAGGCTTTTCTGTGAGTCCCCCTGCGAATCTAGTTTATATAGATACAACCTGTCCCACTGTCAACAGATCGCAGCAGGTTCTCTGAGAAAACTGCTGCCCCCTTTCCACTAAGATGGAGGCCATCTCTCATGTACATATCTTCCCTCCCAACAAAGTATCCCCATAAATCTGTGAATCCCACCCCTTCTTCGTCACACATCTACTCAACTAGTGCGTTGATCGCCATCCTCTTACAGTTTCTATACGTTGCCCCCCTTCCTCCCATTACTGGCAAAATTCCTGACAGAATAACCTGTTCAACTCTCGACTTCTTTAGCTTCCTCACTAACTGTCTATACTTCTGTACTATCGCAGTTGTTCCCTCCCTGTCTGCATTATTTGTTCCTACATGTACCAGTATAGACCCCCCCCCCTTACCATGTCCCAATACCTTCTCTACCCTGTCAGTTACATGTTCAATCCTAGCCCCCGGTAAACAAACAACGATGTCCTTCCCCTCGCTCAGTGCCTTGTCCGTCTTTCTCATAATGGAGTCGCCCATAAACACCCTCTCTTTCCTCATTGCCCCCTCAATCACTGCCTTAGAATAGCTCCTTCTTCGGTTTGCATCTGTCTGCTTGTTGTCTTTCCCCCCTGTCGTCTTCTCTCCTGTCACATTCTCTTCCGATCCATTCTTTCCTGTCGCTTTTTCTCTTGTCACCTTCCCTTTTATCGAATTCTCTTCTATCACATTTTCTCTCACTTCCTTTCGTCCCTTCTTCGTTCGTCCCATCTCGTTTTCCTCTCTCCTCTCCCTTCCCATCTTCCCTCCCTCCTTCTCTACGGTCACTTTCTTCCCTGTCACCTTCACGCTTGTCACGTTTTCTGTTGTCGATTTTCCAATTTCTTCCCCTCCAATCACCTTCCCTCCTCTCAATCTCCTTTCCTCAGTTTTCTTGCCACTGCTATTCTCCTTCAGTCTTGCAGTATTCTCACCTCTCTCCCTGTCGTCTCTCTCCATTCGACCTGCCTCCTTGCTAATTCCCATCTCCATTCCCTTCACAATATCTGTCAACCTAACTATCTCCTTCTGCAGACACTCCACCTTCCAACACCCAATGCACTGAAAGGTGAATCCTTCCTCCATGGTTTCTGCCCATGACTTCCCACAGCCGGACAATGCAAAATCTACCCAGCTGTGGCAGTGATCGCACACCAAGTGTCGCTTTGCCTTGACTTGCCGCTTGCAAGGCGCCATATCCCGATCAGAATTTATTTAATAACTTAACTAACTTAGTCTTTATAAAGACTGTTTCCTGTGTACTACAGCACAATTTAAGTTACAAATTTCAATTACACAGCCAACTATTTATCCTGACACGAACGCTAACATTACCGGTAGTGACCTAATTTAAATACAATCAATTACGTTACGTTAGGCTGCTTTATTTATTTAGGTTACGCCGCCTGATTATCGCCCTTGCTTAATTTTAACAACAATGCTACCTAATCAAAATATCTAGCAAGTACTGGCTTACACATATATTATCTTATGTAAGTAGTTTGATGGTTGTTACTTTATCTCCTATATATTCTACCACATAATCAGGTTTGTTAAATCTTGTTTACAAATTATTGAAGCCTAAGTGAGTTACCCTATTATCACTCACTATACTAAGGTATTCTAAAATACTATAACTAACTAACTTTAAGCACAACTGCTACTCAATATATGTTTATTGCAACTTTATGAATGATATTAAGGCAAGCATAATACTTATCAATCAGTAATTCCACTTGTTTATCAACTTTTCTGCACCACCAATTTCTACGATATATCTCCGCCAAATATAGCCTCGAGCTAAGTTAAGAGGAGATCAACCACTGAAATAGGAGTTTCTAAGATGCTGTACGGTTATAAAATTATTAATAGAAGTATTTTTCTCACTTATAAGACGAATGCTACCCATAGGCCTATACTTCAATTATGGACAGCGGGGAATACTTGTTGTACCTGTACATTCTGTGGAATAAACAACCAGCAACGTTGCAAGATGTCCTACATGCTCCGCTACTTATCTATTATTTGATTAATTTCTTTCATACATTTTATATGGTTTGTCTGCAGTTGCAAACGCTTCCATATTCACGTCTTCATCCTTGTCGCAGGTCTATTTGGCACCTTTCCGCTGACACTATAGACCGTAGACGCCTATATAACAACAATTATCGTCACATTCTACGCACATCTGACTCAGGTTCATCATCTCCTGTGCTATCAATGTTATATAATCTTCGCCGTCTCTGATATCGCCTGCTTCCTTACTGCGTTCGCGCCCAGGTAAGCGGAAGTTGGCAGCTGCTGCGTCACCTGTCAGCAATTACGTGCGAGTGAGTCGGCTTGTGGAATTAACTGGAGTTACCGCAGGACGAGCTCCACCCGGCGGGATCCGACGCGCTGTCCGGCGGAATGTATTTACGTGTGGACGAGAGTTCTCACCCGCCTCGCTACAGGACCGCCACAGCATCGCCGACAGCGCGTGCGTGTCTTCGCGGACTCGCTGCAGTGACTGACTGCTCCGCTTAATTCGGTGGATTAAACTGCGGAGTTTGTTCAGCGAAGGTCACCTTGTTTACCTGCTAACTGAAAGGTAGCGCCCGGAAACTGACAAACCCGGAACTGTGGACGGACGAACACCTTAAACATGTCTTCGAATTCGCGCGCATTTGGGACGGAGGCGTTTTTGGGATATGACTCCACTTAACATAGGGCCTATAATCTGCCCCTAGAGATTAAGATGAAACTAAACGTTGACTAAAATTGCTCCGCTTCCCCTTTTCCGAGATTCTAAATATACAGGAATGCGCTACTCATCTTGGTTGTTCTGTGTCATAAAGGTACAGCGATGTTGAATGTCAATACGCACACGGTTATAAATGTCACCACCATCTATGGCGTCCTAGGTGTCATTAAAGATTACACCACTTATCTGCGCTGCATCTCACGGCAGAGGATGAGGTAACAGCAACGTGCCTAAGGTAGACGTTTAAACCTTTCCATTCCATCCAGTTATGAGTTTTATCAGCCAGGTTCACGCCAAAATATAAGCGTCAACCAACTCGCCCCGGCTTATCCGCCTTCGTGCCGCATCAGTCGGTCGGATCTCCCCGCGTCCCGAAGCCTGGTGCGAGTTTAATCAACCGCCTCATGTAGCACGCGGACGCACGTAATACTACTAAATAATCACAAAGATATCTCTTTCGCGCCGATCCAGGAGGTTCTGAAATGAAGGTGTCGTTAGCACCTGGCGGATCTGGCCTAGCGTTATATGAGCCGTCATTTAGGGCAGAGCGGGGTAATATGGTCACCGGTCAGGCATCCGAGGAGTCAGTATAGGTTATTATCAGCTGCCAAAATGAAACGGTAGTATTTATCTACAAAACACTACAGAATATGGTTTATGATTGACAGGCTAACGCATATAAGCAAGTGATTGTAGTAATGTGAAGACGTTTGCTTCTAGATGAGCTTATATAAAGCATTCGTGGTTATACATTATCTGTCATTCTTTTTAAGAACACATTTAAGGGCCTATATTAGGTTTCAGGGCAAGACGCAATCAACGCCAATCTGGGTGAAATGTTTGAACGAGCTAAATTTCATAATTGAAATCTATGGAATGAGTCCTTGCTAGCAGTCGTGTTGTCTTTGTATTCTTAATACAATCCAGTTAACAGTTTCATTTTCACTCTGCATAGCCAACGAGGCACACAAGTTTTTAATTATCACGAAGGACTTCTCGAATTTTCTCTGAAACCGTGAATACGTTTTCCAGATGTAGTGCATCATCACACGCCGACGAGTGTGAACGTTTATAACTAAAGGGAAGATGGCGTATTTTAAAACTGAACTAAACAGAAAGAGGTCTCCAATAATTTATTATTAGGGCTTAGGTAGGTAGGCGTTTTATTTCGGAATTGTGTAATACATATGATAACGCTTAGCTTAGGCCCTGCTAGTAGAACGGAGACCTACATTGATAGGTTTATGTGATGACCTGCATTATTTAACGATCCAGTACTTAGGACAGGGCTAACGTTTTTATTGAGATATAATGAAATATTGACTGGCGTGATACCACAATAACACAATAATATGGAATAGGGCCTACAGGCATAAACCTAATGACGTACATAGATTACATAAAATTATGATATTTTTGAATTTGAAAACCGTAAAATCACTTGTATGACGTCAGTCGCGCACTTTGGCAGGAAACTAACGTACTCACAATAACTTTTGGTGCACGTTTCTTTTGCTGCCTGACGACAGTGTGCGGATGGTACAGGGTAGGCCTGTCTCTGAATACACTCGTAGCGACGTTAGTGCTCTTAGTTTACAGTGTTAACATATTACTAAATTAGAGACATAATTATTAGCGCAGACGCAATTCTCTATCTCATCCGATAAATAAGAAAGTTAATTTGACATGTGCGCGTGACCTACGCACCGCTCCCTAGTGTGCACATTCGAGTAGGCCCATACATGAATGAGGTTTGTTCAAGCTGACCACATGAAAGTCGGCAAAACACGATTTTCGAATTACGATTAACATGAAATAGGTACAGTACATCCTGCAGGGTTGCAAGAAATCATGTCGTTAACAGTTGTGGTAAATTATTGCAGCGTTAGATCGTGCAAACGTCACGGGAAACGTGACCGCGCTAGCGTTCCGTCGTGTACCGAAATGTGTTTTTCTGCGCTCGGCGTTTTGTTGAAATTCAAACAGACAGTTTCTCGCATGTTCTTGTATAAATAGCGCCGTATCCGGTTCGTGGGATTGCCCAGAGCGTCTTCCCTGACACTTCCCGTCCCCTACCCCCGGCACACCTGTTCCCGCCAATATCATATGAACGTGTCCGAGAGCATTCAACCATAATACAATTACAACACTAAAGGCTCAAGCTATCTCGTCACTTCACAGCCTCACAACGTATTATATGCAGATGTGTAGTTATACCTTGAGTGAACTGTAACAACTATTTCTTGCAACAAAAAGATTGTGCAGTGATGTTAAAGAACAGTTCATAGTCCTTAGGCTTAGAGTTTGTGATGTGATTTGTGATGACATATGGTTGATCTCATGACCCTCGCTTACAAATAAGGTTACAGTTGTCACAAGAAGGTTTCAACATTTGTTAACAGACGGCATGCATGCATGAGAATGCAAGAAAACACTTGTATGCATGATGTATTAAATTAATACAAGAAATAAATGGCTGTGGCATGGAATTCCAAAACTCATTTCAGTTTCTTATTTTACGCACACATTTCTGTATACATCTCTACTATAAATAATAATTTTACAAATTTGTTATTTTGTAACTAACATGTGGTGATATGTATTTATGCAGACTTGCACCAGTAAGTTAATATCTTAATACAGCTTCAAATACAGTATAGTTGTGATAAAAACAGTCCGTATATGCTGAAATGTAAACAAATATTTGCTAGAAAACTGAACCACCTGTGTGTGTGGTTTGCTATGTGTGAACTAGTCATACAAGTGGCATAACAACCTTGTCTGCCCCTTGCATGTGGGCGAGATAAGAACACATATAACATGACTAGCTAACTCTCATATCCCTGGCCCTTGTAGCTGGGGGAGGCCCCTTATCAAATGTCAGCTTTCCTAATCAACAGCTAATGTTCCCTTTACATCATTGAGCAAGATAAAGAGGTTGGTGATGACAGCACCTATCAATACCTCTGTGCATTCCCACCACAAAGGCTTTATGACCACTGTACACATAGCAGGCTATTTCTATAAGTGATATTTGAAATCCCTATCAGGAACCCTGGGGTTTTAACTTATGCCCCCTGCAGGTGTAATGAGGGTGTGAGCTAGCCACCCCTTATCCTGAGGGCTGTTGTGTTCTGTTGGTATCAGTGTGGGGTACTTTGATCCCTCACAGCCCCTATTTACCCTGACCCAGTCAGCCTAGTTCTCTGTTGCACCTGTTCTAAAGATAGATAATTGAGTTCTATATAATATCTTTATATGTACTGTGAATAGTTTTGTCCATTATTTAAGTTAAGTAATATTTTGTAAGCGGCAATAATAGATCATTATTGTTATGGTCTGTAATTTGTTGAAGCATTTCATAGCTGTTTATAATAACAATGTCACGGTCCAGCCCTGCCCAGGGATGATAACACAGTGAACACAAGTGAAACTGTGTATGTGTTGGTCATCTCTCTTACCGGGATGCCTCCAAAGGGTATTTGGGAGAACTGGTTTATTTACCAAAAAATGACTGAATAGTCATTGTTTTGCAATGTTGTAAACATGCTTAAGTTCGAACTGTGTCTACAAATTTAGTGTTGTCTACATTCGATTTTTTTTACAAATATGGCACTGAGTATTTCATATAATTACGTATTAAAAGTAAAGAAAACTTAAAGTTAACTTTTTTTTATTAAATAGCTTGTTTAGTTTTAATGTTGAATGAGTTCAGGAGATCACAGTCATGTCAATAAACTAAAATAATAGACAAGGATCACCCGAGTCATAATTTAGTTAGAATGAATGAACCTTGAAATTACTACATCTAAATAAACATTACTATTATTATTAATCAAATATACTCAAAATTAACATTATATATGACTAACATGTATAATATTATATATATATATATAAGAAAAGTATTTTACCTTCAACAATAACTATACTTGTTGTTTTTTCAGAGACTTGAATCATTTGAACAGACAAAATCGCGACAAGTGCGCGATGTCCGGGGATGTGTGTGTCCTGCAGGTAAGCATCTTTATCTTTTACATCTTGTCTTCTATGAACAGTTTCATCCTTTCCAGAAATGCTGTACAACGAAACTCCTGGAAATTTTTTTCAGGAAAGTGTATTAGCGGTATTGACATTGACTCAATATGATGCACCCGGAATGGTCTGTGCTCGAGATGGTCTATGCATGAGATGGTCTGTGAACGAGATGGTCTGTGCGATATTGACATTGTCGCAATATGATGCACCCTGAATGGTCTGTGTTCAAGATGGTCTGTGCATGAGATGGTCTGTGAACGAGATGGTCTGTGCACGAGATGATCTGTGAACGAGATGGTCTGTGCACAAAATGGTCTGTGCACGAGATGGTCTGAACGAGATGGTCTGTGAACGAGATGGTCTGTGCACGAGATGGTCTGAATGAGATGGTCTGTGAACGAGATGGTCTGTGCATGAGATGGTCTGTGAACGAGATGGTCTGTGCACGAGATGGTCTGTGAACGAGATGGTCTGTGAACGAGATGGTCTGTGAACGAGATGGTCTGTGCATGAGATGGTCTGTGAACGAGATGGTCTGTGCATGAGATGGTCTGTGCATGAGATGGTCTGTGAACGAGATGGTCTGTGCACGAGATGGTCTGTGCACGAGATGGTCTCTGTACAGCATGAATCCTCCGCCACAAGTGTGATGGAAATAGCCAGGGTGACTGATACACTCTTGTGATGCAGCCATCACTTACAACGCCCTGGGTTCATCTCTCCGGTGGCATCCGAGGAATGGACTTACACCAGCTCCCTCTCCGCTCCTTCCCCTTGCTACACTCCCTAGCCTGGGAAGACGGGAAACTGTTTGATGTTTTCTGGTGGTTGCAGTAATGTTTGTTGTGACGTGTCTTCTGCCAGGCTTTCAGCGCTGCACAGTGTGTTCATCATGTCTGGCGTAATATATCTATTTGTCATATTTAGCGTAAGTAGAACAAATATTCTTTCTTTTATTATTTACCCGGGAGATTTTAGAGTTTTTTTGCAAATGTCTTACCAGAGTAATATCAGAAAAAAACAGTTCCAGTATTTTGACAGCTTGGGTTGGGCAGGAAATGTTTCAGTGTTTTTTGTGCCTGGATTTATACACAGTTACAATTAACTATGATTGGGTAACAAAACACAAACAAAAAAGTAAAAACAAGATGTAGCACTTAGCAACTGAGTTGCCAAAGAAAGTGTGAGAAACTACTGTTTCAGCCACAACAGCTCTGGAATCTACTTTAGGTTGTATCTAAGAGATCTTGATGCAATATTGTGGGATGTTTTTATCATCGAATGAGGTGTTTCTTGCACTTCTGGGGTCTCTCGATTTGAAGGGTCATTTAGCTGTGATGTTGCCTAATGGCTTCATCTTCTTTGAGATGTGTTCTCTCACACTGAAGCCTACAGCAGCTGTTTGATCAGACCAGGGCCATTGATTGCGCAGCGTTCAATGACAGTGTGGGATAACGTTTGCTGGCCAACTCACTGGATTCAATCTCTTCAGTGAATATACCTTTTTGCGGCTATCAGTTCCTTCTGCAGCTGTGAGAAGTGTGAGTGGGATCCTGGGAGGTTCTGTTGGCTAAATACGACAGCCACGGGGAATATGATTAACTAAGTTGAGGGGAAATAAGAATGAAGTGGTGTACAGGGTTGACGGGATAAGACAAAGAGAGAGATGGGGAGGTGTAATTGAAGAGGGAAAGGATGAAAGGGAGAAAAAATGGAAGCAAAAAATTCATAGAAGGAAGGGAGGTGATTAACCTACAATACTAATTATTTATATCAATAATTAGTATGTAGAAGTTGACTCTTAATAATTAAAGTTTTTTTCACCAACTTTACAATCACTGTACAAACTTACCTTCCTTTGTGCATGAGTGCCCCAGACAGAACTGAAGCCTCTCGAACCCTCCCTCTCCCTGTTTCCTCAGCCCTGGGGGTTATCATGACTGTTCTTCCGCAGCTGCCTTTTGTTCGGTCAAGCGAACACAGGTGTGCCCTGCCCCCTGGTTGTTATCGCTAACACTACCAGCCGGCTAGAAGCAGACAAAAAGTGTTTACCAGTTTCCCATCTGGGGGGTAGTTGGAGGGGTGCACAGGTGAGATACAGGTGTGGAACTTTCCCTGCGCGGGAACCACGACATGGTTTATGCACATGCATCCCGACAACCCAACACTGTTCCCATCCCGGAAGCGAGAAACGTAGTGCGTTGCCATGGCGATTGTATGTATCAGATGATGAGCTTCCTCTGTAGTGATGCGAATACAAGCCTGTCTGCTGTCTTAGGAATGTTGTATAACATATTCTCATAAACATTCCTTAGGTTACAACTTGCAGAGTTTCTTACTTGAAATTCATCTTGATTTACTTAAATTTAATTGGATCTAGATTTAATTTGATTAAACTACCATATATATCATATTAAAACCATTTTTAATGTAATCAAATTTGTAATTAATTTAGTGTACTTTGTAACCACATATTGTCCACTGAAATTAACCACATCACATCAATTTTATAGATAATTTCTTCATAGTTTTACAATCATCGAGCTTTGTACTTTTGGCATTGTTTTTAACACCAGCACTAATATAAATATGTTGATCAAACGCTGTTAGTAATTTACCAAAAACAATTGGTATTAACTACATGTTGGTTCCGTATAAAATCCTACAAAATATGTCATGTACTTCATTCCTTCATAGTTCTTGTTGAACTTCCTTCCCCTTGAACTAGTCTCCCCTCCCTTTCCGTGTCCCAGTTCTTAGCCTTGTTTTCTATCCACAAAGGCTGCTATTCTAATCTAACGTGACACCCAGAGCTGCAATTAAAGCACTCGTAAAAAACGTTGGTCAAAGGTACTTGGCTATGTCCTGAGGGTGACGTAGGGTTGGAATGAACATGTTTGCCGGGGGGGGGGGGTGAAAGTAAAGTACTTTGATCGAACCCAATGACCAGCCTCAGCTATTTATAGCAATTACCTTTGGTGCTAAAAAAAACCGTAAAAAATAGGGTTGTGTAGATACGCGGGCATTCCCGGCATTGCAAACATTGTTGGTGTTGTATGGTCTGTGACTTGTACTAACTGTATCTAGACCTGGAAGAGATATCGACATGGAGAGATTGCAGTTTCAACTTTAGCAACGTATTTTGGTACTGTAGCTGACTTGCCCCAATAAAATTAAGTTTTGAGGGATGTTTGAGGACAGAATACACTGTTGCAATGGCTGTGTCTTTAGTTGACACCATAACAGATGTGCTTGACTATGAGGAACACAGAAAGAGAAAGAGTTTGGAAGGAGGAAGAAAGTAGAGGCAGCTGAAAGCAATGAACAGAAGGACTGCTGGAAATAGATTGTCATCAAACGTAGTCAGTCATCAGATTAAAAATTGATGTCGCAGTTGGAAGAATCACTGACTGTTGGAGAGAGACAGACTCTGATTTAATTCCCCAGTTCCAGTCCATAGGCTGTTGAACTATCTGATGTCACCATCAGCAGAGAATCAGGACAGAGTTGATGAGGTTCCCTTGAGTCAGGGCAATGTGGCTGTGAAATCTGACTTCCTGTCACACTGTCTGTGTCTGTCTGTGTCTGTCTGTGTCTGTCTGTGTCTGTCTGTGTCTGTCAGTTGATCACTGAATACTTTATCTGTGTCAGTGTGTGTGAATGATTTGATGATTTTATTTCACACATGACCATACCTACACTAGGGTTACACTGTCCGTTTCTGTATTATTTGGCACACCAAATACCAAATGTCTCTAGCATAGTGTGTCATGTATGTGAATATGTAGGATTTATACAAATCAAAAATTAAACTAGATATGTATATATCGATCTATATATCTGTATAGATCTATCAAAATGTTGACTGCTCTCTGTTTTTATTGTTTAACGTCGAATTCTGCCATAAAATGTGACAGTACCAAGATGATGTCGGTTTAAAAAAATTATCATCATAAAATAACTTTGAATTGGATGCTTCAGTGCTGTGATGCTATAGTTATTTAGGATTTATCATGTGGTAAAAACACTGAGGTGTTTACAAAAAAGCTGTCTATCCTATTAAACATTTTTGTGCATTTAAAAATATAAATGTTTAATGTCTTTGATTTCAAGCCATTCAGTCAGCAAGTTCTAGCCACTTCCTCAGCAAGACCATGCTGACCCATTTTGTGACATCTGAACACAAAAAAAAAAGTAACAAGTCTTAATTGGCCACAGGGATGTTGCTAGTTCCGCTTGGTTCTGCCTGGTTCACAAGCTGGGCCAGCACTGAGGCAACTTTAACCTCTGTGATGTTTGGAAGACTTACTACTAGTTCTCTCTGTTCATTATTTTTGGTATGCTTTGGTGTACAGTTTTTTTGTAGACTTATTAAGATAATAGCCACATTGCCTCTGACATACAGACACACACAGGGTCTATTGCCTAATGTGATTTATATGGAATAAGATTACACACATTACTAAGTTTCATTGGCCTCTATGAGTGGGATGAAAGAGCAGCCAGCAGAGGGGAAACAGCAGGAGCCATTAGACTGGACCTCAAGTGGGCAGTGGGCAGTACAGATTCTTGACCACCAGGCAGAATGTCCATTAGACATTTCCTCTTCCAATGTCACCCCCATCAACCCAACCTGTCCCCTTTGTGACAAGTTCTTCACACGTCCACTGTGACCCCTTCTCCCTCTCTCTTTCCCATTTATCTCCCCCAGTCTCTGCTCGTTCCTCACAGCCTCACTGGTACATTACACTCAGAGGTGGTGTGAATAAAATGATTTAATGTAGGTGTTGGGAGGGAACTCTTGTTGGTTGAGTGCACTCCCAGTGGCTGAGTGCACTCATGGTGTGGCACTGTCAGGTCTGCCTTTAAGGTGTGTTTGATCAGAGTCGGAGTGGACGACATGAAAGTAAAGCACCAAGCGTCCACTCAAGGTCTTTGTTGTGGCGCTACCAGGAAACTGATAACTAACTCACTATGCACTGCGTAACTATGATCAAGCCAGTTATATATCTTTGTATATATATATTGCCACAAAAATGACTTGCATTTACCATGCTTTTCCCTAAATTGTGTTTTTATTTCAATGAAACTAAATTAAACGAACTAATTTCTGCACATATCTTAGAAGAAAAAGTACAAATAATTGATTAAAGTAAGAAGGGAGTGGTATTGAGGCATCGCTCTAGTATAATCTTTCAGAATGTTTTATTTACTCTGGCACATTTCATTTTGTACCGAACTAACATTCTTGATACCAGCAGTGAAGCTAGATTCAATACAGCTTGACTCAATAATAAATTATTATTTGTACAATTATCAACATACATTATACATTTTCTCATATTGACCAATAGTTGAGTAAAATATCATTATTATCTGTTACTTTTGCAAGCACCTAGTCCCCTTCCACAGAAATGAACACATCCCAGTCACCGGAAGTGATTTGTAATACACCTGAGAAGGCTGAAAGGGAACAGCTCCATAGAACTAATTTATTCTTCCTTCAGCTGGGAGGAAGGGAACTGTTGTGGCTGTCTGTCAGGCTGAGGGATGGAGGGAGTGATCCCCTCTACCGGGAGAGAGTGATCCCATCTACTCCCTGCTATGCCCGACTCCATTACTGCTGGCCCTTCGTTTGGATGTAGGTTTGATCCTCGCAATCTGACAAAGGTCTAATCCGGTCTTTGTCAGTTGTGGCTGTCTTCTTCTCTTTCTCTATTTAACTACCACCTTCACTCCTTCATGTTGCTGAAGATTGCGCAGTTTTAGAAATAGTGAGTCATGATAGACTGCACACTTACTGATTTACTCCTGTGTGGGATCTTTAACTTCCCATACACCACGTAGAAGGGTCTTCGGAAAGATACATACAAGGTGGGGGTGAACAGAATGGTCCAAGTTTTGAAGTGGTATTAATTACTGATCGAAAAGTCAGGTCTCGTTGCCTGCTGTGTACAAAATATATTAGCAGTCAATTAGCAAAGTGAATTTGATTGAAAAAGAACATTTCAAGTGAATGCTGGTCATTAGTATTTAGTGATGTAAAAAAAGATAATTTTCTACAAGAGTCGCACGGTAAGGATAAACATATCCAGTCTGATGACTGAGCTAAAACAATGACTACCAGGTATTGGCGGTCCCTGGCTCCTACAAGCACAACAAAATCAGTAACATTGCTGCAAACAAAATCTTGATTCAGCGTTTCTAGGATGAACACTTGAGCCGGTGGAGACACATCTTGTTTTGCCTGTAAAAAGTTCTGGCTGTCAGAAGTGAAACGGAAGTAGAGCGCAACATTCCAAGGGTTTTGCCGTAAACAGATTGGCTGTGAAGTAGACAGATCAACATCTGCTTTCACTGAGTCCACTGATCTCTTGCAGCATTTGTTGCATTTCTCCCTCCTGGTTCCATTCCACCGTCCACTCTCATCTATGCACAGCGCGGAAATCTGTCACCACAGGTGAAGACTTCATGAAAAAAGATTAACTGAAGCTATAAATAGATTAAATAAATAAAACAGTGTTAGTTTTGGTTTTAAGCTGTACATATACATGTATAAAATGGAATATAAAGTGACACATTGTTGTATATTTGATTCGCTTTAGTCTGTTGTTATTATTTTGTCACAACAATTAAAACAAAGCATGATAGGTAGACTTCAAAATAGATGGAAAATGGTTGGACTCTCGATTGGTCAACATTTCCGGCTTCCTTTTCTGTGCCTTCTTATCCTTTTCTTTGTCTTTTTGTTGGTTAGGATGGCATTCTTGCTATATCTGTATTAATTTTATACAGCTGCTTCGGTATTGGTTTGAACTATTGTTTTTTTAGAATACAACTTGTGTATTTAAGTGACTCATTAGATGCAGTTTAATGTGAAGCCTGATTCACGAGGCTGCATGCAGAACCCACAGTGGGAACAGCAGTAAAGGTTGTACGAATAAATAATCCATTTGAAAAGAGATACTCCCACCATGGCGAAGGTGCAGAACTGTCTGTGTCATTGAGTTACACAGATTCACTGGCTCTGATTCCTTGAGTGTGCCGCTACTCTCGTGGCTTGTTTATTTCTGATGTGCTACAAGGCAGGATGGAACTGATCACTTCTACCTGTAGTTTGTTAACAGGGAACATGCATGTACATTTCTGTAAGCATGCTTGCATGTATATGCATGTAGACATGTGGTAAAGTAAAGTAAAGTAAATTTATTTCCTCATCCAGATAATATACAGCACAATTCAAGAGCAATGTAACACAGATGAGGTGGCTACAAGAGAAGTATAACTTATCGAGCTCACACAGATGGGACCTTAGACGTGTCGGTTGCTGTGTCTCCTCACTGGCCTCCTGGAGATGTTGTTTAATTCAGGTAGGCGGACAACTCGGCCCTCGGACAAGTCGGCCTGAGACAACTCGGCCTGGGCCGAGTCGTCTCGAGACATCTCGGCCCCATCCTGAGACAACTCGGCCCCCGTTTTGAGACTACTCGGCCCCCGTTCTGAGACTACTTCTGCGTCCACGGACTTAGCATTTTTAAGTAATGAATATATTTCTTTTACAGTCCAGGCTAACATCATATGGTTATATTAGCCGATTATCCAGTAAATACTTTCATAGACAGAATCGCAGATTAGTTCACGCCAAATTTTCGTAATACTAAATTTTCCGTGAGCTTCACAGCGCAGCATATGTCGGTGTCATATGTTTGCTGCATGTTTCCCCTCTGCCTGATATTTTCTGCTTTTCTAGTGATGTTTTTTCCACCTGAGTGGAAACCGGCGAGTTGTACTCTATCGTCATCTGATTATCCGCCATTTGCATTTATGCGAATGACATAGCTGGACTGATTACGTTTTAAAAAATTGGCCTCGCTGGACTGAACTAGTTTTGAGAAAATTGGCAAACTTTGATGACTTCATCTGTAGGGACTAAGCTCGGCTTGGGTCAACTGTTTTGGTAGCGTTAAACATCTATAACTAGAGACCATGCCGGGGTCCGTCATTATCTAATATCTTTGGAAAATGGACTTAGCGCATTTTGGAATCCGGCTTTTCAATTAACAGATGAAGTATGCGAACCAACAAATGTGTGTAAGATGGGGTAGTCATGTGTCAGACAGTATTTATGTAAGTAATGGAGTTAGACAGGATGTATTTTATCCCCCTATTTGTTCAGTGTTTACGTGGATGGTTTATCCACTGTACATAATGGTTGCAATGTAGTAAGTTGTGTAGGATATAATTGTGTAAATAATATTATGTATGCTGATGATCGTGTAGTATTTGGTCCGTCCAGCAGGGAATTACAGACCATTCTCATCGTCTGTGATCAATATGGATTATCTCATGACATAAGGTACAATGCCCAAAAGAGTATGGTCATAATAATTAGAAACAAGAGTTGTAAGAATGTTAAATTTCCAAGTTTTATCTTGGTAACGACAAACTATGAGAGGTAGAATCTGTAAAATATTTGTCATATTTCAAATAGTATGCTAGATGACAATGATATATCTAGACAATGTCGCCAGTTGCATGCACAAGGCAACATGTCAGTGCCATGCTTCTTTTTAAAACGAAACTGGTTGTCACTGGTTGTTGTTTGTTTTAAGCACAGCGAACTAAGACACCGGCGAATGGTCTATGATCGGTGTGTGAGAGACAAAGCATGGTAACGTCTTAACACAACTTTAATAGGATTCCACCACCACCTCCACACACAATGGTAATATCTTAGCACACAGGCGGCTACAGTCCTCATTTACAGACGGCTCGGAGCATACACATTGCCACAAGACTTAAGCAATTTCGAAGTCGTGATTTCGCCAGCTGCATATCTAGCCCACAGACGAAACAATTATATTCGCACACTATACTAGGGCTATATGGTAGCAATCATAAAGTAAATGCAGTAAATATTGGTAGCAACTATGATCATAAAGTAAATATAGTAAATATTGTTCATGATGTAAATACACTAACGTAAAATAGTAAATATTGTTCAAGGTGTAAATATACTGACGTAAAAAAGTTACTAATGGTAGTTTATCTCACAATGAAATTGTATTTGCAGTTGCAGTCTAGCTTTCACAGGAAACGTCAATGCTACAGATAACGTTCACATCAAAATTTACTACCAGTTATGCGTTGTAGCATGTGTAGTAGAGAATTGTGGATCTAATTCAGTCTTTTCCATTACCCACCTAGCTTCGAATTTGTGTCAGAATTGGAAGCATCATTATGCAGTGATCTGGAGCTTAGATAGATTTCAAACCACTCTTTGTGTGTCTTCTGGTGTGTGATGGGACACAATGGGTTAAGTTGCCTGCTACTCTGTCATTGTTTCATTGAGCAGATACATCTGAAGCGAATGTAGCTGTTTGTCGGCTTCTTGTTTACTACAACAGTATAAATGTGTGAATGGACACAGAGGGGTAACTCGCTTGCGACTCCGTCATTGTTTCGTTGAGCAGATAATTCTGAAGTTGTCAGAATGTATCATCCGACTAATCTTTTCACACTTTCTATAACAACGAAGATTATGCAAACAACTGGAATATATGCTAACAACTTAGATTTTTGGGAAGTGATTACAGTATGGACATTCACAAGGAGCAATATCAATATATGCGTCACACACCTATCGTAAGCATTTCGATTATGATCGAGTACGAATACGATTACAGTCATTTTTCAACAGCAACTTTAATAATCTTCATGATCAAAATAGATGATTTGTGAGGTCCATCAGTCAGTCAAGCTATACGAGTCTCATTGCTGTTTCGAACTTGGCTTGTACAAAACTGACACTCAAGATCTGCTCGGTAACTATCGACTCTGAGCTATTTTAATTCATGTACTCGTCATCAAAGGGAAGGTAAACCAGTCTTGTCAGAAAGTGCTGAAGTTCAAACACTCTATGTGTGTGTTTTGATCTGTGAAACGACACAACGGGGTAATTGGCATGCTACGTACTCTCGGAGTACGTGTGAATAACTGAACATTCATGCGATCTGGTGAAAAACTCTGATCAAAGACCGTTGGGTGGCTTAGTTAGTTTAAATATGAATAAATAATTATGTTAAATATTTATCGTCTCGAGGCAACTCCGCCCCATCAGGTCGGCTCGATGAAAAAGTATGACGGCAGATGAATTCCCATTGTCTTTGAGAAAAAATACACACACGCACACACACATGCATTAATTTTTCATCGAGCCGACTTGCGGGGGCCGAGTTGTCTCAGGATGGGGGCCAAGTTGTCTCAGGATGGGGCCGAGATGTCTCGAGACAACTCGGCCCGGGCCGAGTCGTCTCGGGCCGAGTTGTCCATGGGCCGAGTTGTCTGGCATTCATAATTCACACCTAACCTGTCTGGACCGACCAGCCAGACATCATCAAATGTATATTTCATATCTATTTAGCAAGTAGGAAACAGTTACAAAACTGAACAAGATGATAAGATAATTTCATGGAGCTTGGTGTTTTCAGAGCTCTGAGAACACACACCTAACCTGAGGCTTCTGCCCAACCTAAGCACTCCTCCCTTCCTACTACTGGTCCCCCCTGAATATTCCTCCCTCTCACCTACTGTCTTCCCCTCCTCTATTCCTCCCTCCTCCCACTCCCGGGATGTTTCCAAGCTGATCCCTGCAAGGTCACACCTCTATAATTAGGATTGACAGACACAAATGTGGCAGTCATTGGTATGGGGAAGTATGAGGCCTGCCTTCCCATCTAGTGCTGGCCTAGTGCCTATCTAGTGCCCGTCTAGTGCCTGTCTAGTGCCCAAATAGTGCCCATCTAGTGTTCATCTTCCCATCTAGTGCTGGCCTAGTGTCCATTTGGTGCAGGGCACTATAGCCCATCTAGTGCCCATCTAGAGCCCATCTAGTGCCCGTCTAGTGTTGTGCACTAAAGCCCATCCAGTATCTTTCTAGTATCCATCTAGAGCCTCTCTAGTGCCCATCTAGTGTACATCTAGTGCCCATTTAGTCCCTGTGTAATGCCCATCTAGAACCCATCTAGTACCCATCTAGTGCCCATCTAGTGCTCATCTAGTGTACATCTAGTGCCCATCTAGTCCCTGTGTAATGCCCATCTAGTACCCATCTAGTGCCCATCTAGTACCCATCTAGTGCCCATCTAGTACCCATCTAGTGTCTGTCTAGTGCCCGGCTAGTGCCCGGCTAGTGCCTGCCTTCTGCCCATCTAGTGCCTGTCTTGTGCCCATCTGGTGCTCATCTAGTGCCCATCTAGTACCCGTCTAGTGCCAGACTAGTACCCATCCAGTGATCCTCAAATGCCCATCTATTGCCTACTACATAAACTTACCTAGTGATCGGCACCACTAAATTATCCTGCACCATGAACAGAACTTTTCAGTAAAATCACTAAATGTGCATCATAATTTAATCCACCTTGGAAAGACAAATAGCTGTAGGCGTCAGTGATGCCATGGATAGTGTATTTATATTGCAGGTGGCTGCAATTTGTAACGACTTTAATGATGATGACTTTATGGTTTTTTACTGTCAGTAAATAGCACATTACCTGCATTGAATGAAAAGACCAGTGTTAGACAAAGGTGCAGCTTTAAATATAATAATTATAGTAACGCATATTGCATGCTGGCATCAAGTGCATGTAAATTGTAACACTCAAAATATTTACTATAAAAACAAACCACTCATTCATTAATTTCCACTGATGAGGTTTTATAGTGGCAACACAATTTTAGCATCTCGTCTCAGACACATGCAGCAATTATCCCTGGTACTTGATGAGTTTGAAATTAAGTCAGACACAATTTTATTTTGTGTGTGAATGTGCTCACACACATGTGCGGACCCATGCACTCGCACGCGTGTGCAAACATGCAAGTGCGCATGCGTGTGCATGCGTGCGTGTGTGTGTGGTGTGTGCGTGTGCATCTGTGTGAGTGTGTTGTGTGCCTGTGCGTGCATGCGTGCGTGTGTGTGTGGTGTGTGCATGTGTGTGTGTGTGTGGTGTGTGCATCTGTGTGAGTGTGTTGTGTGCCTGTGCGTGTGTGCGTGCATGCGTGCGTGTGTGTGTGGTGTGTGCATGTGCGTGTGCATCTGTGTGAGTGTGTAAGTGTGTTGTGTGCCTGTGCGTGCGTGTGTGTGCTACACAAGGAATACATTTGCTGGACATGAATCAAGCCCCAACCCTCCACCCAATGTTCCATAATTCATCTGTGCAAATATTACATATATCAGTGGAATGTCATCTACCCATCGGCCCCCATTGCCTGATGGGGCAAACTGTACCATGCACCCAAATAAGCCTATTTAGAGTTCTGTTACCAGGACAGTGACAGTGATTGACAGTTAATGTGTGACAACATCATTTTCTCAAGGCAGCTGAAGTTTTGGCAACAGATGCACAAACATTGACAATGTTCCTCAGAAACTGTCCTATCCCAGGTGGCTGGTTAAAAACGACTGGCAGCGATTTAATGATGTTACTTTGGCTGAACTTCCGGCAATTATACCAAGGTTTGTTGTTGATATCTGGAAATGTAGTTGTCTCATCCTGGTGTCCCTTCAACCCCCTGGGTGGGAAAATAAACAAATCTCCTCATTGGAGAGAGCAGAGGCCATTGCATTCTACATGTATGATAAGGTGACAGCTCTTCTTCATTCTTAATTGGAAAATAGTCAACCCCAATCCCCCCCTGTGTAGCACTAGACACATTTCTTTTCCAATTTTGTTATCGCTGTGATTTTGTGACACAGGCTGAAATTATTCTTTTGTATAGCATTATTCCACATATTTTAGCATAGCTCTATAAATATTTTTCCAAACGCCAATTATTTTGACATAAAAGGTTTTGAATGAGGGGCTTTGACTGGAAGATCATTTGATTTGGACCCATATTTTTATTGGATTTATACATTTATCCAGGAGAGGATATGAGTGATTGAAAATTTATAATGACACTCACTGAAATAAAGATTGACCCCAAGAATGATCTGTGGTGAGCATGTTTTGCTACGGGTATATATGAGAGACCTCACTGGTGGAACTGGTTCGACATACAGCAGCACCATGTTTGTGTGAAGTGAGAGACATGGTCTTGTTGCTGTCTGTATCCCCTCCGTCTCCAGTGGGTGAGATACAGAACAGAGGTGCTGGTTGTTCCCGTGACCACATAAACTGGAAGTTGCCGTAGCGACCAGCTGCTGCTGTACCGCAGCCAGGAAGTGAAGCTGGATCTCTGTGTTAACCTCCTAGAAGTCTGACAACCTATAAAGAAGCCTCATATGCTGGCCATTAGTCACCTAGGAACATCTGGTCAGGAGTAACACAAGAATGCCGTTCCTTCACATGCCATTGCAGGGCTTCCCTATCCAGTTAATATGTTTTTATATCAATGCACACTATTTGCACTTGACGCGTGGCGAATTGCGCAGTTTCCAGAGCATTTGTGATTGTGAATGTTTCAATTTATGATGTAGATCTTCCTTTAAGATAATCATGGAATATTTTATGTGACGTGTAGTCATTTTAACCATGGTACAAATATGAAATGTGATTTTAAAATTTATATACCAACATTTCTAAATAGATGAGCAGAACCTGATATGTAATTAATATTTCAATTTATCTTGAGCAAAACTTTCCTCAAGATAGTAAACTCTTCACTGTTCTAAGGTGTTCCCAAATTAGTTAACTTTCAGACGAGGCTGTAATTATTGACTCCTAATATCAATAGGTGCATGTAAACAATACAATTTAAGGAAACCATCTTTGAAATGTCATTAGGCCATTTATGCAGAAACAAACTTGCAAAGTAAGCACCATGTCTTTTGGTTGTATGTGGCTGAGACGGGTAATCGGATGAAAGGGGTAAAGTATGAAAGGGGCATCACAGGAGGCGTGTTACCTGTTCACAGTGCCCTCATCCAATAATTAGCCCTGCTGTGATAGAAAGAAGAACACAATCACCCCACTGGACGGTTGTCATGGCAACATGTTTGGCCGTTCGTATATGTTCCGCTATCGAATTCTACTTACACACAAATTAGTTGTTCATGTTTTCCCTTCTGTTGGATGATGATATATGTCGCCATGTTTCCAACTCATCAGCTTCATTGAAACCACCAGTGGTGAATAGATCACATGTACGCCATCAGTAGTGTGACGTTTGTGTACCTGGGTAGGGCGTCAGCCTGGTGCTGGTGGCAGTTATTGGATAGACAGACGGTTCAGTGATACCTCTTCAAGGTATTTGTAGCAGAAACGTAAATACAGTAATTGCAAAACATAAAAACTATCACTTCATCCATGTTAGTAATCATGGATTAGTCATTGTTATGAGCAAAACAACATTACAAAAGTTACCTTATAATTGGTCAAAGGTGACGTTTATATGACACAAGAACAATACACACCACAGGGCATAAATTATAGAACAGAAAATATAAACAAATTGCATTTGCTTCTGAACAGTGCATTTGGTAGTAGAACTGCTTTTCAAATGCTGTCTAAACTTGTAGATCAAGAAGACATTTCAGTATCATATTGAACATTGCTGAAAACAGGTATTTGTTGTCAAACTTATATCATAAATGTATGAAATATTTAAAAGTATATTTTAAAATGTATTTAGCATAGGGATATATTTGTATTGAAAATCCAAAACTATTTTAATGAAACATTTATTTCAGTACGATTCCAAATCTGAGCTGTTCACTGCTGGTTTTCAGACCCTCCATTTTTCAGATATTGATGATTGAGTTGTTCTGTTTCTCTCTACATGGACCATTCCCGTGTTGTAACTACAATGGTTCTGTCAGAAGGCATTATGTAGTCTATTGTCATACCAGAAAGGTTTTTTGTTTCTGCTCAGTGACGAAGAGAAGGAGGGAGAGGGAGAATCCCTCTGCCCTGTAGCGGGGTGGGGTGGTGTTTGACAAACAATGGCCTCTTTACAAGGCAAGGTCACGACCTGTAGTGAATGACCCCCACCTTGACACTTTTTGCTGACATAGTTTTACAACTAACATGACTTACTATCTACTCTTATGTAACTTGCAGACTGTTTCCTGTATTTTTCATTCTAAATTATTATAAGATGTTTGCAGCTAGGAAATGAATGCCTCCTTCCTTGACACTTATTGCTGACATAGTTTCACTTCTAACATGACTTATTATCTACTCTTATGTAACTTGCAGACTGTTTCCTGTATTTTTCATTCTAAATTATTATAAGATGTTTGCAGCTAGGAAATGAATGCCTCCTTCCTTGACATTTATTGCTGACATAGTTTCACTTCTAACATGACTTATTATCTACTCTTATGTAACTTGCAGACTGTTTCATGTATAAGATGTTATGCAGCTAGGAAATGAATGCATCTTACCTTGACACTTATTGCTGACATAGTTTCACTACTAATATTACTTATTATCTATTGTTACGTAAATTACAGAATATTTCCTTGAGTTATTTTTCATTGCCATTTGAAAATATAAGATCTCATGCAGCCAGGAAACGTCTATAAAACTTCAAATAACCTTGTTTCTTTGCAATAGCTAAACAAAACATTGCGGATCCTGCTGGGAGATTTTCCTGCCACATTTTGGGGAAACTTTGATTACATTATGTGTTTCCATATTGAAACACTACCATATGTAAAATATTGGTGCATCTTTAGTTGCAAGTCCACAAGATACATCTATGATTTAAAAAAATATATTCCCTGATAAAAACACAAATGAAAGATGGCAAGTACAGTTTTGTCTTCCTGTGTTGTGCTGACAGACGGATCCAGACAGATCAGGACAAGGGGTGGGAATCTCACTTTACTCCATCAGTGTTAGGCTGAATCAAGCAGCTTTCAACCAGGATTTTATTGTTTGTGTCCTAGCACCCCATATCAATTGAAAATGAGCTCTTCCATTTCACTGAAACATTGAACTGGAAGCGTTCATTGTCTATGAGTGAGGGGTATTTGTTGGATAATGTAGTTGCTGAAGCAGCTAATGATGCATACGGGGTGTTGGGGTAAAAAAGGGGGTTAGATAAGAGACAAGTCCTCCCTGGATCTGTCCTCATGTGTGGTCTGATGGCACGGCTCATGTGGCACATTCAAGTCTGTCTTGAATTATTATTGATGTGCTGTTTGATGAGTCAGGGAAGGGCAACCTCAGTGGCCCTCAGGGTGGTGACAAGAGGCTGATACTGGGCTGACAGGTGGTGACAATTGGCTGTCATCCCTTGCCCTTGTAAGAAACACTAACGCCATGTCACTGCGTCTGGTGTAACAGAATACAAGAGATAAGGGAATATGTTTGACAAATGAGGCATGCAGCAGTGATTGATTGAGGGAATAATAGGGGGAATGGAGAGGGATTTGGGAAAGAACGGTTTGAATTGGAAGGAAATATTCTAGGAAGGAATAGAGAGAATCGGATATAGAAGAGATGAAGGCTACCGGATAGTTGATTAGAAACAACCTGACCTGTAGGTGTGTTTTATTATGGGAAAGGAGGGGAGGTGTCTCTCCAACTGGGTACAGTGGGCATACAGGTACAGGACAGGACACAAGGAAACCTTACCCCTGCAGGTAATTACTGTCTGTGTAACAAGCTAGCTTTGATGGTACTTTAATGTAGAAACAGTGCCAGTTAATGGTATCCCAAACTCCCAAGGGGAGAAACCCAACTTGTGTGGGATGAAGTGTCTCCCTGTGTCCCTTGGGGAAGGGAAGAGGGCTTGTGTGATACAGGGACTGTGATATATGACACAGGCACCAGTGGCTTCTGTTGGTTTCACCCTGGGTACTTGTGGGTAAACCACACACACCAAGTGTAGCCTTATAATTAAAGCTGATGTCACGACAGTATTTCCTATCCATGAAGTGTTATGTAATTCCTGACACTGGCACTGAATGGGATTGTTTCAGATGTCATATTGGTAACTCTTGTTTTTTGTTAAAGTTATTGAGTGAGGGCATTCTCTGGCCACACAGCTTGACTCTGCTGTATTTAGACAAACAGAGGTGATGGTGAAGACAGCACAGTACACTGTCATTGTTTACTGGCATACAAGGCATGCAATTCTATCTCCCCATATAAGAGCTCAATGTACAATTTCATTGAAGAGCAGGGCATCATTCTATAAACTGATTGTAGGAATTCCAATAGGGATTATGTGAAATCGAATATGTGCAAAGCTGTGTGACAGGGACTTGAATAAAGTAGAGAGGACACTGTCCACTGATGTCCACTGTCAACCCTCCTGCTGGGTCATCACATTGTCATGAACTGTGACAGTCTCAGACTGGACTGCTCATGTGTGCAGTGATTTAGTGAGACACTTGTATTACACCTGGTCATTGCTATTAGTGTGGTTATATGAGAGATCTGTACAGCCACTGCCTGACTGTCATATTGTCTCTAGTTAGTGACATGGCTCATTGGACAAAGCTCATCACCTGTCATGTTCTGGTTTGTGTCCTGGTCACTGGAGCAGACAGTGGAGTTGGACATGGTTTGTGATTTGTGGGTTATAATGAACTACAACGTCTTCTAGAGACTGAGGATATTGCTTTAATTTTAAGATGTTTACTATTACTTATCAGGCACTTTTATTAAAGCAACCGACATATTAATTTTATATTAATTGCTTACTCCTGTAAGAAAGCCCATCCAACTTTTATTTCTCACTTTCTTGTTGTTCCTAGAGTTACGACCAACTAGTATTAGAACTAGGGATCTTTCCATATTGCTGCACCGACTCTAGAATTGAAAACACCTGGAGTAGTAGGAAGCAATTTATCATTCATCGTCTGTAATTATTCTGATGTCTCATCAATAATCGCCATATTTCCATTGCTCCAATACTGGTCGCTGTGTAAAGGTTTGTTTAGCTGTACACTCCAGAAGAATGTGTTGACTCACCACCACGTTAACGAGGAAGCAAGAGGACAAGGGATGTCTGTGGGCTGGGAGGAGACATTCCTATTTGAAGGCAGAAGGCACACTGGTGGAGAATGTGCTGACATGCAGCCAGGAGCCAGCTTGGAGCCAGCACCTTCAGCTAACAACCCTCAGTCAGCTGATGAGTGCTTCAACTCACCACCCACCTTGGTACAGGATGCTGGTGCTCACTGCACACAGAGGGACTACATCTTGGTACATCTTCCTTCCATACAAGCACAGAATAATATTTATGCTAAGTTCCTAAAAATATGTACTGCTATACAGTAAATAAACAAAACAGTAAATTGACAAAATTCTAGCTACAATCTCTGAAATTGTGTTTTTTTGTGGTACAGCAGTTTTGGTCGTATTTTGTTGTTCTTTTTATGTTCTTATTCATCTTGCCCAGAGTGTACTGAGTAATAATGTTCACAGTACTGTATCTTGCCCAGAGTGTACTGAGTAATAATGTTCACAATACTGTATCTTGCCCAGAGTGTACTGAGTAATAATGTTCACAGTTATGTATCTTGCCCAGAGTGTACTGAGTAATAATGTTCACAGTACTGTATCTTGCCCAGAGTGTACCGAGTAATAATGTTCACAGTACTGTATCTTGCCCAGAGTGTACTGAGTAATAATGTTCACATTACTGTATCTTGCTCAGAATGTATTGAGTAATAATGTTCACAGTACTGTATCTTGCCCAGAGTGTACTGAGTAATAATGTTCACAGTACTGTATCTTGCCCAGAGTGTACTGAGTAATAATGTTCACAGTACTGTATCTTGCCCAGAGTGTACTGAGTAATAATGTTCACAGTACTGTATCTTGTATCGAGTTATAAAAAAGACACAACTCCCACCAGCTCCGTATGATTTCCTTGATCACACTTTATAACTAGAAAATAGGAAACTGTTGTGATAAAAATATATGTTACTATTGTTATTTACCCTTCAGTATTCATAATTTACCCATAATATTTTGCAGTTAAACCATGTGTTTTTAAGGTTATTTCCTTACAATCTCATTATTAAGAGGCGTACACTGTTGCACAATCTGCTGTAGTTTGTAAGTCCCCAGGCTATATTCACACACTCAGTAATATTGAAAGGGGGTTGCTTACTTAACCAATTGACCCCGGCCTGGTCATAGTAGCCTTGTTTCCCACACTCAGTCAATCCTCTGGACAGATATATCGGTCTGTTGAAGGGATAATAGTATCACCTTACTTAGTCCCTTCGTCTGTAGTTCCCTGTACCCCTTTGCCCTCTGACCCCCCATACAGAGGGCTGTTTGAATGTGATGTTACATTGTATGTCTCATGTGTATTTCATTTTGTTCATTTGTGTTGTCACAAATATTTTGTTGTCATGATGGTTTGGGGCACCAGTGGCTCAGGTGGAAGGGTTGAAGGGTGAATCACCTGTGGGGTTGTTGGTTGCGTTACTGGGCCATATGTTAGTGGGGTAGTAGGGTACTGCGGTTTAGGGAGAATAAAAAACCAGGGGTGAAATGTGCTCATTAGACATGCCAGTTTCCTGAAGCAGTCAGCCAGGTGCCTACCCTGGGCAGGAAGTGTAACAAGTTGAAATGTTATACCTGACTAAAGCTTGATACTGTATTTAGTCACCACTTTCCAACTTCACTAACATAAATTGTTCAAATTTGAATGTGATTGTTGACTAATATTTCCATATTGTTTTACTGTGAATCATTTATAATGATTATACAGAGGTGAATGTACAAGTTTGTGACTTAGAGGACATGTGTACCACTGGAACACGGTTCCTGATTGTCGTGTAACAAAACATTACCAACAGTTTGGCACTGCCTCGCGTGCACACTGGACCACTTAGCTTCTCTCACACTCCCCGTCTCTGCATCTTCATCTCAAACTTCAGCTGCTCGCTCCAGTGAGCTTTATTAGACTGTCAGAGGAACATTTCCACCTGATACATACACAGCAACAACCTCTTTAGCCAGACCTGAAGATGTTGTTTTAAGTACTCGATACAAGCTTCTAGAAATAGTGATGTCTAGACACGTTATTTCAGCTAGCATCATATGTATGTTCCCACCTTGAGGGCTTATTCCCTTCCCTCACCAGAAGGAATGCATTCCCTTTCTCCAAGAAAAAACTCCCACCAATATTCCCACCTTGAGGGCTGATTCCCTTCCCTCATCAGAAGGGATGCATTCCATTTACCCAAGGAAAAACTCTGTTATGCAAATATGCATTGCTGAAGTGGATAATTGGTTGTTTGTTGACACTAGCGACCTGAAGGCAGTGGAGGTTATACATGAGCCCTGTCTGGAGGTATGCATGCCATTTCAGAATTGTGTTCCAATTCTTGTAAACCTGAAACAGAACCTGCTTCTTAGTAGCAAAATTCTGTTTAACTTTGTTGTTTGATAAACCTTGGCCAAGTTGTGTTTTCAAGTGTAAAAACTTTGGAACCGCTACCAAGCTGGAGAGGAAACAGAGACCAGGTAATTTAAGTGAAAGCCTGGAGACATCTTCCCTATCAAAGATCAGAGGATCAGAGAGACTTTGTTCCTTGGAAGTTAATTCTTGTAACATGGACTGGTTAAGGCAAACACTTTGCCAGATGTTCCTGATACTAGAACAAGCTCTCACCCCTAGAACAAACGCAATTCAAGGAGCAAAACATACTCCTGCCTGATTCTGCACTGAAAGGCACTCCTTCTTCCCCTCTGTAGGTATATAAATCACAGTGATTTGGTTGATCTATAGAAACTGATATCACTACATTTTATACAAACAATCATTATTGTGTGGTTTGGTTACAAACGATGACACATTTACCTGCTTTGATGTTTATTTTCAGTTTCATTCAAATTATATATATATATATATTAAGTACAAATTACTAATCTCCTTCCTGGGCACTCTTAAGCTGCGTTCACACTTGCACTTTAAAACGGTTTAGTTAAAACGTTTTAACTAATCCAGTCAGAAAACAGACGTGTGAACATGATTTAGCGCTAAAACGTTTTAACTAAAACGGTTTAGCTAATCCACTTCAGTAGGTGGTTTAGTTAAAGTTGCAAGTGTGAACGCAAGCGGATTAGCTCAAACGTTTTAAGCACATCACAGTCATGTGCATTCGATCTCGCGCCTCATCGCTTCCTGTCTATAACGTAAACATAAACAACATTTTGGCGCAATCATTTATTCGACTTCGATCGATGCAAAATCAAAAGAAACGCAAGTGTGACGCGACAGTTGGGACGATGGGGAAGTTCGGCTGTTAGTGGAGTTGTGGGGAGACGATCGGGGGTAGTCCGATTTAGAAGGAAATATAATTATATATTGGTGCAGTGCCAATCGTCTGAACCGCGACCTGAGCGAGGGCGCCGAGGCGGGTTCAGGGGGACATGGTTAACAATTTTGTTATGCTAGCTTGCGCATGTGCGCATACCAACTTCCTCCTTAAAACGGTTTAGCTATTGCTTGTGTGCGCTCACAATTTTCAAGCATAAACCGGTTTAACTAAAACGGTTTAGCTAAACCGTTTTAATTCTGTAGGTTTGAATGCAGCTTTAGTTCCACCAGACAGACTAGGACTATATCCTGGTATTGGAATACTGGTGAGGTTGGTGTTTCCTAGCTGTAGACTGACCAACCAATTGATCAATGGTCATTCTTTTGAGTGGACACTAGATTCAGTACAACTTTATGTTTCTCCCACATTGCTGTGCTGGGATCTAGCTGATCTCTTCCTAGGAGACTGGGAAGGGCATCTTCCCCAGTAGCGCACAAACCAAGATGAGATCACCCCAAGGGTTGCTAAGTGGCTGTCAGGACCACTTAAGGGCCTACAGCAAATCACCCCCCAATGAGGAGAGTCTGTGGAGTGACTGAATCTAGGGCTGGGAGACTCAGAAAAAACAGTAATGAACCTTCCTGATGTCAGGAGACTATCAGACTCTCTTTATGTACAACCTGACCACTTCTGCAGATGACCATTTTGAACAGGGCAGCAAGAATCCACTTCCTAGAATGAACATATAAAATTACAAATTTTTCACTTAAATTAATAAAAATTTTCATATGTAGTCAACACGCCAACTTGTATATAATTTTCTATAATCCTATTTTTTCAGAGTTAAATAAAATCCTAGTCTACCAGCAGCTTCTAGCAAATGACTGGCTTTATTTGGCCCATTCAAGTCTTCAACGACTTATTATAATAACAGTAAAGTCGTTAACTTTTATAGCACTTAAATCTCAAGGAACACAGGCTCAAAGACACAGCACACATGAAACATTAACATTTGATATGGAAAATGTCTCCATATATCATGACCAGAGACTAACTCATGCTAATTGAATGTTAAATATGGACTTTAATTAAGAAAGTGTGAGCAAGTGTACTCCTCCTGTGGAGCAAGTGTGGGCAAGTGTATTCCTCCTGTGGAGCAAGTGTGAGCAAGTGTACTCCTCCTGTGGAGCAAGTGTGAGCAAGTGTATTCCTCCTGTGGAGCAAGTGTGAGCAAGTGTACTCCTCCTGTGGAGCAAGTGTGGGCAAGTGTATTCCTCCTGTGGAGCAAGTGTGAGCAAGTGTACTCCTCCTGTGGAGCAAGTGTTGGCAAGTGTATTCCTCCTGTGGAGCAAGTGTGAGCAAGTGTACTCCTCCTGTTGAGCAAGTGTGAGCAAGTGTATTCCTCCTGTGGAGCAAGTGTGAGCAAGTGTACTCCTCCTGTGGAGCAAGTGTGAGCAAGTGTACTCCTCCTGTGACACTGCCTTAGTATTATATCTGGTTTACTGCAAACTTTAAACAATGACCAGACGTAGTGTTAAGGAAGCAGGTCCCTAAAATGTTCCTGGGTATTCTACCGTGACTTCCAGTGAGCCTTAAGAAGTCCATTAACTGATGACCTGTAATACTTATACATATTCTGCAGGATGTCCCCACAATCATAGTGCAAGTCAGGCCAGTTAAACCCTGGAGCCAGGGATAGGTTCACAGGAACCAGGTCTGGTGAACTAACATCAGTAAACCCTAACATCCTGAAGGAATCTGAGAGCAGGTTTGGTCACTTGAGCTACAACTAATCACTCGCTAATGGAACATGTGTAATTAACATATCACTCAATATTTCTTGTTGCAGTTTCAGAGTGCTGTTTGCTCCTGTTTCTCACTGGGCTCGGAGTTCCCTGGAGCAATGTTTTCATTCCATAAGCTTGCGTAGGTTCTCGTGGATCACTTTTAAGTTACATATGTTTTCGTTTTAATAAATGTCCCTCTAATATGCAGATGTGTCCACTGCGTGGATCTGTGACTAGGACTAGTAAAGCTGCAGTTTGTGATTTGTTATCATTGCTGGCTGTTACCATTTATACTTATGTCAATCATAAATTTGTAGTGGTGTTGATAAAATATATCTCAGGTATAATATATAAATGTCAAGTCTAAACAATAAAATGATAAGTTACATTTAAAATAGGTTTGTAGCTGTATAGTGTTTAATGTAGCCTCTTGTGTTTACTTCTGGTAAACATGGTCCGTGCATTATCCAGTAACATCATAACCATAGTCTCTCTATTTAACTTTACTTACAAAATTAACATATCAGTTTGTAGTGTTGTATTAATTAAGAAGTCTTCTATGTGTTTCTCCCCTCTATGTTCCCACTCCTGAAGTCTACCTTCAGACTGCTGGGCAAAGGACAAGATTGTATTACAATGTAGGGACTTACATAAGTAGTTTATGCAGAAGTAGGTTAGGTTTTGTTCTGTGTACTCCTGACTGGGTCTGTCTTCTGTCAGTGTCCAGAGTTACCCCCCACACCCCCACCCCTACCCCCAGCCACCTTGCTGGCAGTGTACAGATGTCATGGACACCTGTTGCTTTGACCACATTCCCAGCTTCTTGTGGTTCAAGGTGAATCCAGTGCTACAAGAACTCATGGACAAAGCCCAAGACACTAATTATCCAGTTATAATTAGCTGTTTACACATGTCCAGCTAAACTTACACTGACAGGCCAGGTCATGGAGGACAAGGCTCAGAGGTGTGGACATGTGTAACAGTGCTATGAGTGCCAAGTGGTCATTAGAGTTGTTCTCTAAGTTTTGGTTCTCTACCAGTGTCACATCTGCTATGCTCACAGAGCCAAGAAGTTTCTGTACAAGGAAGGTTTGTTTGGGTGGGTGTGGCAGGGTTGTGTGTGGGGGAGTGTGTGTGGGGGGTGGCACTGACTGAGGAATGTGACACCCCTAGCACATGGGAGACAGTGTCTATGGAAACCAAGGATGACAGGCATTCTCTTCCCAGTTTTCTTCTCTTCTCTCCTCTCCATTTCTCTTTCCCTTCCCCATATCCTCTCCACCACTCCTCTTTAGTTCCTTCCTTCTCTCTTTCTACATTCTTTCTAATAATCTCTATCTCTCCACCAATCTGCTCTTTCTCTTTAAAAACACAAAAACAAAAGTCAGATTCTTCACCTATCTTACACAATACTGACACAATTGTTTCAACTGATAGACAAATTGTTAAATTCTATCATTTATTTTTTGAAAAACAAAATTAGAGAAAAACCTCCCTCAGTGTCTGTATCTTGAGCCACCAGGGGGTGGTGTCAGGGGGCCCAGGCTATAGTTATAGCGCTGCTTACTAGGGAAGTTTGGAGATTATTCATATTTTATTTAAATGCCCTTGGCCAGACTGAATTCATGAAGAAAGATTTAAGAAGCCAACACAGCAAGATTACCTGACTTCAATCAGTTTCTCATGAACAGATTCAACTGCATCATTCTATGTTTATACTATATTGGCCAATCACTCCATCAAGCTTTTTATAATGTGTGGGGGTTGGTTCCTGGAATATATCGGAACAAGCTCAGACAGTCAACTGTGGTTAGGTAGATGGAGACTGTTTTATAGTAGGCCTTGCGCTTATTGAACTCATTGTACAGGGCTGAACTAGGTGCCTCTTGCTCTTTTTGTGTTTGGCATTCATCCAACCAACACAGCAGATGATGTTTCCGATTCTAATAGGTGTTGACAGCAACACAAACAAGAAATATGTGTTAAACCTTGTCCCAAAGTATTAATTTCTTTGATGTTTGTGTTTTCTCTATTCATGTCTAATTGCCTGTGATCCAGTGTAATTAAATACACATTCAATCAGCCAGTGAACCAGTGAGGTATCCGGTGTTTGTGTTCTGGTATGGCTTGATCACTTTCTGGTACAGCACACATGACTTTCTCATACTAGATGGCTGTACTGGACACTTGTGCTGTAAACAATTGCAATGTGATTTTAATTGTAAAGTGCACTTTGCTGAATTTTCTACAAGTCATAGTTGAACACCAATACCTGATGGACTCCTCAACAAATAACAGTATTTTAAATCACGACAAATGCAGTTGAAACGATAGATAAGGGATTTATGATCTCATAAAGTCATGAATAGCTGCAAGAAGCACGGAATGCAAAGTAGCAGGGATGTTAGTTATTTTGTTCAGTCAGAAAAAATAAGCAAATCAGCTGATATACAGCTAAAATACCTTAAACCCAGAACTAGAAGGAATCCACTTCCAAAATGTCACTAGTTGATGGTTCAGTGGAACAAAGTTCAAGTCTATATTTGTGTAGTGCAATAACAAAGAACCAGTGATCTGTGGTTTATGATGGAATAGGAAGATTAGACACACCAGGGTTTAGGTGGTGGGGTGATAAATATATGGGGGGGGGGGGGGATAAATATATGGGGGGGGGGAGGATTTAGGCATTGTACATTGTCCCAATGTTTCAGAATTCTGGTAGACACCCAAATGAGTATCTTGTAAGTTTATGTTTTCCCGGCCATATATGGCTTGTCAGCAGTTTAAAAACAAATGACATGGTATACTGATACAGATTATGGCGCCCCAACTGTCTGTAGAAATTATGTGAATATAATATAAAGTCATACTGAAAATGTTAACTAATAAACGCAGAGATGCAGCCAATGAAGTCAGCTGCTAACATTTTATCAACGACATCTGGAATTGTTTAGGCTGTGTGTATGAATCGGTAAATCATATGAATCACAGGTAAGTAAATTTCTATAACTGACATATCTTGCTTCAGATAATTTATGCTAGAGGCATAAATGTTTATATACATTACGTGAATATGACAAATAACGTTATGGTGAATGCATTAATTAAGTTATAGTAAATGCATTAATTAACAGACATAGCAAGAGCTAACTAGTCTTGGATTGGTTAAACTGATACCCACATTCCCTTGTCCCTTGGGTATGATAACCCACAGACACTACATAACCCCCAATCATAGCCTATCTACCCTGTGTCACTACCAGGGCACACCACCCTTTATTGGCAGCATTTATTTGCCTTGCCCTGGACTTTGTAGACCACAAGTATGTTCCACATAAAAGAGAAGCCATGCTCCAGTGATAGGAGATTGGTGTCTGTGTTGGCTTCTCTCCACACCCAAGCCCATGGGTGCTTAACAGGGACATGGGCTAATTGGGCTGCTGCCCCCATGGCAGTCAGTCCCTTATTTGTTGCCTTATAATCCCTAGTGCCCCCAATTGGGTGTAGTAGACCCCTCTCCCCCAGGGTGAGAAGTACAGCCCTGACAGGAAGGGATGTGTGTCAGTTTGGGTCATGTTGGCTACAGTCATTCGTTTGGTCCAGTAATGTGTCCTTATCTCTCATAATTCTTGCATTTCTCTGTCCCATTTTTGTAGTCTTCTTCTGATTCTTGAATTTTTAGTCCTTTGGCTGAAGGTCCAAGGGACTATTGCCATCACTCTGCGTCTGCCATCCGCTGTCCACCGTTAGCTGCCGTATCTCAGAAATCGTTCAGCAACTTTTTCTCTAATTTTGCATAGACATATCTTAGGGCACTGCCATTTGATTGAATCATTTTAAGGGCTCCCTAGGGCCTCCAAGGACCCCAAAACTGGTAAAAATGTAACTTTCGGCCTATTTTTTCAAAATCTGTTCAGCAACTTTTTTTCTAATTTTGCATTCTTATAATCGATGAAGGCCTTTTGTGTCGAGACAAATACAATTCAACCAATACCCCTATTTGAACACTGCCTGTTCTTCACCTATTACATTCACTTTGGTTAGGTATGTGGTCAGTCTGGTGTTCTGAACAATCAGTAAGGATTAATGAACACTTGTGCAGAATGTCACCCACTTGGCAGGTTTAATTGATCTATTCAGCAATGAGGACACTGCTTAGGCCTCACTCTGGACACTGTCACTCACAGTGTTGTGTATTGTCTTAGTTGGTGCATTGAGCTAATCTACTTGACCAAGAATCAGTGGTGGCTCTGGTTGTGTATTACACCCAGCTGTGGAGCTAAGATTCTCTGCCTGCTATTGTTTGATGGAAACTGTGACTAATGTGTAATTGGTCACTGGCAGTAGCTTGTGTCAACAGACAGCATTAAGCCACTAGACCCCTGTTAAACTGGACAGTTGCCTGTAGGTTTTAAACTGTGTCAAACAGTGAGTCTACCTTTTGCTCTCCAATAATCTGTCCTTTTAGTTTTACACATGAAGACATAATCTGGCATAACTTGATAAGTCTTTGTAGCAGCACATTTGTACTTCCAGTGTATCATTGCAACATAACATACATATTACATACTGTGTGCCACATTTGAATGTTGTGCATGTAATATTTCCATGCAATCCATTTGCATATATAATGTAAAACTTCAACAGCCGTTTTCTTCATTTTCACTTTTTGATCCCTACCATGTTCAATGCTCCATAACTTTGCCAATTTTTGTAGCAGTCATATTTTTTGAAACCGTGTAAAGCACCCTACCAAACCTTTACAAGGATGTAAGAAAACAATGTTACAATTTTTCCGACTTATCACTCATTTGGTCAGCCGGGGTCACATATAGACGTATTAGTCCAAAGGACTTCAGGGCCACTTGGCCCATTTTTTATTATTCTTGTAGTTTTTCTTTTCTTTCTGGTAGTTTTGTTTTTGTTTCTTATTGTTGAAGTTGTTTTCTCCGTCGTGTGTTTTATTCTTTATATAGCCAGAGGTCACACATGATTGGACGAGAGACCTACAGAGTAGTGTAACTAACTTCTGGGAGGCGCTGTGTCCCTTAAACATCTTCATTACAAAACCTCCACATTGAGTTGTGTGTGTGTGATCTATTTACTTGGGTTGTTTACATCAAGTGGGTTGTTAGTTTACCCAGGGTGACTGAGAGATGGTTTTACAGGTCAAGTGTTAGGGGATTACAAGGGTGAGGACAAGTTGGCTGATCACTAAACAATGTGATTAATTGATGGCATTAGCTATTAAACCCTGTCCTACTCTGGACACTGTGGGAGGGGGTAGAGGGGTGTAGAAGAGGGGTTGGGGGTTTCAGGGGAGAAGACTGACCTGGGTGTCTAACTAACAACCCACTTCATCATCAGCCGTATTTTATATTCATCAACGTCTCATTAAAGACTGAACCTCCACCTAAATATGTTAAAATAAATATACTAAATGAAGAGGCATTGCATAAAGTTAAACACGAAATAAAATCAAACGAGATATACAATAAGCTAAATAAAAATATAAATGCAGACACAAATTTAAATTATTACATAATCTACGAAGAAATTATACGGGCAAAAAATAAGCATATGCAAACTAAGCTGGTGAAATTTAATAAATATAAACATAAAAGATCAATGTGGATTACACAAGGATTGCTAAAATCTATTCAATATCGAGACAAACTCTATAAACAATTAAAACTGACACAACCAAATTCGACAAGCTATGAAGCTATTAATATTAATCTAAAAACTTATAATACGATATTAAAGAAAAATATTCATGCAGCTAAACAAATGTATTTTGAACAAAGATTTAATCGATTTAATTATGATATAAAAAATACCTGGAAAGTTATTAATGAATTTCTTTCAAAAAATAGTACAAACCATAGATTACCATTATTTTTTTTATAGAAAATGGTACAAAAATAACTGGTAAAAAGGATATTGCAAACAAATTTAATAATTATTTTACAAATATAGGTCAGACCATCGCACAAGGTATTAAATATAAAGGTAACAAAAACTATACTTATTATTTAAACAAAAATGTTTATTCTGTATTTATGTTTCAGAGTGTTGATGAAGAGACTATTAGGAAAACTATTAATAATCTTCCCACAAAAAACAGCTGTGGATTTGATGGCATTTCATCAAAATTGCTCAAGATAATTGAGCCTGCAATTATAAAATCATTAAAGCTGTTAATAAACCTCGTTTTAAAATCCGGGATATTCCCAGACAAACTAAAAATTGCAAAAGTTATTCCTATATTTAAGAAAGACGATCCATCTTTATTTGAAAATTACAGACCAATTTCCATTCTTCCTACAATTTCTAAAGTATTAGAGAAAGTAATTTTTATTCAATTATATTCATATTTCAATGATATGAAGCTTTTATTTGATAATCAGTATGGTTTTAGAACAAAATATTCAACGGAATTTGCTGCGCTTGAGCTAATAGATAGAATTATAACTCAAATGGATAATAATGATGAACCAATTAATGTATTTCTCGACCTTTCTAAGGCTTTTGATACTATTGACCATAACATTTTACTTAACAAATGAACTTTCTATGGCCTAAATTGTTCAAGTTTGCAGTTATTCAGAAGTTACTTACAAAACAGGAAACAATACACAGAAATTGAACAAATAAATTCAGACATCTTACCTATAACAATCGGCGTCCCACAAGGTTCAATCCTTGGACCACTATTATTTATCATTTACATAAATGATTTCTCACAAGCTAGTCAATTATTTAATTTCGTCATGTACGCTGATGACACCACATTATCTAGCTCTTTAAAATGTTTTAACAACAACACACGCAATAAAAGTACAGAATCCTTAATAAATGAAGAACTTTTTAAAGTTAATGAATGGCTAAACATAAATAAATTATCTTTAAATAAAAGCAAATCAAAATACATGATTTTTCATATGCCTAATAAACGCACGCAGACTCTTACGCTTAAAATAGATAATATAAATATTGAAAGAGTAGATGAATTTAACTTTCTAGGATTGACTTTAGACACTAACCTAAATTGGAAAAAACACACTGAGAAAATTTCAAATAAGTGCTCCAAAACAATTGGCATAATAAACAGATTAAAATATGTATTACCTTTAGATATAAAAGTGTTGTTATATAACACATTAATATTATCTCATATCAATTATTGTACCATGGTTTGGGGATACCAAATAAATAGAATTAAAAAAATAAAATAAAAAGCCGTGCGAATAATAACCTTAAATAAATACAACTCACACACGGAACCACTTTAAAAAAAACTTAAACTACTAAAAGTAGAAGACATATTAAAGTTACACGAATTAAAATTTTACTTTAAATACATCCATAAAATGTTACCTCCTTATTTACTTAACTGGCAAATTATCCCAAGTGTAAACCTACATAATTATAATACTCAAGAAAAAAATTATATACATATTTTTAGAACTAAGCATGAATTTGCAATGAAATGTCTCAAATACAGCCTACCTCATGCTATAAATGACACCCCCGATATAATCAAAGACAAAATATATACTCACAATTTGCGAGGCTTCTCATTTTATATAAAAACATACTTGTTACATAAATATAATGATTTATGTACTCTATCAAATTGCTACACATGTCAACAGAACCATTAAATACAATACATTTGATGCTAGTTTCAGGCAACCAGCACACATACAAACTTACATTCTCACATAAAACAAGCACTCCCAAAATACATACATGAGATAGACACCTTGTAAAAGGACCACATAAATTATCACGTAAATAGGGTGGCTCCTATGATAGCGACAATTGTGTCTTAATAGGAGTCACCGACCCCGATTGAATAAGCTATATGATTAATATCTATGTTACATCAATACCATAATTGCTGTACATGCGTTTGTATGTATCTTCCGAATAGTATGTTGAACATATAATGATATACGTTTATGTATGTCTGCATAATGTTTATATTTGTTGTTTATTACAGCATAAGTGATGTTTAAAAACCAATCAATTGTGTACCTACATGGGGTCAAATAAACGTTATGTTATGTTATATGTTTTATTTGTGTAATGAAACTGGTATCTCCCAGTAGAGATTATGTAACTGTCAACTGAGGTGTCTTGATCTCCATTCCCTGGAGTCTCACTAATTAGGTGTAGGCAAGACTTTGATCTCAGAACTCTTTGTTGAATGTCCTGGTAATCACATCTCCCTGGGGGTTTCTGGTGGGGGTGGGGGGTGTCTGTGGAGGGGGGTGGGGTGGAGGGGAGCTGAAATGTAATTGTCCAGTGCCTCACCCATCATGTGGAGCACAAACAAACAAACATAGATATCAGACATGGAACTTGATGTGATGACATGTTTTAATATACTATGCACATGTTCACATGCAAATGGTTTCCCTTTCATACAGAGCATATAGTAAAGGACACATCACACTGTATGATCAAGTGATTTCTGAAAAACTCCAAATGATCGGACGTAAATGGCAGGCATGGAATTGACATTATAATTTTGGCATAAATAAATCATAATAAACAAATAAATATTGGTGTTGTGATGCATCCAACTTGCCAGACCCAGCGTAATGAGAAAGACATCTTGCCTAGCTTTGTTGATGCACCACCAAATCTAGTCATCTACTCCATCACCTCAGAGCCACAGAGTCAGACTCTGAACCAGGCTGTCAGAGAAGTCGGCCATGCGGAACATATCATCAGCCATGTTGTCATACTGTAGCCTGGGCTGCAATAACTGAATCAGCCCCAGCCTTGGAGTCTGGGAGAGGAGAGGCTGTCAGGCATGAAACAGCATCAGGGATATCCTTCTGAAGAGGCTACTGTCATTTTGCTATCAATACTTGATGCTAACATTTACACAGGCTTCTTAGTCCCGGTAATGATCTTTCTCATTCAAGACACTGTGGCTGCCTGAATACGGCATTCCAGTGCTGCAGTATTAATGTGTAGAGATTAGAGAATATGATACCGCCCAAAATAGACACCTGGAGTGTTCATGGTGCTAATATGACAACACTGATTTACACATAGAATAAACTGAATATTATTTATTTGATTTATTCAATTTATATATATATAAAATGAAGTTGTACATATATATCAAATGTGAATACAAAATACATTAAAATATCAGGATGACACAACAGTATTCAAACAATAATTTCCACTGTGGTCTTAGATATGAAAGTACTGCAATGTTTTAGACATGTTTTCGTGTTTGTGTAATGTCTAGATTTTGCTATTTAATATCAAGTTAAATTATCTATTTTATAATCTTATTAGATATCGTATACAATGTGTGTGTATAATATATGCATACAAGATGTGTTTTAAGTCACATACTCTGTTGTATGATATCAACAGCCCTAGTACTTGAGCGGACCACCTGAGCCAGTCCTATACCTGTCTCCACAGACACCGCCGCCCAGAAACATCATCCTCTAATACTCTCACATGCAGCTATCTAAATAGTAACCCAGCAGGGCTGTGTCTATCCTCTTGCCTGTTTTTATTAATCTACAGTTGTTGAATCGTCGGAAACAGACACTTACATATCCGAGTGATGAGATGTTTTTTGCGAGGTGTTGACAGCGGGGTGGTGTTGTCCTTTCGCTTGCTTCTCCGTCTGTCTTCCATGGGCGTTCTTTCTGCTGTACTCTTGCCTGTTTATATTGATAGAGGCATTGCTGAAACATGATGACAAGTCAGATAAATCTTGAGATTGGCTTCTGTTTGTACAACACCAGGCCTGAAACATGGACAGACAGATGGCATAGGCATCAATACTGGGTCCTAAGCAATGGTGTTGGAGGATAGGGTTATTATTTATGGTGTCAGTTGTACACTAACAATGTACTAACATACTGGTAACAGTATAGTAGAGGGTGGAACAGCATTTTTGATGATGTGGTTCCATCTCTTGAGAGGGTGATGGGGGGAAGGAGACAGCACTTGGTGCAAGATGTGGTCATCGGTGGATATGCACCATGTCAATGTGCGTGCACTTTGTAAGTGTTAGTACACCTTGTGAGTGTTAATGCACTTTGTGAGTGTTAGTGCACGTTGTGAGTTTGAGTGCACATCATGGGTATGAGTGCATTGTGTGAGTGCACTTTGTGAGTGCACATTGTGTGTGTGTGTGAGTGCACATGTGTCATCATCAGCAGTCTTTATGCAAATACTCTGGGCCTGGAATCACTGTCAGTGTCAATGTCGCTGAGTGTGTGAGTGTCACTGTGAGTCAGTGTCAATGTGAACTATTTTGATGTCAGTAAAAACAGGGTGATCCACTTCCAGTGGGACCGGGATCATTACTGCCACATTACTGCAAATCTGTTTTCTGTACTAGTGTAAACTTTGGTGTTAATGATAACTTCAGTTTGGTACAGTTTGACAGACATCCAAGTATGGGAGAGGCTTTATTCATTCCCCCAAACATCAGATACATCAATCAATTGCAAATGTTCACATCACTGTTGAACATAACTCATTTATGCTCTAGATACACCATCACTACACAGATCTAGTCTTCAGAGCTTGTATTCATAAACTGTCTGTCTTATTTATTCTGTGAGTCTACACACAATAAATCATTCATTAAACTATTTAAGAAGCCAATGTCAGCCAGCATTGCTTTCTGTTTTATTAATTCAACCCATTTCATTCCACTGTAAATAATTACAAAAAAACAGTTACCAAACAGAATAGTGAAATGGAGACAAACAAGAGTCCATGTTCTAGTATTCCTCCATGTACTTGCTGAGCCCGTTGCCTTCCCTAGGGAGCAGGTTTAAGTGGGAAGTGGAGAGAGGGAGATGTCACATCCATCAGTGTTGCATGTAGGGTAATATTGCAGCCATGTCTTCAGCTGTCTGCTGAATGAAGACAGCCCTGCTTGCCATGTCCTACATCACTTGTAATAGAAACCTCTGAATGCTGTGCCAGAATAATGTTCTCTCTCAAGCCTAGTGTAAGGTTTCTTCTTGGAAGCCAAACACTGCAAAGGATGTATTTCTGGAATTAATTACTCGAGACCTACTAAACATGTTCAATTTTTACAGAGGGAGATAGAATATTTTTATTATGCATCATGTTTCCTTTAAAATGTTTAAATGGATATAATTTGTTGTGCTAAATATTGAATACTGCATGTTTGTTCACCAGTACATGATGGTAACAAACAATACACATAATTTCATGTTTAATACAGTAGTAATATCATATACTGTACAGTATTTATGAGTAAATGTTGATCATTTGTGTACTAAATCACTGACTTAGTTTTGGTAGCACAAGAACTGTCTTTGTTCCAGCTACCAATTCACAAGACTTTGGTTTCTTAAGTGTTCTTATGTGTTTTGTGCTGTTATGAGCAGGTTCTGATATTTGGGAAGTTGTGAGTTAAAACTAATTAAGACATATCTTTATGTGAGACAGAGTGTGTGAGAGACATAGAGGCCTGCTTTGAGTGAGCCAGAAATGTGTAAGTATTGGTCCATTGAGCCTGTTGTCAGTTTCCCCATCACTGGAGAGTGGCTAGGAGACCACTAATGTGACTAATCACTCTCATTACACAGTATCTTAGGGTGATTATAGAGGGTCTAGGGTGATTAGAGAGTGTCTAGGGTGATTAGAAAGGAAGGTATTGGGAGGCATGGAGCCTCCTGCAATAAGTGGCTGCCCAGTCTCTGTACATCTTCTGCTTGTCTTCCACTGCTCTCCATTGCTCTCCACACCTCTCCACGACTCTCTGCATTTCTATGCACCTCTCCATGGCTCTCATTTCTCTTCAGTTCTCAACAGCAACTTTGGTTTACATCCCTTCGTATCTGGTCTCCTCTCCCTATGTAACTTGTTGTCTTGGAGTGTTGACAAAAGTAGTGGTGGCTCATTTAGGCAGACCAGGCCCATTACAACAGTACATAGTCATCAAAGAACAATTTCATAATACTGGAGTAGAACTCCCTCTTGGCTCTGGGGTTACAAGTCTTCGTGGTTGGCCGAACACTCAGCCAAGCATAGCACAATAGAAGCAGAGTGTGCAGCTCACAGTTGGTTAAGGCAGCTAGTTTACTTATTAACTTTTGACTCTTTCAATAGGAAGCGCATGACTGTTTTTAATATTTAATTAACTTTATTGATAGCAATATATGTATGTGAGTGACTGAAAGTGAGACTGAGCATGTGAATGAGTGTTAGTACATATGGGGTCAGCCTATGTATATGTGTATATAGATATATATTTTTTTAATTTGTGTATGTACATAATGTTTTGCAAAGTACGCTTATACCTTTATGTTCATGTTGGCAGCTTGTGTGTTTCACCTACCTTACAGCCTGTGTGTTTCACCTACCCTACAGCCTGTGTGTTTCACCTACCCTACAGCCTGTGTGTTTCACCTACCCTACAGCCTGTGTGTTTCACCTACCCTACAGCCTGTGTGTTTCACCAACCCTACAGCCTGTGTGTTTCACCTACCCTACAGCCTGTGTGTTTCACCTACCCTACAGCCTGTGTGTTTCACCAACCCTACAGCCTGTGTGTTTCACCTACCCTACAGCCCATGTGTTTCACCTACCCTACAGCCTGTGTGTTTCACCTACCCTACAGCCTGTGTGTTTCACCAACCCTACAGCCTGTGTGTTTCACCTACCCTACAGCCCATGTGTTTCACCTACCCTACAGCCCGTGTGTTTCACCTACCCTACAGCCTGTGTATTTCACCTACCCTACAGCCCATGTGTTTCACCTACCCTACAGCCTGTGTGTTTCACCTACCCTACAGCCTGTGTGTTTCACCTACCCTACAGCCTGTGTGTTTCACCACCCTACAGCCTGTGTGTTTCACCAACCCTACAGCCTGTGTGTTTCACCTACCCTACAGCCCATGTGTTTCACCTACCCTACAGCCCGTGTGTTTCACCTACCCTACAGCCTGTGTGTTTCACCTACCCTACAGCCTGTGTGTTTCACCTACCCTACAGCCTGTGTGTTTCACCTACCCTACAGCCTGTGTGTTTCACCAACCCTACAGCCTGTGTGTTTCACCTACCCTACAGCCCATGTGTTTCACCTACCCTACAGCCCGTGTGTTTCACCTACCCTACAGCCCGTGTGTTTCACCTACCCTACAGCCCGTGTGTTTCACCTACCCCACAGCCTGTGTGCATGTGACTGGTTGTTGCTGCAACACGGCTGTGGCATGTTCGATTTTGAGCAGTATCTGTGAAATGTAACACACATTTTGTATAATTAGGACTGAGGGGAGGGGTGGGATGGGAGGGGTGGAAGGGGAGGTGGGAGGAGATCGCAAGCTGGTGGACCACCCAGACTTCTCCCAGAACTCTCCTAGAAATATGTTCAATCTCCTAGAAATAGGATCAATGCATACAGCACCTGGCACATGGGAAGGAAATGGAAAACATGATTCGAGGGAGGCAGAAATTTCCTTAGATGTCTGCTGCACCAATCCCTGGCCCTTCCCTCAAAGGTCAATCACTCGCAGGTCATTTATTCGCAGGTCATTTCCTTACAGGTCAACTTATGTCATTTTTGCAGCTCGTTTGCTCTCAAGTCATTTGCTCACAGTTGATTTGTTCATATATTTATATTCATTTATATTATATAGTTCCTTGTGTTTCACATGAGTAGACCGCCCCATTGTTGTGGTGACTGCATGCGCCTTGGTCTTGCAACACGCCATGTTGATTAGTGCCTTGCAGTGGGTGGCAGAGGCTCCTCTCCGTGGCCTCCTGCCAACACAGACATCAGATTGTCTTGTCCAATTTGTTCCGTCTTATTGTACATGGGACGTATTCATGACGGCAGGTATACCAGACAGGGTTACAAGGCTTGTCAACTAGTCTGTCTTCCCCAGGGTGGGGTGTTTACTTTACCTAATGTGAATAACATAGCGAAATAACCTATATCCATCATATTTTAAAGGTTAACTAGTAATTCAGTAATTGTACACAATACAAAGGTTTGTTCTAGCTGGTGCGTTTGTGGAGCCTTGTGGCACAGTGGTTAGCACATCAAACTCTCAGTTGAGAGATTCCGGGTTTGATTCCTCTTGCCCTTTCAAACCTTCGGCAAGTTCATTCACTCTACGTTGCTCTAGTTCATGCATCTATATGAATGAGTACCTGGTTATAGACAGTGGTGGATATTTGTGTATGAGTAGTCTTTGTGCATTAATTGCAGCATGGCTGAATGCTTCCCAGAGAAGTGCTGTATAAGAACTTTCCATTTTGTCAGTTTGTTATTTTTATCTGATGTTGAATTTAGAACACCCCGCATGGCTGAACCTTCCCATGGCTGAACCTCCCCACTGGTAAACCTCATGGCTGAACCTCCCCATGGCTGAACTTCCCTATGGCTGAACCTCCCCATAGGTAAACCTTCCCTAGGCTGAACCTCCCCATGGCTGAATCTCCCTGTCAAATGACTTTGTCGTGTTCATGTAATGTCACCCTATCTTAGCACACATTGTCACCACTTGTAGATGTCACCAACAAATGGGACAATTTATACAAGAGGATCGGTGACAGTCACTGACAACCTTGGACATTGTTTGTGCATCTCACGCCATTCAGTGAAGGCAGACGGTCTTGGCAGAGAAGTGCCAGCTTATTATGATCTCTACAGGACGTCTTGTCAAAGCTGAATGCTCCATTGCTGTCCCCTGTCACAGGCCACAGAGCCAGGCCTCACACAAGAACACTCAGTCAAGTTATCCCTGAAAACATTCACCTTATGCTTCTTTCAAATCTCTTATGCGCCTAGGCAACCAGATTAAATAGCATGCTGTAAATGTTTCAGATGGAGGTCATATGTAAGCTTTAGAGATGTTTCATGTATGGTCATGTTGCCTTCTTGCTTTCAGGTGTGTATAGTATGTATAATCTTTTTTATACTGATATAAAACACTTTTTATTAAGAATCCCAAATGTTTGCTGTTCCTTGTGTTTTGTAACTGACGATATTTACACAGTGTAAATATTGTCTGTTGATAATCATAATATACTTAGATCCACATATCAATTGGTTTGTGTGAAACATTGAGGTAAAAAGAGAACTTGGAACCTGCCCCAGGTGTGGGAGTGCTGCTCCATGTACTTCCCCTAGTTGGGATGTTTTCACCTCTTTCTCCTGTCCTGACTGACCCTAAATCTTCCCTGGGGTTCCTTGGCAGAAACTGTACATTCCTGGCAGGGACATTGTGTCAGTGGTTGCTTCCACATTCCGACCAGCGCAGTGACTCAGGGAGTTCTACCTTGCAGGGATACTAGAGCTCTCATCCCCATCCCTCAAGTACGGGATGAGGCTTGATGGTTGTTTTCCTTTTTTCATCAGTGATCCCCTTTCCTTGCTGCCTCTTCCACTCATCTCCAACCCCATCTCCAACCCCATCACCACCCCCATTTCCAACCCCATCCCCACACCCACCCCCACCCCCATCTCCACCCCATCCCCACACCCATTCCAGGGCAGGGGACTGGAGGGGGCAGGGGACTGGTGGGGGCAGGGGACTGGTGGGGGCAGGGGACTGGTGGGAGCAGGGGACTGGAGGGGGCAGGTGACTGGTGGGAGCGGGGTACTGGAGGGTGCAGGGGACTGGTGGGGGCAGGGGAATGGTGGGGGCAGGGGACTGGGGGGGGGGGGGGCTGGGGTCGGTAGAATTTCATGCACATGTAGGTAAGATATGAGAGGGGCATCTTCCATATAATTTTGTCAGCAGAACAGATGGGATAATATTTTTGTGTCAGTGAAATTATCTATTACGACTCCTTCGTGTTTCCAGAAAAATCCCATGCAACTTTGTACACTTATATATTAATAGATATATATATATACAGGATATATATATATATATATCCTGTATGACCAATTGACTGCTTGCGTTACAAGCCTATAGATCTCAGTGATCATGGGGGGTGCATTGTTGATAAAAAGAGTATATATGAGTTACTGGAAGGAAAGTGTTGTTTGGTGCATGTTGAGTTTAACTGTTTTATCTTTGGTTGGATTACACACATCCTCGGCTGGCTTTTTGGTACAAATGGAGCTAGGATGAAGAGTTATGTTGAAGTATAATTTGGGCCTGAACTATTCCGTCCATCAATGAAGACTTCAGATGCAACAGTTTTATAGCTATTAAATTGTTTGGTTTCATTGGCTGCCAGAAAGGTGTTGCATTACCAGATGTTTTTAAAAGCACTAAACTGTTTAGACACATTTGTTAACGAGATAGGTAAACAGCTCTTGCACCAACACCCACGTCTCACCACTCTAAACAGTGACTGTAGGTAATTGTGTGTAATATTATGATGATGGTTGTTGATATATTCCCTTTGCACATATCATGTCATACCATGTCATACAATGTCGTACCATGTCGTACCATGTCATACCATGTCATACCATGTCATACAATGTCATACCATGTCGTACCATGTCGTACCATGTCATACCACTGTTATATAACTACATATCACTTTCAATCTGGATAATTATCAACATGTTAGAGTACTAATTCAGGGGTAGGGGGTTCTCAGAATTAGTACGCTCTGTACGAATAGGTAAATGTCTACAGTTGTGAACAACGCCGTGTGTGTACTGTGTGAACTGTTGTGAACGACGCCGTGTGTGTACTGTGTGAACTGTTGGGAATGATGCCATGTGTGTACTGTGTGAACTGTTGTGAATGATGCCATGTGTGTACTGTGTGAAGTGTTGTGAACGACGCCGTGTGTGTACTGTGTGAATTGTTGTGAATGATGCCATGTGTGTACTGTGTGAAGTGTTGTGAACGACGCCGTGTGTACTGTGTGAACTGTTGTGAATGATGCCATGTGTGTACTGTGTGAAGTGTTGTGAACGACGCCGTGTGTGTACTGTGTGAATTGTTGTGAATGATGCCGTGTGTGTACTGTGTGAAGTGTTGTGAACGACGCCGTGTGTGTACTGTGTGAACTGTTGTGAACGACGCCGTGTGTGTACTGTGTGAACTGTTGTGAACGACGCCGTGTGTGTACTGTGTGAACTGTTGTGAATGACGCCGTGTGTGTACTGTGTGGAGTGTTGTGAACGACGCCGTGTGTGTACTGTGTGAAGTGTTGTGAATGATGCCATGTGTGTACTGTGTGAAGTGTTGTGAACGACGCCGTGTGTGTACTGTGTGAACTGTTGTGAACGACGCCGTGTGTGTACTGTGTGAACTGTTGTGAATGACGCCGTGTGTGTACTGTGTGAACTGTTGTGAACGACGCCGTGTGTGTACTGTGTGAACTGTTGTGAACGACGCGGTGTGTGTACTGTGTGAACTGTTGTGAACGACGCCGTGTGTGTACTGTGTGAACTGTTGTGAATGATGCTGTGTGTGTACTGTGTGGAGTGTTGTGAACGACGCCGTGTGTGTACTGTGTGAAGTGTTGTGAATGATGCTGTGTGTGTACTGTGTGAACTGTTGTGAACGACGCCGTGTGTGTACTGTGTGAACTGTTGTGAACGACGCCGTGTGTGTACTGTGTGAACTGTTGTGAACGACGCCGTGTGTGTACTGTGTGAACTGTTGTGAACGACGCCGTGTGTGTACTGTGTGAACTGTTGTGAACGACGCGGTGTGTGTACTGTGTGAACTGTTGTGAACGACGCCGTGTGTGTACTGTGTGAACTGTTGTGAATGATGCTGTGTGTGTACTGTGTGGAGTGTTGTGAACGACGCCGTGTGTGTACTGTGTGAAGTGTTGTGAATGATGCTGTGTGTGTACTGTGTGAACTGTTGTGAACGACGCCGTGTGTGTACTGTGTGAACTGTTGTGAACGACGCCGTGTGTGTACTGTGTGAACTGTTGTGAATGATGCCGTGTGTGTACTGTGTGGAGTGTTGTGAACGACGCCGTGTGTGTACTGTGTGGAGTGTTGTGAACGACGCCGTGTGTGTACTGTGTGAACTGTTGTGAACGATGCCATGTGTGTACTGTGTGAAGTGTTGTGAATGATGCTGTGTGTGTACTGTGTGAACTGTTGTGAACGATGCCATGTGTGTACTGTGTGAAGTGTTGTGAATGATGCTGTGTGTGTACTGTGTGAACTGTTGTGAACGACGCCGTGTGTGTACTGTGTGAACTGTTGTGAACGACGCCGTGTGTGTACTGTGTGAACTGTTGTGAATGACGCCGTGTGTGTACTGTGTGGAGTGTTGTGAACGACGCCGTGTGTGTACTGTGTGGAGTGTTGTGAACGACGCCGTGTGTGTACTGTGTGGAGTGTTGTGAACGACGCCGTGTGTGTACTGTGAACTGTTGTGAACGACGCTGTGTGTGTACTGTGTGAACTGTTGTGAACAATGCCGTGTGTGTACTGTGTGAACTGTTGTGAACGACGCTGTGTGTGTACTGTGTGAAGTGTTGTGAACGACACTGTGTGTGTACTGTGTGAAGTGTTGTGAACGATGCCGTGTGTGTACTGTGTGAACTGTTGTGAATGACGCTGTGTGTGTACTGTGAAGTGTTGTGAACGACACTGTGTGTGTACTGTGTGAAGTGTTGTGAATGACGCTGTGTGTGTACTGTGTGAAGTGTTGTGAACGACGCTGTGTGTGTACTGTGTGAACTGTTGTGAACGACGCCCTGTGTGAACTGTTGTGAACGACGCTGTGTGTGTACTGTGTGAAGTGTTGTGAATGACGCCGTGTGTGTACTGTGTGAACTGTTGTGAACGACGCCGTGTGTGTACTGTGTGAACTGTTGTGAACGACGCTGTGTGTGTACTGTTGTGAACGACGCTGTGTGTGTACTGTGTGAAGTGTTGTGAACGACACTGTGTGTACTGTGTGAAGTGTTGTGAATGACGCCGTGTGTGTACTGTGTGAACTGTTGTGAACGACGCCGTGTGTGTACTGTGTGAACTGTTGTGAACGACGCTGTGTGTGTACTGTGTGAAGTGTTGTGAACGACGCCGTTTGTGTACTGTGTGAACTGTTGTGAACGACGCCGTGTGTGTACTGTGTGAAGTGTTATGAACGATGCTGTGTGTGTACTGTGTGAAGTGTTGTGAACGACGCTGTTTGTGTACTGTGTGAACTGTTGTGAACGATGCCGTGTGTGTACTGTGTGAAGTGTTGTGAACGACGCCGTTTGTGTACTGTGTGAACTGTTGTGAACGATGCCGTGTGTGTACAGTGTGAACTGTTGTGTGTATCATGACAACTCTTGTGTGTATCATGACAGTTCTGATGTGTGTGATGACTGGTCTGTATCAAGACAAGTTTTGTTTGTATCTTGACAGGTCTGACGAGTATCACAACAACGCTTGTGTGTATTATGACAAGTCTGATATATTTCATGACAGTCTTGTGTGTATCATGAAACTCTTGTGTGAATCATGACAATTCTTGTGTGTATCATAAGAAGTCTGATGCATATCATGACAACTGTTGCATGTATCATGACAGTTCTGATGTGTATCAATACCGCAGTACAAAACAATAGTTAGGCCTAACTTAGAATATTGTATACAAGCATGGAGGCCATATCGCAGGAAGGACATAGATATGCTAGAAAGAGTACAGAGGAGAGCGACTAAAATGATACCAAAACTGAGGTGTCTTAGTTACGAAATACGCCTAAAAATGTGGTTTAACAACGCTAGAGACCAGGAGAATGAGAGGAGATCAGATAGAAGTGTTTAAAATATTGAATGGTTATGAAAATATCGATAGAAATATTTTTTCTCAGTTAAGAAAGATAGAAGGACCAGAGGAGATGAAGTTACATTAGCAAAGGAGCAGTGTAGATTAGACATAAGAAAGTTCTCATTCTCACAAAGGACTGTAAATGAATGGAACAGAATATCTGCTGATTGTGTGGGTGCTTGTAGCGTGAATATGTTTAAAATAAAATCGACACATACCTCAGAAGGGCAGAATACACATAGATAAAAGGGTTGCACTCTCGATAAGCCAAAAGGCATCCTTGTCCACCTAGTATCTAAAGCTAATTCTCTGGGTGGCAATCTTGTTAAATCTTGTTACTGGGTGTAGAAAGTATATTAACGAGCATCACATGTGGCCATATTATTAAGGCTTTTGTAATTTCAGTTTATCTGACAAGGATAAACAGAAACATTTGCTGTTGAATATAGTTACAAAGATTTTATCCTATAAATGTTGTCAGTTTCACCCTTCGTAGGATTTATAGCTGCTTTTCTCATTTGCAGTTGCTTTGCAAAATGTTCCATTGGAAGTGTCTGTCAAATCAACATGAGTGGACAGCTTGTTAGGGTATAGGTGTAGCCCTGTTAGCAGCTGGACACTCTATACCCTGTGTCCAGTGCCAGGCTGGCTTCTGTGGTCATCCTCAGTAACTGCCCAGTGAGATATTGACTGGACACCCCCAGATGGCAGGTACAGGCTGTGGGGAAACTACCACCTTGTGGGGGATTACATACATGTGGGGGGTTAATGCCCTCTCCAGGGGTCTGGTAAACAAACTGCATCAATACTTCTATTGGCCTTACATATAACCACTGGCAGAATGGTAGATGAGGCCCGGCCACTACTAGAGGTGCCAGGTGATGTAGATGGGCCACTACTGGTGGAGGTAGGCAGGCCACTACTGGTGATGTAGTTGGGCCATTACTGGTGGAGGTAGTTAGGCCACTACCGGTGGAGGTAGTTAGGCCACTACTGGTGAAGTAGATGGGCCACTACTGATGGAGGTAGTCAGGCCACTACTGGTGATGTAGTTAGGCCACTACCGTTGGAGGTAGTTAGGCCACTACTGGTGATGTAGTTAGGCCACTACTGGTGATGTAGTTGGGCCACTACTGGTGATGTAGTTGGGCCACTACTGGTGGAGGTAGTCAGGCCACTACTGGTGATGTCGTTGGGCCACTACTGGTGGAGGTAGTCAGGCCACTACTGGATGTATTCTTTCATACAAGAAACCACAATGACATTCACTGCCACTCTTAGATTTGATACACTCACAACTCTACAGTTAGCAATTATCTTAAATAAGTTGATAACATATCTCTAGAGATTACAAGTTTCCTTTTTTATGTGGCTGTTGGTGGGATAATTGAACCATAAGCGACAATCACAAACTCATCAAATGGCACTTGTACTGTTGTAGTACAAGTGTTTGAGGTATTACACTGGTAATTCCATGTCTTCATAAATCACAGCCTGACCAGTGAAACATCACCACTGCTTGAGGGCTGTTATTTTGGGCTCATTTGGGGGGTAATTTATGTCAGTTGAGTGCAGCAGAAACTAGTAGACATTTGCTGTGATCTCTCAGCCAGGAAATGTCCAGGAGCACAAACGTGTGAAAGTATCTTTATACTATAGTACCATAACAATTTCTCCTTGTAGTCAAGTATGAAATGTAGACATGGTCCAAGAATGACAGAGATAGCCCATTTACACGGCAGACTATTGAGGAAGTAAATGATGCAGAACTTGGCATTCTAGTGATGGAAAGGGTGGGTAGGTTCAGGGCTCCACCATAGACCTTGTGGCATTGTTCAATTAGACCTGTGTACTTGTCACTTCAATTCCCAGTCGACCCTGGTCTGCCTGTTTAGGAACACTTGTTCAACGGTTGCGCCTGCCAGCAGAATTTGTTCAACTTTCAACCTGTGATGACTTCAATTTGGTGTGTAGATCCGCAAAAATACCAGACTGGTTTGACTTTGGAGCCAAAACAACCCTTGAGAGGGCGGATAACATTAAAAAAAGATCTTTGGTGCATACTGCATCCAGTTGGTTGTTCCATGCCGTAAAGTTGCCTGTCTTAGCCCTTTGTTCTGGGGCTATGCCAAGACTACCGTTCTTGTTTTTATAAGTGGGTTAACATAATTTTATTAACTGAGCAATTTGTTTTTGTAAATTTCCTTATGTATATATATATATATAAACATGGAGCAAATATTTGTATATCTAGATGAAAAAATGTATTGACGCCCAAATAGCAGTCAATCGTGAAAATGTATTTTATATATTTATTATCAGTTCTTCTTTTTCAGGGATGTAAGGAGTCCTTTTGGATTATGGTGAATTGTTCTGATGACTTTAACAACATTTAATATAATTATTTTATAGGGCCTTATGGAAATTGTACACGGTTAAACAGGTGATTTTCATTTTGATTTCATGTATCCATAAGTAATGTTTTTATAATTTGTATGTGTTTATTATATGAATTATATTTATTTTTAATAAATTAAATAAAACTGATGCATGATATAAATGTTTTAGTTTCCTAAACAAGCGATACACCCACTCCTTCATGACAGCTCTGTCTGTGTTGAGACAAGGAACAGAACCTGTATGTTTTTTCCACCTTACCCTAACACCACATTAATACCATGAGGGTGAGACTGAGACAGAGAGCAGAGACTGAATGCTACTATTTTATAACCTGCCCTTACACAAGCACACTGACACTACACATGTGAGACCCCTGATAAAGACCAGACACCACAGTTTAAGGGTTGTTTGCCTAACCAACCTGCCCTAACATAACATTACCTCCTTTCCCTCTGTGGGTCATAACCCTTCCCCTCTAGGGATCACGGTTGAGACAATGAACAGATGTCATGTCATTCCTTGTTATACAGGTTCTTCCCATTGAAGTCAGAGAGGGCAGGCTTTAATGGTCTGGTAAAGTCTTGTTTATTGTAGAAGTAGCGGCTACACTTCACATTACACCAAATGTCCTGGTGTTGAACTGTTCTAAGAGCCACTGCATTCTCTTCTCTTATATCAATACAAATACTTTTTCAGGTTAAAAACCCATATTCAGGTACATAAATATGCTTTAAAATGAAATTAATTTTAAAAGTGTAAATATGTTACAATATACAAAATATTAAATAAAAAGTAAATCTATCAAGTAGTTATAAAATATTTTAATAAACAATTTAAATATATAGGATGTAAAATCATATTTATACTATATAAAGTTCTTTTATTTATCTAGACCACATAAGTCCATTAAAAATAATTGAAAAATTTCACATACATTTTATTAAGTAGTTTTCAATGGCATATACAGTGTTTGTAAAATTGTAAGTATTACGCAATATCTATTAGGGCATCAACAGCATTATTTATGAACATACAACTCGCCCTGTCCCATCGGTGGTAATCTGTTGGGGTAAAACCACCGTATGAGAGAGATTGCTTTAGTAATGATGAAATATCCAGACTGAGGTTTTCTAGTGAAGGACAATAAAACAGTGATTCAGGACTCATATGAACCAGTAAAAATCATAATGGCGTCTGTGCCTGTAGATTACTGCCTTGATAAATCCACATGGCTACTTCAGTGTGTTTCAAATGACTGGGATAAAGATAACACATCAATAAATGACAGAACTGTCCACAGGAAAAGTAAATCACAGCAATGGTGGATATTACTGGGTAGTTTCTGCAGTCGCACATCCGGAATAAAACTGATGTAGTTGGGGGGTTGCACTGGTTGTATCCAGACATCGGCACTGTTATGTGGGCATTCTGTGTTAAGAGGCCATTTATGAGAAGGTCAGTACAGATTGTTACAAAGATATCAGGCTGCAATATTAGTATCTGGACCCTTTGGCTCAGGCTGGTTCACAACAGTTCAGATTCATCGCCATTTGGATAGTGGGTGGGGACAGATCAGTATTGTGTTTGCAAGTTCTCCCAAATACATGCATGCACACACTCATGATTGCACGCATGCATGTGCGCATACACACACACAGACATGCACACTTACACGCACGCACGCACGCACGCACGCACGCACGCACGCACGCACGCACGCACGCACGCATGCACGCACACACGCACGCATGCACACAGACACACACACTTACACGCACGCACGCACGCACGCATGCACGCACGCACGCACGCACACACGCATGCACATATGCATGCACACAGACACACACAGTTACACACACAAATGCATGCACACACGCGTGCATGGGCGCAAGCACATACAGACACACACACAAAAATTGTTTTGATATGATAATAAACACTGATTATCCTTTACCGTACTTGGCTGGTAGAACTGACAGAGCATGTATATATGTAGACTGACCAGACCAGGGGTCAGTACAGAGTGGATATGAGTGGACAGCTGACCAGTCCAGTCTGACATCCAGCCAATTTGTTTCACCACCCAGATGCAAAACCAATCAGTGTTGACCACCAGTCAGATGACCACTCAGATGATCAGGTGACTGGTCAGTGTGTGAGATGGTCAACATTTGGTGTTGGTGTTTGGAGCAAGACTGGGCTGTGGGTGAACAGATCCTGTCCTGGAGGGAGTCAGGAGACTGGTACATCATCTAAGTATAGAACTGTCTATTGGCTGCATCCAGGGTGATGACAATTCTCCCCATGTACCAATAAAAATGTACGGCAGTGAGTTAAAAAACTAAAACAAATCTAAGAGTTCACCAGACTGGATGGTTCAAAAGAGTAATATTTTTACTTGTAATGTCACAGGGAAAGAATATAAACTGATTATGAAATAAGTAAAAATATTACTCATTTATATATGAACATAGTTTGTATTATTCGTGACACATACATAGCAGTATACTGACATGATGTCAAAATGTTCAAATATTTGGAGTACCCTTTATCAAATCTACAAACTTACTACTTTAAATATAATTATACATTTTTATCTACATAAATATAAACATTCTAGAGGCAACATATTTCATATGTATGTGCGTGTAGACAATGCTACATTCACTCAATGATTCATACACAATTTGAAGCGGATTCACATCAGACACGAGTTTTAAAGGAGTTCACTGGTAGAACTCGGTCAATATGACAGCAAGACAGAAATTTGTCTTGTTACAAAAAACCTGGTATATTTAATAATTGGCTGCATTATTTCTAGTGAAGCACCTGTGTAGATCTGTCTTCTCATAGAGCTTGGGACATTCCACACAGACCCAGGTTTGTGGGTCAGGCGGGAAGTAATACTCCAGGGCTCAGACAGGGAAATGACTGTGGATTTTATCCATCCAACTAGGCACAGTGTTCACCTTGGTTTGGTTCTAGACCAAGCTGGATTACAGCTTCTGAATTTCTGTTCAAATCGGAATCAGCAACAGTGTTTGTTTTACCTATAAAACATAACACAGTGTCAATTCACATTCATACGAGTTGTCCATAACTAGTATGCAGTATAGATGTATACCTGGCTGTCAACTGTGGAGGAATTAGGTGAAAAACTAGGTTTTATGTAGTAATTGCAATGTACCTTAATACTTCTTACAAATATATGTATGTATGTATATATATATATATATTTATTGGCAGTGAAGTTTATAACATTTGCAGCAGTACCAAAGAACGGATACTGAGCAATCTAAGAACATGTTTTTGGAGCAGAGTTTATCAGACAAAATATTAATGTTGCAGATTAACATTGAGATCCCTCCTAGTACACTATCAGTGGGATCAGAACTAGTAGAATTGATGTTTCCTCCAGTTATCACAATTTATGGTCAGTTTCAAAGCAGTTGGTCAGTAGTAACTCCTCTTTCAGTGGCCAAGATGGCTTGTCCACCACGGGAGCTGGACATACTTGACCATTATTGAACGATGTAGTGGCATACTGCGCCTGCACCTGGCTTACATGTATGTTTATGATCGCATGTTTATGATAGCTGCGGGTGTAGTGCTGATGTAGTGTGTTGGCAACTGCTGACGTCTGTGCTGATGTTTGTGCTGACGTCTGTGCTGATGTCTGTGCTGACGACTGTGCTGATAGTGAATCATGCTGACTAGCTCCCTGTGGACACTGTCTGGTGTTTTGTTTGGAGGTGTCCTTGTCTGATCTCTGAGTTTGGTTTAGTAATCGTTTTTATCTGTTCTTATTCCTTATTGATGTATTCCATTTCATGTTATTTTCTCCACTGGCTTAACCAGTCGCTAAATAATTTATTGTCATTTCCTGTTGTTGTTCTTAGATTAACTTGTACAGAGAAGGAATAAAAGAGTAAAATAAATTACCTGTCATGGTTTGGTAGACAGTATGACAATTCTTTTTTTAATAAAATAAACGGACACGTGACTGTTTGGTTCAATATCTCATTTTTGGCTGGGTGCCACATTTCTATGCTGTGTGTCTCATTTCTTGGGTATATGTCTAATTTTTGGTTGGATGTCTCATTTCTGGTTGGATGACTCAATTCATGGTTGGATGTATGATTGTATGGTTGGTTGTGTCATTTGTTGGTTGGATGTCTCATTCCTTGGTTGGATGTCTCTTTCCTTTTGGATGTCTCATTTGTGGTTGTGTATCTCCTTTCTTGGTTGTTGGATGAGTCATTGCATGGTTGGTTTACTTCATTCCTTCGCTGCTGTTGCTGTGTGGAAACTAAAGAAGTCTGACTACTAATAATGACCTGTGTTGACTGTTCACTGTAACTCTCACTTGTCTCTTGTTTCAGGTCCCCGCGGACCGATGGGACCAATGGGTCCCCCTGGCGACAAGGGGAAGAAAGGATTGAAGGGGGAAGCAGGATCAGAAGGATCGTCAGTAAGCAAGCATGGTTTCTACCCATTGTCGTCCCTTCACAATCTAACTATGATCATTGCAGTGTAATGGACCGTATAATTCTGGCACTGAAGGTGTTCTATAAGATTATGTCCATCCAGTCCACATAGTGCCGGTGTTTGTTGAATTGATAGGATGGATGTTAGCTTTGCTAAGTTAGATCCCTGGCCGGTATATTGTGTCAAGCCTGCTTGTATACAGATGCTCTATTTCAGGCTGGGGCAGGTATGCCATTAATGCTAGACAGCTGTCATTGAAAGCTGGGAAGACGCTCAATCTAGGTATAGCGGTTGCACAGGAAAGTAATATAATGCGATCAACAAGTTTGTGCACCGCCCCGCAGTGGGCAGAAGTAGCTTCATGTGGTGTTTTAGCAAACACTTGATTACTTTTTGTTCTCCTGGTGGTTCAGTGAGGGTTTATGTGAGTTTATAATCAGCTTTAGAGTATTATGGACTATAAGATGATCCATATAATACTTCTGCTTCTGAACCTAACTATTTGTGCACTGTGTCTTTATATGTGGCATTGCCATGCGAGCGGACAGTACAGGTATTGCATCATGAACATCATTTTTAACGTATGATTTATTACAAATTTTTCAATTTAAACGTGACGTAACATATGGAGCTACTATATCATGAACATCAGTGGTGCAACCTATTGGGGAAACATAACTTTCATCTCGCATAGGCACTGTCACCGTAAATGCGCAGTCGATGATGTAAGTGGCCCGTACGATTCCCTGGTCACCAAATGCGTGTGTCTGCTTTTTCCAGGGTCTTGTTGGTTTGCCAGGAAGAAATGGTTTTCCGGTATTTAAGCAGATTATTCTTCTGTGTTGCCTTCTGCATTGTGCTTTCCCTAGACCCCACTGCGTTATAACCATTAGCATCAGTGCTGCGCGGTGTCACATGGAACCGCGTGGTGCACACACCATATTCGGGATGCTAATCGTTGTAACCGGACTACATTGACTGTGATTCCCCCGTACCCTCAGTTCTATTGCACTAGGCACGCAACGCAACGATGCACGATGCACATGTGTAGGTGGCGCTAGTAGCAGGGTTTCTCATGTCGCCGTCCCGTTCATGTAGTTGAAGACATTCGTTGACACCACGCCGTCGCACTGTCTTCAGAGGCTCGGGGATACGAACAGTTGAGTCAAAGTATTCACTACTGGACAGTTGGGACTAACATTACTCATAGGTGTATATCTTACACACACTGCACACACATACATGCTGTACATGCAACACACACGGACGCACGCATGCACGCACGCACGCATGCACGCACACACACATACACTCATTCACACGTACACACACATGCACACGAAAGCATGCAATGGAGACATGCTTGTATGGACACATGCATACACACACACATACTGTTAACTGTTAAGTGACAAATACTAGTTTAAGCCATTGTCCTAATTGTTCTTGTTGCACATGAGAAATACTGCTACCGCCATATGCACTGTGCACCGTGCACTAGTAAGTGTACCTTGCAAGCAGCAGCACGTACACTTCTGCAGAAGTGTAACATTGCTGCAAACACTCATCTCACCCCTCACCGCTCCGTAGGTCAACTCTACCTTCTTCGTTTCTCCAGCCGTCTGCCTTTGCACTGCAGACGGCTGACTCAGTAAATGACATCTCAATCTGACTCCTTCGATTAAAAACTTCTGCAACAAAGAAAGTAAACAATGCAGTTTTCGCAGCAATGTCCACTTGTGCAGCTAAGTGTACGCGCTGCTGCTAGCGAGCCCCTCCTTCAAATGGACGGCTGCAAACCATTTGTTCCTTCTCAGTCACTCTTTATCAACTCACAATGAGAGCCAAAGTAAAATGCTCCAATGTTTGCCGCCGGATTCAGGACAGGCCGATTGGAGCATTTTACTCGGGCAGAGTTTCATATTAAAGTGCTTCCATTTGATCTGATTCTGTTCTGGTGACTTCCTCACTCATTCATGTCAATGACGATGTTGATGACACCTTTTGGCGAGGTTTTTCTTGCGCACCAGTTTTAGCCGTTTGATTCATCATTGGGTTTGTGGCCCTTATCCATGTTCCAGGGAGCAATAGGCCTGCCAGGGTGGCCGGGCCCCAATGTAAGTATTCAACCGACGATTACTTCTTCATTTACATAACGACTTGGACAAATGATTTTCAATAAGGAACAATTAACTCAATTTGGTATTAATTTCTTGTCTGTGTCATTTTGGCCGATATTACTATGTGCATGTGAGGTTTATTGGAGTGATCATCGTGTGATTCTTATGTTTTGTTTATTTTGTTTGCTTTGCACTCTTCTTTGATATTTTGCGTGACGATTTCAAGTATGGTAATGGTCAAAATTGTTGCTCAACAGACTTTGGCTTGAGAGATCTCATATGCTGTGAAAATTAATCGCTCACACAATGTAAGATTTCCAGTAGCAGAATATTTGGTTTAATAAAAACAAGTGGTATTTGTTAATATGGCTGCTGGCCTCTGTAGTAATTTGTTTCTCTCAAGGCAATATCTGGTGTGTTTTATGGGTGTTGTTTTCAACAGAGAAATATTCACATCTCTTGGTGCCATTGCTAAATAAATTATGCATACTAACGTTAACGACAGTAACGCTTACGATTTATTACACACTTTCACAATGATTGGGACTTTTTATGTACATAAAAATAAACTGCATGTAAATCAAATTAACCTGCTTTATCATAAAACTCAAATTTTCTCAAAGTTTCCGCATTTGCCGAATTTAGAGATAATTATTTCATCATTGGACATCACTAGATGTATGTCTATCATTTGTTGATGTTTTATTACGCACTCTGCATCTTGCTGACGTGTCGCACAAAGCACTTAACTCCCGCCATGTACATCTCACAATACTTGCCTTGTGCAGGATTCATTTTAAAGGGAAATTAACAACAAGCTACTCCTAATAGTTTTGTTGATAAGAGTTTTTTTTTGGAAAAACTATAACAAAAATTTGTAAAAATTGCATGTAAAAACAATGGTATAATTTTGTTACAATTTGTAACTAATGACAAATTGTATTTTTCAACATTTTGTTTATCAACGTAATGAAAAATACACACATGTTTATTTTGCTAAGAAAAATATGTAGATTTTAGAACAGAAATAATGCTTTGAATATGAACAATTTGCTTTGCAAGACCATTGTAATTTGTCCAAAATAAATTAATTGCATTGGCAGTTGAAATTACACGTAGAGTTTCCATGCACATCTGTTATGGCACTTCATCAAGAGCATTCCATGCAGACACTTCATTTGGCACCAAACGGCTGAGTTATGCAATCACAGGTGTGGTGGGTTTTAGGAATAATACCTCAGCCCTGCCTTGACATCGTGCAGATTCCATAGTCTGTTTGAACTGAGAATTCCCCTTAATACTTAAACATGTTTGCCCAGCCAGAGCAGTCATCCGTTTACACATAGAAGACATGTTTTTGTTGATCAGTTTGGTGCAAAGAAATTCAGATAGCAAACGAACAAGGAAGCCTATGTCTTACTGAGATTCCAAGATTTTTCTATCAAAATTAAACCTTTCCTTCTAAGAGTTTTTTAAAGGAAAATCTTTACACAGGAGAAACTTTGTTTTACAATTAAATCTTGTTTCTATTCAAAATTATTTCTAAATTGCCTAGTTTATATTAACATTGTTTCTTTGTACTTGGTAATATATAATTTTTGCAATACTTTTAAAACAATTAAACTTACCTGTCAGTCACAGGAATGTCAAACACAATAACCTATTTGGAGAGCAATTATCAAGTGACAAATAAAGATTCCAAAATTAATGTTTAGTTGGAATGTTGATATCGGTTTAGGTCTTGAGTTCAAAAACAAAATGCATTCTCTGGCATGCCGAATTCACGCAGTGTGCAGAAGGCTTAGTAATAACTTGTTTGCCAGCGAGTACTGTTTTATTGGTCTCATGTGATGTTATTTTCAGGGGGCTCGAGGACCAGTTGGACCGAAGGTAAGGACCCTCCTTCTTTATGTGTCTGTGACAATGTGAGACTGTATGTATGAGAGACTGGGTCTTAATGTGAGAGACTGTGTCGATGTTATTGTGGCTTCATGTAAATGTATCTGTGTCAGCCATCTTGAGTGATGGTCTTACACTAGGAGAGATGGCACTTGTGGTCTCTCTTATTCCGTCTTGTGAAATCCTACGAGTGAAATCGTATTGATAAACACAGGTGGTCCCTCGGTCTGTTTCATTGTGTCTCGGCACAATGTCATTCCATCATACTAATATCAGATAATAATAGAAAAATGATAAATATTTATTATGGTATTTTGTGCTGCTTGAATTGATGCATCGTACAAATACAAATTTTTAAAATAAAGCTAAAAACTATTAGTATGCATTGTAGAGTATAATCAGAACACAGATATTTGTACATATATAAATCAATAAAACTGGTAACAGGTAATACTAAGTATTACAATAATTGTGTTGGATATGTTCATCTAAATATAAAATTAGTAAACAAAGGTGAGTCTTTTAAGACTTCCTTAAACCCTATCAGTGTTCTAGAAGAATTAATGTGCACTGGCAGTTACTATGCTGTCATCGTCATTATCTGCTTTGTGTGGCGCGGTCATCTGGCTTGTTGGTAACACAAACATACTGACAACCATCACAGGTGAATATCACACTCCCTGGAATGCTACCAACAAATAATTCATGAATAAATCATGTGAATTATGAAACAAGTGATTGGCCATTACGTAATATATGAAGGCAGGTATCTCTATTCCATGATGTGTCATGTATTTACTCTGGCTGTGGACAGACATAACACATTCCTGCTGGTTGCGTAAGACCATCTGGTCTTGTAGACTGGTGAAATACAGCAACAGAGGGTAACTAACATTATACAAGTTTAAAGGAAAATTATACACCTATTAAAAAATAGAGAACGATGTATTTCTACCAGCACTGATCTCAGGCTCTTTGAGGGTTAAGCTTTGGAAAGGAAGAGATTCAATAAGTGGAAAAGCTTGCTGTTTTGTTCTTTGGATCGGAGATATATTGCACAGCTTGTGGGATCAATTGAATGTCAGTACAGCTTGACTATCAAAACACATGCCTTGTAGAAGGGGCTATTTCTGCGGAGCGTGGAGCTAATGCACACCCTGGCTCAGTGCCGACTTGTTCCGAGCAAGATCTCCACTGACAGCATCCAAACAGCTGCCAAGTGAAGCGAATAAATTACCTGGAAAGGCTTGAAACAGGACCAAGCCTGTAGCTATATTACACCAACCTGAATGGTGATGTATCAGGGCAGTTGATTTCCACAATACTCCTGAAGAAGAAGAAGCAACATTGGGGTACAGGAATCATTGCATCGATTACATCATTTTCGAATAGATTTATCACCCCACCCCATGACCTTCATACTTACATCAATGACTTTCAGTGTATTATCAGGATTGGCCTGTTTAATGTTTTTTATTTTCTTATCAAATTTGCCACGGGATAAATTAATGAAGCACTTAACCTGGTTAGTGACCTCTGACAGTCATAGAGGTCGTATCCTGGTCAGCGGAAGTCACATGGAGTCACGTGACATGTGACACTTGACACTACCATTATCTAAAGAAGTAGATTTAATAAGATTTAACAAGATGTAACAAGACTGCCACCCGCAGCGCAAACCCACACGGCAACTGGACAAGGAAGCCTTGGGCTATCACACTTGTTATCTATATGAACCCCTTCTGGGTTGTTTATCCTGCCCCTTTGGGTTGTTTAGGTGCCAGGAGAAGTGAAATGCCTGCAGCTTTGAGGGAAAAAAACCCACTAATTACCCAACAAACTGTAACCGCTAAAATACAGTTTGATAACACGAGTATACAAAAATGAACCCATGTGAAGCAGACATGATGCAGAAATGACTTATTTGATGGTATTAAATAATGTTTTTATTTTAATGTTAAAGTTCTTCAACAAACATAAAAACATGTGCTATATTTAGTATTGACATATATTAGAAAATATTCTGAACACTAGTGACGAACTATGTTTGCAACTATGATTGCGAGTGGTGGACATGAGTGTCTGTTTCAACTCCTGCTTGCCTGCAGGAGTTAACACCAAACCTACTGCTGGTCCACAAACATGAATGACTGTCACTGAGCACTCTCATGTCACTCGTATCGCCTGAGTAAACACACATTGAGATTATTTGCGGTTGTCTTTCCCACCAGTGGTTCTTTAGGGCTGGGACAAGATTCACCACCCTCCCTCGAGATCTTATGTTTCCTTGGAACGGTTGGCTAAAGAAGGGGAAAGATCTATACATGCTCTGGGCAAGCTTCAGCCTTTGACGTGAGAGACATAGAGTTGAAATATGTCTATTGCCCTGAGCCCAGTAATCACTGGAGAAACCCAAGAATATTTCAAAAACTTTGTAATGATAATTTCATTAGCTTGTCTTGTCTTGTCACAGTACTTGCCAACACTCCGTTGAAGGCAAACAGTCAAGTGTATTGGTAAAATGAGCAATATTAACTAGTTGGTTTACAAAGTTTTGAATGTGAGTAATATTCATTACACATTACTTATCCAACTGTCAAGATTTATAATTTTAAAATAGATCTGTGCAAGTTATGAAATTATAGTAACCTTTTAGACATATTCTTGGGCTTCTTCATCTGTCATTGCTGTGTCTGTTGCTGTATCTTACCTGCCTCGTGTTTCCTTCCATGGCGTCACCCAGTCCATTGTTAAGTGTTGGTCATTGTCATTTGCTTAAGATGCCTGAGTTAAAAATACTAAATCTGATCTTAAGCCTGTCAACGTTACTTCTCATTTCTCATTCACATAATTGTGGAGATGTTCAGTTAGTGCATTAGCAGAAAGAGATCACCAGTTTACGTGACTCATTTACCTCCAGTTGGTGTTGGATTTGTTACTTTGCCTGGAATGGACACCAGGTGGGAGGAACCAATGGATTTTAGGGTCTTTCAAATGTTCAGACTGCCCAGAAGTAGGACATGTTTGTGATACAGGAGATTTACACCTTTGTCTGGTCCAGGCAGCTCCAGGCTTAGGGTGTATCTGTTGTCTGCAACATAGGCGGGTCTCAACTTGTTAGTTTCTGGGTCCTAGCACCCATGAGTACCTGCCTGCTTCATACTTGGCCCTTACCTGGCTCCTATTTGACTCGTACCTGGCTCCTACCTGGCTCCTACCTGGTCACTACCTGGTTCCTACCTGGTTCCTATCTGGCTCCTACCTGGCCCCTACCTGGTTCCTACCTGGCTTCTACCTGGTTCCTATCTGGCTCCTACCTGGATTCTACCTGGCCCCTACCTGGTTCATACCTTGCTCCTACCTGGTTCCTACCTGGCTCCTACTTGGTTCCTACCTGGTTCCTACCTGGTTCCTATCTGGTTCCTACCTGACTCCTACCTGGTTCCTATCTGGCTCCTACCTGGCCCCTACCTGGTTCCTACCTGGCTCCTACCTGGTCACTACCTGGCTCCTACCTGGTTCCTACCTGGCTCCTACTTGGTTCCTACCTGGTTCCTACCTGGTCACTACCTGGTTCCTATCTGGCTCCTACCTGACTCCTACCTGATTCCTACCTGGCCTCTACTTGGCTCCTACCTAGCGGTGTGTTTGTCTAACAAGGTGTTGCAGCATGGTCCAGGTGCTCCCTGTTAGGGCTGTGTAAGTGGACGGGCTACTCCAGGAACCACAGGGGATTATCCCAGGCTGGGGATGGCTGTTTGTATATACAGTGTACAGTGTGTGTTTGTGCAATTATGCCTACACACAGAGATACATATGTGTATACTGTCAATGTCTACAGAATTACTAAATATCACTCCACTGTGTTTTAATTAAAAATACTATGTTGTAATGTCTGAATGTAATAAGTGAATGTAAGCCCATTACAGTGTTAGTGGTTACATGACTCAACATATTACAATTACAGTTATTTGAAAAAAATGTAATCAATTAAAATCGAAAATTTTACTGTAGTATTATAATAATTATACATGCAGGGAATGAAGAAAACAAAAATTACACCTTCAAATTAAATACTACCTATATGCAATAGCTTGTGTGTTCAATGTCTACTTCCTGTCTTGTAAATGGGACAGTGTTTTTAGTTGTATAAAACACTCATTCCATGAAATATAAATCACGTGAAGGTTAATCAGTGGTATATAATGTATAATGCACAAGTCTGTGGAGGACTTAATTGTCCATGGATCATTTAAATTCACACCCATTTGCCTCAATTACATTGAAGAGCCTGACCCTTGGGCCGACGAAGTCAGTCCGCAGCAGTTCACATTTAACTTAATTAACCTGGACAATCGATTGTGAGTTTGGTGTTTTTTCCTACTACTTTCCACTAATTGATGGCGGTGTTGCGTGAGAGGCTGAGCCCAGGTGCAGGAGAGGTTTCTCAAGCACGACACATTAGTGATGTCTTGTCAACTACATGAAGGTGTGTGTTGACTCCGGTGGAGCAACTAGGGTCCCTTGCTCCAGGAGAACACTGGGTCCAGCGCAAGTTGGAAGCTTTCACCGAGTTATTGATTCTGCAGAGGGGATTAATGAATGTGAGAACTCATGAAAAATGTAAAACATGCCATATCTTTTTCTGTGTTTGTCTGTCAGTTCGTCTGTATATGTCTGTCTATTTGAGTGTCTGTCTATTTGTCTGTCAGTCTGTCTGTCTGTGTCTGTCTTTCTGTGTCTGTCTGTCTGTCTGTATGTCTGTCTGTCTGTCTGTCTGCCTATTTGTCTATTTGTATGTCTGCCTATCTATTTGTTTGTCTGTCTGCCTATTTGTATGTCTGTCTGTCCGTCCGTCTGTCAGTCCGTCCGTCTGTCTGTATGGCTGTGTCTTTCTGTTTTTTCATCAGTGTATCTGATGCACAAATACTTTAACTTGATGATATGTTGACAGTGCTGTGACGTTGTGTGTCATCTGTTGCAGGGCAGTATGGGAGACATCCCGAACTACCTCACAGAGTTCAGTTCCCGTCTTGTAGTCGGCCCCCCTGGACCTCCAGTAAGTATACCACAACCTCATATATATAGTCTTAGTATTATATGTATTTGTTTATTTCAACATTTCTTAAGCTTATTACTCATATGATTTATTAATTTTAATTAAGGTTATTAAAATATTAAGTTAACATTTTTGTTTTTAAACTTTCCTTATGATTCCATGTAAGATTTATAATGTAGGCAACTTTGAATGGGTTAGTCCTGGTCCAGGGTATATATTGGCACTCTAGAAATTAATAATAGTAATACTAATCATAAAATATACTAATGGTTATGCATTTCAATACAAGAAACAAGACAATACAGCGAACAGTACAGTGCAAGAAACAAGATAATGAAACAAACAAAACAATACAAGTATCATAAATGAACAAGAATATACAACAGAAAAATACAATACAACAAACAAGACAATAGAAACAAGACAACATGATAAACATGACTGGACAACAAATAAGGGAGTGCAGCTAGTGTAATGGTCAACACATCAGCCTGGCATGCCAGTGCTCTGAGTTCGAAATCCGGACCAGGCAGGCTTGATATTTGGTGTAAAAACCTGGCTCTCAGCATTGGGGACTGTGTATCCCTCGTGACTCGGAGATCACGTTCATGTCTGTTCCGTCTCAGTTTGGGACGTAAAAGAACCACTGAGGATGACAAGCACTCTGGTAGTGACCACCCTCAGTGCGAGCATAGAAAGGTCGGTTTGGTGACAATGTTCTGAAAAAGGCTGACTAGTTGAATGAGACCTCATAAGACAATTATATTGTAACCACAATAATACAGACTAGTCAGTTAATAGAATGTGGCTGAGCACTGGAAACAACTAGAACTAGAACAAGACTATACAAAAAATAACAAACAAGACAATAGAGCAAACAAGACAATACAACAAGCAAAACAATACAACAAACAAGACGATACAACAAACAAGACAATACAACCAACCAAACAATACAACAAACAATACAACACAACAAACAAGACAATACAACAAACAAGACAATACAACAAACAAGACACTACAACAAACAAGACAATACAACAAGCAAGACAATACAACCAACCAAACAATACAACAAACAAGACAACACAACAAACAAGACAATACAACAAACAAGACACTACAACAAACAAGACAATACAACAAGCAAGACAATACAACCAACCAAACAATACAACAAACAAGACAATACAACAAACAAGACAATACAACCAACCAAACAATACAACAAACAAGACAACACAACAAACACAAACAAGACAATACAGAAAACAAGACAATACAGTAAACACAATGATAATACAACAAACAAGACAATAACATATTCAGTAGAACACAGCAAACTGGAAAATACAATTAACAAGACACAACACAAAACATGACAAACTGATTGACCTGGGTCACTGTCCCCTGTCTCACCCAAGGTGGGGGGAGGTGCCATCAGAGAGATATGTGTGCCTCTGTCCTGGTACTCACCAACCACCTGTCAATTCAGTGTATACACCAGCTGCTGCCCTTTCACCTCACACTGCCTCTAATTAGTTTCATCTGTTAATGAGATGTCTCTATGGCCACTCATCCTAAGTTCTGTCTGCTAGGGTTCATACCCAATTCCTGGCGGTATCCCAGTATTCATTGCTAGTGTTCTCAATATTCCACCTCCGTGGGGTGTCGTTTTGGGGTCCAACATTCGGCTACCTGTCAGTAATTGGCAGCTGCCTCACTGGCAGGGCTTTCATAAAGCTGAATTGGCTGTATCCAACAGTTCATTCGCTTTCAAAGAAAACATGTTTCCCACTGAGCGTGGCAGACCGAGTAATAGAGGCATAGTTAGTAACTGGAACATCAGGAGGACTGGTAGGCCTGGGCACACAGAGAGGGCACAAATGCAGATATCACTGGCCTTAATTGTGCAGGAGAGAGGGGGAGATGAGAGGATGTGACAGAAGGGGGGGAGATGAGAGGACGTGACAGAAGGGGGGAGATGAGAGGACGTGACAGAAGGGGGGAGATGAGAGGACGTGACAGAAGGTGGGGGGAGATGAGAGGACATGACAGAAGGGGGAGATGAGAGGACATGACAGAAGGAGGGAGATGAGAGGATGTGACAGAAGGTGGTGGGAGATGAGAGGACATGACAGAAAGGGGGAGAGATGAGAGGATGTGACAGAAGGGGGGGAGATGAGAGGACATGACAGAAGGGGGGAGATGAGAAGACGTGACAGAAGGTGGTGGAAGATGAGAGGACATGACAGAAGGGGGGATGAGAGGACGTGACCGAAGGGGGGGAGATGGGAGGATGTGACAGAAGGGGGGAGATGAGAGGATGTGACAGAAGCTGGTGGGAGATGAGAGGACATGACAGAAGGGGGGGAGATGAGAGGACGTGACAGAAGGGGGGATGAGAGGACGTGACAGAAGGTGGTGGGAGGGTCAACTGATAAAAGACAGCATTAAGACAAGTCATACACATGTCTTACAGCTGCTCTCAATCAAGAATCTAACTCCTCAGTATGTATAGGATGTTACCAAGCATTCTGTCTGTAGTACACCTCAAGTGTAGTTATAAATGACACAACCATTAAGCCACTAGATGGCAGCACAAGCTAAGTCTTGGAGAGTAATATCATATGAAAAACAGCAGGGAAAATACCCACAAACCTGTACACATAAAGCAGTTTCCAAAAATCTCAGCAGCAGAAAAGTTAATGACTTGCACTTTCGCATACTCTCTTGGTCATGTTTGAAGCACCTGTTCATTACCGCAACTATGGTGATTAGTAGCGCCCTCAGGTGCCAGTCCTGAGAAGTAACACCTGCGTGATGCCAAACAGAACTCTGTAAGATTGAAAATAAACCTATATGATTATACTGTATTGCTGGTTGCTTAAAACAAGCTGCGCTACTTTGGCTGTTGTTCTCATTAATTACTCCCTCTGCAGCTTTTCCCATCCACTTTTATCCCCTTCCTCCCCTCCTCCATTCTCACATCCCTCTTAACACAATTTTCCCGTCTTAATTGCAGTCTGCCTTCTTTCCTGCGGCCTCACTTTTTCCCCACCTCCCCTCCCGTTGGTAATCTGCAGACTTCCCTCTGCACCAAGTGACCTGTCTACACCATCTGGTATCTTACCGTTCTTCCTGTTAAGTTGAACTTCATCGTAATTTCTTCCTTCGAGTCACTCATCCTCCTTTTATCCGCCCTCTTCGCTCTGATAATTCTGGTTAAAACTGCAGGAAGTATAATTTAATTGCTTAATGTTTGATTAGTTATCAACTCATTAACCTTGCTGCATCCTTTCACCGGTTCTCCACATGTTTTGTTCTGTTTAAATGTAACTGCGAGTTTGTCTCTGCTTTCAGGGCTCAAAAGGTCATCGAGGGTACCCAGGATTTCCGGTTGGTGCTTTTATGCATCTCCGCACCGTGCTGTTTGACGGCACACTAACCAATCAATCAGAGCGGTCTAAACCTGTTGCTGCAGGACTGCTCTCGTGGTTCCACTGGCCTGATTGTTTGCAAATTTAGAGTTCCTGCCGTGCACCACAAAATCACACATAAAACTAACCGACTAAATAGTATCGAGTTATTCCACCAGTGAAGTTTCTGTGAAGCTTAGATTTGGCTCACACCGTGGAATAACTGGGATACTATTTACACAGTTTGTTGCATCTTCGAATTGGTTTTTGCGATTGAAAATTATTTACCAATACGGTGTACCACAGGACTCAATATCTTTAGGATGGCACAAATTATAACACAAAAAATATTTCAGTGAGAAAGGAAGCACTTTAATTGTTGTTTTATTTCTGTAATTGTGTGTTTTACTGAGTTTATGTGCATGATTTGAGTTGCTTTCTACTAGGCTGTCACTTCTGTTGCTTAGTAGACATTAGTCACCCCACATGCTCCTTCCATATACATTTGCAGAAATGATTTGGTATAACAAAATTGAAATTAGCAAAATTATAAAATAGATCAATTGAAAAATCATTCATTGTTTTACTTTTGAACAAATAACGCACAGTTTATCTTCGTGCAAAACGTACAGCTGCAATGTATGGCGTGAACTTAACTTGCAATAATCTAATGCTTTCACCTCTACACTAACCCCAGATAATGCTAAAATAGTGCATATAATTTGGTAGCAACTGTGACAATCATGTTTTAGTTGGTGTGATATTATTTATATTTGCTGTTTTCACATGAAAGTATTTATTGAATGGAAGATTAATAAAATTCACATGAATTATCAATATTTTCCTTTTGCATACTACGCTTGATGATGTGTTTATATGATTTGGCTCCTGATGTTCGTTGATAAATATTAAGACCTCGTGAGACAGTGACGACACAATATTGACATCATGTTCTCGCGGTTCCAAATAATCATGTCTAACAAAGAGTTTTAAAAAATTTACTCCGCGAAAAACCTTTGCATCTGCGTCAGTCTACTGGAAAACTGTGTGTGATCTTTTTATTGTCACATCTGGTCCGAGTTTGTTGATTAATGTTTCACGTTTGCCAGCATGTATTTGATTGGTACGCTCAGACCTCCATCTGTGCCTGGCTGACTTCGTCGCCTTCCGTTATGTTCAGTTTGAATCTGGTTTGTGTGTGAGCATGCGTGCCAGTTTAACCGAAACCGCAAATGCACAGTTTAATCAATTGATGTTATTTTTCGCTGGCAAGTATGTAAGACATGGACTGTGCTAGCTTCGCTGTTGTTCGTCGCTGTGTTGTAATGCTGTTATTGACCACCAGGTGGAATTGACACCAGGATATATAGATTTAACAAGATTTAACAAGATTGCCATCCAGAAAATTACTCTGGATGGCAGGTGGACAAGGAAGCCTTTTGGCTTATCGAGAGTCCAATACTTTTTATCTACATGTATCCCGCCTTTTTAAGGTGTGTGTCGATTTTATTTTTAAACATATTCACGCTACTAGCACCAACACAATCAGGAGATAATCTGTTCCATTCATTTACAGTCCTTTGTGAGAATGAGAACTTTCTTATATCTAATCTACACTGCTCCTTTACTAATGTAGCTTCATGTCCTCTGGTCCTTCTATTTTTCTTAACTGAGAAAAAAATGTTTCTATCAATATTTTCATAACCATTCAATATTTTAAACACTTCTATGTGATCTCCTCTCAATCTCCTGGTCTCTAGTGTTGTTAAACCACATTCTTTTAGTATTTCGTAACTAAGATCCCTCAGATTTGGTATCATTTTAGTCGCTCTCCTCTGTACTCTTTCTAGCATATCTATGTCCTTCTTGCGATATGGCCTCCATGCTTGTATACAATATTCTAAATGAGGCCTCACTATTGTTTTGTACAGCGGTACTATTAATTCTTTTTTCTTATACGCTATATTTCGCCTAATTAATCCAAGGATTTGATTTCCTTTGACGCTGCAATTCCGCACTGCTCTGAAACCTTCATATCAGCACTAATGGTTAACCCCAAGTCCTTTTCTTTTACAGTAGTACTTAGAACAGTACCCCCCATTTTATATTTTACCTCTTCATTCCCATGACCTGTGTGGAGGCATTTACATTTCCCAAAATTGAACAGCATTTGCCACTTTTCAGACCATTTGATCAACCTATCAAGATCATCTTGTAAATGCTGTCTGTCTCCATCACTTTTAATCCTTCTAAACACTTTTGTATCATCCGCAAATTTTAACACCTTGCTTGTTATATCATCGTCCAAATCGTTGATATATATTAAGAATAATATAGGTCCTAGTACTGATCCCTGTGGTACCCCACTCAATACCGATTTCCAGTTTGAAGCCTCCCCATCAACTACTACACGTTGTCTTCTGTCATTCAGCCATTTTTCTATCCAGTTTATTATACCATTTCCTATGCCATGGGCCTTTAGCTTAAGGAGTAATCTTTGATGTGGTACTTTGTCGAAAGCTTTTTGAAAATCTAAATAGATGATATCTACTGGTGATCCCTCATCTACCCACCTAGTGATGTCTTCCAAAAAACATAACATATTTGTTAAGCATGACCTCGCTTTTAAAAACCCATGTTGAGATGGGTTTATCAAGTTATGTTTAACAAGAAAATCCACCATGTGATCTTTAATTAGTCTTTCTAATAATTTGCAAATCACTGATGTTAAACTCACTGGTCTATAGTTCTCTGACTTGTTTCTCGAACCTTTTTTAAATAACGGTATAATGTTTGCCTCTTTCCATTCTAAAGGAACCACTCCCTCTTCTAATGACAAATTGAAAACTGTTGCAAGCGGTACGCTAATTTGTTCTACAATTTCCAATAGTAGTTTGGGCGGAATCCCGTCCACTCCAGGTGATTTATTATCCTTCATAGCCCTTATTTTCTTAGCTACCATTTCCGAGGTTACAACTAACTGTCCTAAATAGTCTGAATCTGCCCCTTGAACTTAGCCTCTGGTACTGGCAGTGAACTAATATTTTCCCTGGTAAACACTGAACTAAAATACTCATTCAGGTCTTCTGCCATTAAGAATCCCTCTGATATTATATTTCCAGCACTATCTTCTAGAGGACCGACCTTATCCTGAACTTTCTGTTTGCTTCGAATATACGCATAAAAACTCTTACTGTCATGTTTTATATTACTAGCTAATTTGTTTTCATAGCTTCTCTTTGAATTTCTAATTTCAGCTGTAGCTTGATTAAGTGCTTCTTTATAAATGTTGTAGTCTTCATCATTTCCAGTACATCTATATGACTTCCACATCATTTGTTTATACTTAATTTTTCTAATGGCTTCTTTCGATAAGTGTTTCTTTTTGGACCGTTTCCCTTGTTTTTTGAAGGGTACAAATTTATCGACTATGCACTTAATTTCACTCTTTAATATATTCCAGCATTCGTTGCTGTCTTATTTTTCAGTGTGTTATTCCAGTCTATCTTTGCTAAATATTTCCTCATGTCCTTATACCTTCCTTTGTGGAAATTTCTCCTATACTGCTTTTTACTATTCCTTTCTGATTTTACTTTGATGGTAAAATGTATCTGGTTGTGATCACTACTCCCCAGTGGCTCACATATCTTGACATTGTCAACTAATTCTTTCTGTGAGGACAAAACTAAGTCTAACACATTCTCTCCCCTGGTTGGTTCTAGCACATGTTGAGAAAGGAAACTATCTTGTACTAAAACTAAAAACTTGTGGTCCTCACTCCCCATACTCTGTAGAGATTTCCATTGTATATGCCCATGGTTAAAGTCCCCCATAATAATACAGTTCCGTTTGCTTACTTCCCTTATAGCGTTTTGTATTTTTTCATTCTCTTCTATGCTTATGTTTGGACTTCGATAAACTAACCCAACTGTTAACGTTGAGTTTCCTGTAACTATGTTACACCAAACAGCTTCTTCGCAATCTGCTTCTCTTTCTAATTTTATTTCATAAGCCTGGATAGATTCTTTAATATATAAAATAACTCCACCTCCCTTTCTTCCTATTCTATCTTTCCTAAACATTACATATCCTGTTAGTCCCAATTCGGCATCTGATATATCAGTGGTGGCCCACGATTCGGTTATACCTATTATGTGAGGGTCAATATCTTCTACCATAATGTTTAGTTCACTTCTTTTGTTTACTATGCTCCTTGCATTTAAACAAATGCATTTATATCCTGATTCAGAACAGTTTTCCAGGCTGTTCTTTGCCGATTTATTTCTGCTGTCTTTATCTATGCCTCCAGTTTCAGGCTTCTCTGTGAATCCCCCCTGCGAATCTAGTTTAAATAGATGCAGCCTGTCCCACTGTCAACAGATTGCAGCAAGTTCTCTGAGAAAACTGCTGCCCCCTTTCCACTTAGATGTAGGCCATCTCTCATGTACATATCTTCCCTCCCAACAAAGTATCCCCATAAATCTACGAATCCCACCCCCTCTTCTTTACACATCTGCTCAACTAGTGCGTTGATCGCCATCCTCTTGCAGTTTCTATATGTCGGCCCCCTTCCTCCCATTACTGGCAAAATTCCTGAGAGGATAATCTGTTCTACTCTTGTCTTCTTTAACTTCTTCACTAACTGTCTGTACTTCTGAACTATCCCAGTTGTTCCCTCCCTCTCTGCGTTATTTGTCCCTACATGTACTAGTATAGACCCTCCCTTGCCATGCCCCAGTACCTTCTCTACCCTTTCAGTTACATGTTCTATCTTAGCCCCCGGTAGACAAACAACGACGTCCTCCCCCTCGCTTAGAGTCTTATCTGTCTTTCTCATAATCGAATCGCCCATAAACACCCTCTCTTTCCTCATTGCCCCCTCAATCACTGCCTCAGTGTAGCTCTTTCTACGGTTTGCATCTGTCTGGTTGTAATCTTGTTCCCCTGTCTTCTGCTCTCCCGTCACAATCTCGTCCGTTCCATTCTTTCCTGACGCTGTTTCTCTTGTCACCTTTCTTCCTGTCATCGTCCCTCCCGACTTCTCTTCTGTCACATGTACTCTCACTTCCTTTCTTCCCGTCATCTTTCCTCCCATTGCATTTCCTTCTCTCCTCTCCCGTCTCTTTTTCCCTCCTACCTCTTTCTCTACGGTCACTTTCTCTCCTGCCACCTTCACACCTGTCACATTTCCTGCCGTCGATCCTCCACTTTCTTCCCCTCCGATCACCTTCCCTCCTCTCAGTCTCCTTTCCTCGGTCTTGTTGCCACTACTCTGCTCCTTCAGTTTCACAGTATTCCCAACTTTATCCCTGTCGTCTCTCTCCATTCCATCTGTCTCCTTGCTGATTCTCATCTCCATCCCCTTCACAATATCTACCAACCTAGCTACCTCTTTCTCCAGACATTTCACCTTCCAACACCCCACGCACTGAAAGGTGAATCCCTCTTCCTTGGTTTCTGTCCATGACTTCGTACAGCCGGATAAGGCAAAATCTACCCAACTGTGGCAGTCGTCGCACACCAAGTGTCTCTTTGCCTTGACTTGCCGCTTGCAAGGCGCCATATCAGAATTTATTTAATAATAATAATCTAATTAGCTATTTAAAATAGTTTTGTCAACTGTGTTTACACTATTCACTGTCTATGTAGTCTTTAAGAAGACTGTTTTCTGTGCACAAATGTTACACTTTACGTAAGATTGCGTACGCTAGACTGCCTTATTTATTTAGGTTATACAGCGCCCTAGCGAATAAGAGAGACACTAGCTACATAAACTTAGTTCGCCCGATTATCGCAAATGCTTAATTTTAACAACAAAGCTACCTTATCAAAATGTCTAGCAGGTACTGACTTACACAGATATTATCTTATGTAGGTAGTTTATGGTTGTTACTTTATCACCTATATATTCTACCACATAACGAGGTTTGTTAAATCTTGTTTACAAACTTATCGTAGCCGTAAGCTAACGTACCCTATTATCACTCACTAGACTAAAGTGTCCTAAAATACTTTATCTAACTAACTTTAAGCACAACTGCTACTCAATATATGTTTACTGCTACTTTATGAATGATATTAAGGCAAGAATAATACTTATCAATCAGTAATTCCACTTGCTTATGAACTTTGATACACCACCAATTTCAACGATCTATCTCCGCCAAATATAGCTCAACCTAATATATAATTTAATTATATATAAAAGTAATTACAAATATATGAGGAGACACAACAAGTTCTTATTCAGAGAAGTAACACTAAAAACTAGCTCATTACAAGGTACTTCCTTTTTGCAAGGAGATTAATGTAGAAGTTCTTACTTAGATGTATGTCAGATATCCCACCGTAATTAATATTCCAGGGCATATATGAATTGAGACATATGGCTTCAGTTTTAGCCACCAGCTGGTAGTATTGGTTACCATAGCAATGTAGACTTTGCTAGTTGACGATTTCTACTTTTTTCTATCATTTTTGTTCTTGCAAAAAAGGCTGAATGTCCTTTCAGAAACAAAAGTTTATAGGCAGAATTTTGTGGGCGTGTTTGACCACTGATGGCAGACTTCTACATACAATGTGTTTGAATTATGGGCCACTTGCAGTAAAAATATTATTTTTAACTCGTTTTTGATGAAACACATCTTCTTTAGCACAAAGAAAACATGACATTAAAATGTCAGTTATAGTAATAAATTTAGATGCTGTCAGCAGGAGGCCTCATTAGAACAAATCAGCTGGCTGAAATGGCGACCAGTATCTAGAATAAAAAGTCTGTTACACCCCAGCCATGATAAAGTAGACATGTGAGGAATGTTGCTGGCAGTGGACAATGTCTCCCTGGCCCTCAGCTACAGACATGACAAGTGCAAGGTGTAAACAGTTGACTACAAGCTGCAGGAGGCTACTTGGTTTCTCTGCATTTCTTCCTTGTCGCTGTCATGAGACACAGTAGTGTGTGAGTGTGTGTGTATATGTGTGTGATTGCGTGCATGCGATGCCATGCGTATGTGTATGCATGCGTGTGTGTGTGTGTGTGTGCATGTGCACTGTGTGTGTGGGTGTGCGTGCGTGTGTGTGTGCACTGTGTGTGTGGGTGTGTGAAAGTGAGTGTGCATGCATGCATGCAAAGTCTGTATAAACAAACATACATACATTCATGCACATGCTCGCACTCGCACACATACACACACGCACACACACACACACAAATACACACACACATCTTGATATATAACCTGGAGTCTGAGATAGGGAGCAGACCTCCAGCCTACAGATTCAGTGTATCTTTGAGGACACACCATCTGTTGCCCTGTCTAGTTCCCTTGCAATGTTAGCCCTGTCTCCCCCACTCAGTGGGGCAGCAGTCTGGTTCCTATGTCTCTCTCAGGGGCTATTGTCTTTTTGGCAGATTATTCGGGCAGTGTTTTCTTTTTGCTAGTAATGAGCAGGGGGAGCATGTAGGGAGCATGTAGGAAGCTTGTAGGTATCTTGTCTTCCCTTTGGCTGGTCATGTTCTGACCTTGTTCTTGTCATTCGCCAGTGGAAGTCTGTCTTGACGTCACTGTCCCGTCTGACTGTCTGTCTGTCTGTCTCACCTGCCTGCCTGTTGTTTACCAGTGTATTGCACCCACTGGCGGCCTGCTTTGTGTCTCAGTTGAAGTGCTGGAGGCTGTGTGCAGGCTGTTGGTTGCCTTCAGGGATCTATCTACCTGTGGTTCCACCCAGATGGCTTCCATGCCAGTCTGCAGTGATGCTGCAATCATTTGGTTTGGCAGGAACCGTTTTGTCGGATATTTGCCACTTTCTTTCCACAAACCACAAACATTTACACATCACAGCTGGAAGTGTAGCTTAAATAAAAGACCAGTACAAAATAACCTAGATTTTATTAATGCATTTTTATCTGTCAGATCTCATCTTGTTCATTATTATTTCACATAAGCAAGGTCTATCCCATGGGTATAAACATATTGCGATCTATGATGACAGCTCTGGGTACTCAGTACTTATCCTAGTGATGACCTCACCCCTAAACTCTAGTCATATTATCTGTGCACAACCCACGCTAAAGTTGATTCAACCAGTCTTATCATGTCAACCAACCATCATATTATTTAATATTTGAATGTGTTTTAAAGCAGTTTCTTGAGAACCTGGCAATGTTACTGTTCCTTACCACAATGGAAGGTGTCTGCTAAGAACCTTGTCCCTAACTTGAGGGAAGGGGACACTGCTGTACAGTGGCTGGGGGGAGACCCAAACTCTACCTGGGCAGGTGATCCATCACTACAACCCTGATCCCACTCCCTCACTGCCAGTCCTTCCTGGTCTTCCTAAGTTCCTGTCTGTCTTCCTGAGAGTTTTCTCTTGGAACAGCCATCACCAAAGGCATTGCTATGGTAACTGGATCCATGGGATGATCAATTGATGCACTTGAATGTTCGTGTGTTTTACCCTTTGACGTCCAATGAAAGAGCATGTGAGTGAACGGTACACACTAGGGGTCAGCACTGTTGCTCCCACTGTATTTGTGGTGAATGTCTCAAAGTGATTCTTGATGTGTAAAGTGAGACTGCCAGGTAGACGTGTAACGTGAGACTGCCAGGTAGACGTGTAACGTGAGACTGCCAGGTAGACGTGTAACGTGAGACTGCCAGGTAGACGTGTAACGTGAGACTGCCGGGTAGACGTGTAATGTGAGGCTGCCAGGTAGACGTGTAACGTGAGACTGCCAGGTAGACGTTTAATGTGAGACTGCCAGGTAGACGTGTAATGTGAGACTGCCAGGTAGATGTGTAATGTGAGACTGCCAGGTAGATGTGTAACATGAGACTGCCAGGTAGATGTGTAACATGAGACTGCCAGGTAGACGTGTAACGTGAGACTGCCAGGTAGATGTGTAACATGAGACTGCCAGGTAGACGTGTAACATGAGACTGCCAGGTAGACGTGTAATGTGAGACTGCCAGGTAGATGTGTAACATGAGACTGCCAGGTAGACGTGTAAAGTGAGACAGTCGGGGAGACATGTAAAGTGAGGCTGCCAGGTAGACGTGTAAAGTGAGACTGCCAGGTAGACCTGTAGAGTGAGATTGCCAGGTAGATGTGTAAAGTGAGATTGCCAGGTAGATGTGTAAAGTGAGATTGCCAGGTAGATGTGTAAAGTGAGACTGCTAAGTAGACATGTATACTGTGATGTGTAAAGTGAGTTTACCAGGTAGACGTGTGTTCTGTGATGTGTAAAGTGAGTTTGCCAGGTAGACGTGTGTTCTGTGATGTGTAAAGTGAGTTTGCCAGGTAGACGTGTGTTCTGTGATGTGTAAAGTGAGATTGCCAGGTAGACGTGTAAAGTGAGATTGCCAGGTAGACGTGTAAAGTGAGTCTACCAGGTAGATGTGCAGAGTGAGCCTGCCAGGTAGATGTGTAACGTGAGGCTGCCAGGTAGACGTGTAAAGTGATACTACTAGGTAGATGTGCAGAGTGAGACTGGCAGGTAGATGTGTAACATGAGACTGCTAGGTAGACGTGTAAAGTGAGACTGCCAAGTAGATATGTACACTGTGATGTGTAAAGTGAGTTTGCCAGGTAGACGTGTGTTCTGTGATGTATAAAGTGAGATTGTCAGGTAGACAGGTGTTTTGTGAAGTCAACTGAAGCAGTCTGTGAAAACTGTCCCCATGAATGTAGTCAAAGTACTGACAAGTCTTGTTGGTCCAATGTTTATGGTCAGTTCATGGAGACATGTTTGTTTGTAGGGTCCGATTGGCCTGAAGGGCATGAAGGGTGAATTGGTAAGTGGCATGGTGAGATGATGTTTTATTGTGCAGCTGAAAGGGTGAGTACATCATAACCATATAGGTGGTTATACCAAAGCACTACTTTCTTCATGACCAATGTCCATAACAAAGGTAACACAGGCAAAAGCTGGTCAAATATATTTTCCTTTATCCGAGTTCTTCACAGACATATTAAACTTAAAGTTTTCAATATTTCTACAGTTGACCAATCTTTTAGAAAAAAGTAAACTTGGTTTTTAGTTAGCCACATATTTTCATATTATCTGAACAAAATTTCATTTTTAGAGCCCGTGTTATAGTAAATCTAATAGATCAAAAACATACAGTGGTGTCATTGCATCAGCACTTGATGTCACAATAAATGGTCCCCCACCTCAATAAAGGATCCTAAAACCAGGTCCTGTGTTCTGTCACCTTGGCTGTTCGAGAACTGCTGCACCCTGAGAAAATGCTGCTGTAATTTTGCTTGTTTGTTTCTCTGTCAAATTTGTTTGTGTATTGAACATGAACTGCACAGAATTGTGGGCGGAATAAAAAACACATGTGGTGCACCGGAGCAGAAAGCCAATCTCACATTACGCGGAGCTGATAGCTGACTCCAGATGGAGGGAGAACGTTGCCTTGCCTTCCTCCCTCCCTGTGTCAGACCGGGAGCACGGGGGAAACCCTAGGAAGGGAGCATCGTGTCATTACCACATATTGCCTTTCTTCTGTAAATATCTGCTTCGTAGAAATGCAGAAATCTGTGGTCGGACTGACACCAAGCAGGGACATTTTTTGTAAGGGTTCTGATGGATTAACCATTACGTTGATCACAGGTAACTGTAGATGACATGATTTCAGTTTAGAACTTGATATATTCAGGATAACGATTTGAGTGGTATACATTGTTGAATGTGGTAAAATTATAATAGTTATGATGCATTTATGTAGCGGTAATTCCCACTTTGCCTTTGCAGTTCTATGCACTGTACATCATTGTAAATAAATCTAAGACCATTCAGATAAGATAGCAATGAGGACAAAACTACGCAAATAAATAGATAACAAATTATGCAGTGATTACAATTTTTTTGTACCAGGTATTTTGAGAAATAGCAAATAAAACTTTTTGAAGTTATGAGGAGTACCTGTAAGTTAACACAGAGTTATAAATTATGAATTTATGTGGCTATCAGTGATTTTATAGATATTAATAGATGTAAGCAACATTCTTTTAAGACCTCAAATTATACCTTTAGAAGATACATTGTTTGATTGAAATCTGTTCATTTCCTCTTGCCCCTGTCAAAGTGATGCCCTGTGTCACCCTTACTTACATTGGGTTTCTGTTCAGGGTCATGATGGGACAAAGGGTGACAAAGGAGACAGAGTAAGTATCTCTTGCGCAATGGTACATCGCCCTTCACCAACCCTGTCTCAACATGACCAATATGTCTGTGTCATGTACTTCCAGTTTGTCCACCATGTGGCACCACTGCAGTTTGCAAACACGTGACATCTTATAATAAATTGACCATAAGTCTTGCTAAAGATAACTTACAGTAGCGGAGAGCCTGGGTATCTCACCCTTCTGAGGCATGTGTAGATTTTGTGTTAAAAAATTATATTCTTGCTTCTAGCACCAACACAATCAGCGGGTAATCTGTTTCATTCTACTTGCTAGAATTTGTAGCAAGTGTTCTTTGAGTAATCATGTAGAATACCCAGGCAAATATCAAGCAAAGGACATTTCTCAACCAATTAATTGTCGTGCAAATTGTGTCACTTCAATATGATTGAGTGTTCCTCTGTGACATGGCTCGGTCCTTTCAGGGTTTCCCAGGGATCAAGGGAAACAGAGGAGAGCCTGGTCTACCCGGCTACGACGGAATGCCAGGACCCAAGGTACTCACTTCGGCTTCATTTTTATATTACCAGTAGTTCCTTCCCAAGAGTGACATGGGCTATAGACATGTCTTGGATAAAAGGGTAACCAAAGAGAATAATTCCTACTGAGAAAACATCTTCCTAAATTCCCCCATGGGAGGTAAGTGGAATACCTGCCTGGGATGTGAGGGCTGTAGACTAACTTGTTTCTATTGAACCAAGGATACCAGGTGACAACTAGAATACTAATAACTGACTGTGTGTGTGTGTCTGCGTGCGTGCGTGCGGGCGTGCATGCATGTGTGTGTGCCTGTTGAGAGCGTGCTTGCGTGCGTCAATTATCGGCTGTTGTGAAATTTTAAATTGCATACCGTGCCCCCCCCCCGAATGTAGAGAGAGAGAGAGAGAGGAGGAGAACAGCAACATAATTTTCACCTACACACATTGTTTCAGATATGCAGTGTTTTCAGTTTTGAGTCTACAATCAGAGGCTCACAAAGTCATGGAATTTAAAACATGTTGTCGAAGTTGGATAATTTTATTAGAATTGGTTCCCAAATGGGTATCATTGATCATTTGTTGTAATAATTATGTTTGTAGCTAGTTCTTGTTTGAAACATGAATTCAGATATTGCACTGAGATACTCATAAGTTTTACAGATTTTCATCGTTGGAATGGACACATATTTTCAGGGCAAATCTCCGAAGAGATCCGTGAGATTACATGATGGTTCATTTGGCTATGCTGAAGTGATCACGATTAAGGTAGCTCGCCAAGATTGATGCTGCAAACTACTTGCCTTTGTCTTTGCATGGTTTACTACAGATACTTCTATTCAAATTATTGATCAATTTGTATTAACTTTGCATGTTACAAGTAAATAAAAAGAAGTTAAAATCTGATAAAAAAATGAAAACATTTAAAACGCCACAAAATTAAGTAGTAATGTTTAAAAGTTAACATCTGGTAAATTGCTTAAACAATTTAAAAAACAATACGATTAATTTGTCATGTTAATAAAATATTTTAAAATAAAACCACATGTAAAATGCAATTATGTTTACTTGTCATGTTAAAAAAAGATTGGTTGAATTAAAAAAAACATTGTTATGTTAGGTTTTGATTTAAACTGGGCAGTTTACTCTCAAGATGAAACCTATTATCTTTGATTTGAAGATAGACATATTTATTTATTATGTTGACTTATTTATGAAGACAATATAATCTCAAATTTAAAGGTTACTATCATTTAACTGGGTAAATTTTATGGAGGAGCTCAACCAACATGTCTTGGAATGGTATATACAATGAATTAATCTCTTTGTCTTCTTGTAGGGGTCTTTATACGAAGTAATCACGCTGAAGGTTTGTGATGTCTCAGTCTTTGAGCATGTCGCATGATTTCTTAAGTCATTTACTGTACAGCCATTTTTGACAACCAATATTAAAATATAGAAATCATGACATTTCTGTGTTATGATATGGGTTGTGGTCTACATCACAATGGACACATCTTGGCAAATTAGTAATGAAACGTGGCCACATATTTATGAATTTGTACCACATTCAGCAAGAAAAACAGTTTTCTGAAATGAAATATGAAATAGTTCTGAATGAAGGAATGCCAAGGAATGGTTGTACACCAACTGTCCAAGTGTCTGTCTACTTTCTTGTGTTTGTTGGTCAGTGTTTGTGTCTTTTGTTCTATTCAAGTGGTCAGTGTTGGTGATCTGGTCAGTCTCATGCTAATCACCATGGTGTGCATCATGGGCATCTTGCAACAAATATTAACATAAATAATTCCTACGATTTCACGCACTGAAATTGCGTGCAAAATTGATCGTCTTGACTGTTATTTTAAAATGTTGTCAATGCCAATGACAACTGCTAAAAGTTGGAATTTCATTAATTCAACTGCTCTTATACCAGAAATATAATATTAAATGTTCCCCCAAACTTGCTTGTTGGTGTGTCTCGTGCTGCCGCCTGGTGACCATCCTTGTCACAAAACCTGCCACCTATTGAATGTAATGCTTACTTGAAACTGCACATATTTTCCACGCCAGGAAACGCTGCCAGTTTACTGGTGCATGTATATGTAATAAATAATCACAAGGATTTCTTCAAGGTCATAATGCATGTTTTAAGGTCATCATGCATGCTTCAAGGTCATCGTGCATGCTGCCTCACAATAACATAATTATTGTTGTCTTCAGCATGTTTTGTGTTCACTGTGATCTATCAGTTACTGCATGCTCCCTCATGTTGTTACTGCATGCTCCCTGCATGTCTCAGGGAAAACGAGGACCACAAGGTCTGCGTGGCGGTCTCGGAGATGAATGGATCGAACGTGTGGAATTAGTGAAGGTAGGAGAGTAATTACCCCAATAGGTAGATAAAGATATCAGCTACTATTGTATTATGATATAATTTTCTTTATTAAATAAAATTTCTAACAAAAAAATATTGTTAGTGTTTTTATAAATCTAGAAGTGTAACAATACGGGTTAAATTACTGTTAACCTCCTGTGGATAATTACACTAGGAGATTCAGTTTATAGAAGCTGTTTTCTCTAATTTTTTGACAGATTTCCTACACATTTGCTAAATTTGTGTTGACCTAATCACCTTAGGCATGTAGAGAGGCCCTTGTGTACTAGATGTAACAGTGAGACATCACAACATTCTTTATATGTTCTCTAGCACACTCTTTGGTGTTTGCGTGGTCAGTACAATACTGTTGTTATCCTTTCACATTACTGTTTGATTGTCTAATATTGCTATTGTTTGTTAAATCTGTGGTTACGTCTGTCATGCTAAGCTCTTACACAAAACAAACATCTACTAGACTAAAACAACAGTTCCTAATACGCCTGCTGCTGCCATCTAGCAATAACCCTATTTATTTGGTAAAATGTAAAAATATTCCCATTCAGTGTACACACATTAGGGGTGTTCTGAATGATGATGATGATATTTGAGATAATTCAGATCCCCTTGTCTGCAAAGTCACCATCGCCAACTTAAATATGTTTCAGACATCGTTAGTGTGAGCATGCAAAATTTTTGTTTTTAATCGTGTAATACGCCTCAACCTGGCCACAGCCAGATCTATGGCTGAGAAAGATGTTGCTGTATTATCATGACGTTACATTAACTGTACCCAGTGGGCAAAAGTGGTATATTTGTATGTCTAAAAAACATCTTTTGGAAATTTAGGTTGCCAATGAAAGTCTAAATTACATCTTGTTTTTTATGTAACTATTTAGACATCTTTTAGGCATCACAAAAAGACAAGTAATAGACATAATTTCTATGTCATTTTGAAATTTCACCCGCATAAACAAAAACGACTGCTGAAAGATGTCTAATAGAAGCAGAGCTGTAACAAGTACATTTATTTTGTACTTTAGTAAAAGTACAAGTAACTCTGGAAAAAGCTTCTCAAGTAAAAGTAAACGTACTTTTTGAAAAATGCACTTGAAGTACAAGTAAAAAGTAAACAAATGTACTTGAAGTAAATGCAAAAGTACTTTTCTAAAAGAACTATTGACATGGTCACCCACTGCAAACAAACAAGTAAATTCAGTAGTGTGCAAAACAAACACTTTATTGAACAGAACAGGATCCTCAGCAGGATACACAGACAGGCTGGCTCCTCAAACAAATGCCTTGTTGAGCTTAAGCATCTATTTATAGATATATGCTGGCGGAAACCAGTTCCGGGTTTCAGGCATTATCGTTCGTTACTAATATTTTTGGAGCTCCAAATTTTTAATGCGTAAATTATGGATACTTCGTTACATTTATGAAAAGCACATATCTGTACTTCATTACAAGTAAAAGTACTCTTAAAAAAATGTACTTCGTTATTCACAAAAAGTAAACTTTTCTACTCAAGTACAGTAATGAAGTACTTGTACTCCGTTACGTCCCAGCTCTGAATAGAAGTAATGTGTCCACTGGGTATGTCCATTTCAAAATGGTGGTTTGTGTTCTGTTCACATGTCTGTGTCTTGTGTTCCAGGGAGAGCCAGGTGAGCCTGGACCTACAGGTATACGTGGTCAGCCCGGCCCAACCGGTCTGCCAGGGTATGATGGCTTGCCAGGACCGAGGGGGGAACTGGTATGTACCAGGGCAGCTTTACTCACCTCAGTGTTTAAGATACTGAAGAATAGCAGTGTTTGGTAGTGTTGCAAGTTGTAGCTGGTTTGATCTATTGAACATGTGCAAGAAGCCAAAATATACTATTTTATTATTTTTACATTATTATATTATAATTCATTTGTCATGTAGATAACTGTTCATATGTTCTGTAACTACTGGTTGTAAAGGGGGAAAGCACTTTGTAAGTATTAAACTTCTGCTTTCTCCTTTTCTACCATAATTGTAAATATAATAACACCAGTGTACATATTATCATATCATTATGAAAGTAAAATCTAATGTATTGTATAAAAAAGTTGTTGTATTTCTTGAAAATGCATACGTAGCAAAGTGTGAAGTTACTTTGGGTTTTATATAATAGTTTTAAAGTGCAAAATATACATTTGATGTTACGTGGCTCAGAATATTTTTATGAATATTTGGTATGTGTTATTTCATGTTCTTGATGATGATGATCATCTTTGTATAGTTTTAATGCTTCATACATTTATTCCAGAAAATACATAAATAACAATGTTGCTAAATAGTATTTACAGATAATGAATATTCGTCTTGTGTTTCAGGGTCCAGAAGGGCCGCTGGGTAGATCGGTGAGTGGACAGTTTCTTCTTCCATGCAACTGGCAGTAGTAATAGTAATCTTTATTCGTGCACCCAGACAATATAAAACCTCGTTCAGGAGTGTCTACATTATTTTAAAAGCTAAATATGAAAACTGAGCATTGAATAATAGAACAACTATGAATTACAATTCAGGACTTGGTACAGGGCAGTTTGATTAATAATGCATTTGCCAAGGCTGTACTAACAATTCAATTAAAACATCTGAGATATACAGATAAACAGTAGATAAGTCATATTTCCTGTTTGTGTTTTGACTTTGCCTACACTAAGACCTTAATTTCAATGTATCTAATAATCTGTGTTCTGGTCAAAACAAATATTATGACAATGTTTCTACTCAGTGAAAACCGAACATGTTTCAACAATAATTTCCACTGTTTTTGCCAATAGTAATGTTTGTGAAATCACTCTAAGCTATAATAGTCCACAGAGATATCTTCTTCCCTTTGCTCAGTTGTGAGGTGGGGTCCACGTCACTTGGTAGCTTAATAATAGTCCACAGAGATATAACAGTCAAAATGTTGCTTTCAGGGACCAACAGGGAAAGGTGGCCGACCAGGATTACCTGTAAGTGCTACCCGTGTCATACTTGTCATTGTCTGTAAGTTAGCAACACATTACAATGTAGGACTGATCTAAGGAACTGACTTCTGTATATAGACATATGGCAGGGAATGGATATGGACATTTGCCCGTAAGTAACCAATGTTATTTTGGTTCCTTTCATGAAACAGAAACTGTTAAAAGTAGATTCTGATGGTGCCAGTTTCGTTGTTTCACCTAGCAGCCATTTTAGAGGTTGAGGCTCCTAGAGTATAGCATATCATGTGACACACGAATGTCATGTGACAGTGTCAGAGGCTGTGCGCCCAGTTACTGTCGCCTGCCCAGACTGTAGCACCCACTTGCTCCATGCCCAACTGTCTGTTGTATGCACTCATCCCCATTGCAGGGTAAAGATGGCAAAGACGGACTCCCAGGACCAAAGGGCGACATGGTGGGTACAGGCATGCTTGATGTACCCCGCTCCACTCTGGTCGACTCCACCCCCTCAGTCTGTCACCCCACTGTCCTGGCTGTGTGCCTTGTAATCGTGTCTGCTTTCAGCCGTTGTCTTCAACTTAACAGTTGTTGCCCTTTTGAATATGTAATCGCCAGAAAGTTTGCAAACAATCTGTATCGATAAACTTGATAAATTTGAAGAAATATTTTCCCGTGCGCTATTGTCTTGTCATTGTTGCTGTTACTTTCATTTGGACTTCTTTGAATTTTGGATATCACACCACTTAGGAATCCGTTTGTAGTGGTTTGTACTGTTTGACATTGATGTGAAAACTGTCTTTTCCAACGAGTATTCCACTTTGTTATCTATCTAACTTGAACTTCATTAAATAACATTGACCTAGTATACCAGTTTTAAGTTTTAAATAAACATAATACATCTCAAACCATTGCCTTTAGCTATTGGGCCACATTTCTTACGTTTCCATCTTGAGACGTAATTCTAACTGTCCATCTGGTGTCCCAGTTACCCTCAACAAGCCCCCTCCTTGACGGTGTATTTACCCCAGTTGGGGCTAACAACCCCCTCTGTTGTGATGTGTTGGTGTTACTGTCTGGTATTGTTGTTGCAATGTTCACTATTATACCGTCATTTAGTGGCTTGTCTAAGTTTGTTTACTAAGTAACTGTTTTTAGTTAATTTAGTTCTATATCTGACTAGTAATTCTTGTTGTTAGTTTACACATATTGTGACCATGCAAGTGACTAAGTTGCAATTTGATATGATGTGTATAATATGTTATTTTTTGATTAAGTGACTTTAAGCAACTGTTCCTCCATTGCTTACAACATGACCTTTGACTTCCATGATTTGACCCAGTTTTTGTTTGTGCAGGAGCAATACCATTAGTTCCTTTAATGACAAAGCTAACCTATGCTAGCACCCCTTCCTGGTACATCCTGACGGAATAGCAGCACTAGTCTGTGATAACATTAGCTACTAGGTTGTACAGACCAGGTAGAACATGTGACATGAGGTGATCAGTTGCTCCTTTTACTAGTTCATTGTCGTTGACCTCTGACTTTGTAGGGTGACAAGGGCTTGTCTGGACCACCGGTGGGTCTTTACTTACATATGTTGGTCTTTCCCTCTTCCGCCCTTCTCCCTGGGCTCTGTCTCGTATCCCTGGGCTCTGTCCCTTATCCCTGGGCTGTGTCCCTTATCCCTAGGCTGTGTCCCTTATCTCTGGGCTGTGTCCCGCCACCTTCCTTCCACCTCTGCATGTTCCAACTGCTGAATATGTCAGTGTTTGGGGCCATGGACCCCCCATGGGTTTTACAAAAATCTGTTTTTAAATATAATTGCCAAATTGCAAAGAAGGGTTTGCTTGTGCCATTTGTACATGAATCCTCTGTTGAAGTGTTTTGTGGGGGCAACACCCACCGTCTGTGCCCTGGGGTTGTCTGGTACTTATTCGGGTCAATCCCAGGTCTATATTTAAGCACATTTGTGCCAGAAGCAGTGAGCCTTGGAAACAATAAGAACCAGACGGCAGATGGACAGGAAATTATGTCATATTCCTGCCTCCCTGCGACAGTTCCCTCTCCAGCATTGTTCCACTGAGTTAGAGACAATGAGTCAACGACAGCTTACACATTTACACCTCTCTCAGTTCTGTTACCTCTGCTAGCTGACACACCAGGTAGATGGCACCTCTGGCATTTTGTGTCACATCTGTAAGACACTTCCTTCCTTCTTTCTTTCCACATGTCAGGTGCACATTCTGCATGCTGCCTCTAATCTTGATGAAACAGTCGGGTTGGCCACCGGTTGTACCTATCACACAATTCACAAGTTTACCCACATAAGAAATGTTATTAAAGATAGTAATAATGCTGTTGATATTTAACTACACAGCAGATCATTTGTTCTAAACATTAGTCATTTTCTGAGAGAATGGGTGCTTCCTATTCATTTGACACTGTGTATTTTACTGTGTGCTTTCCTTTAAAATGTGCTGTCAACATTTTCATTGCCTTCGTAATTTAAACAACTCTACTTTAGTCTCCTCTCCTGGTTTCAATATTGTCTGTCCAGTTTGCTGTGTAGTTGGTCTTTTAGTTTGAGAAACTTTGAATGTTAGTTTAGTTCTTCCTTGGACAGCTATCTTGCAACTCATTCTCAAGATCCTGGGGGTATCCTGACATACCCAAAAGGCATCCTGTTCCAGACAAACACTGATTGGTTCACTGTGCCCCCCTCCTACCCTGTCTGTGTACACATACCTGTTTGTCTTGTTTTGTTTATTAATTGTACAAGAGCTGATGTATTATATCTTAGAAGGTTGACATAATATTACTCTGTCTGTGTTCACTATTATTATATTTCTAGAATTTATTTGAAGATGTTTCTAGTTGAAAACAACACATTTCGATGGTTATGTAGTTTATGAAAAAATTATATTAAAATATGGTTTTAGCTGATATAAACTGTGTTAAGAAAATAATAATTTGTTGTTGTTCTCTTGATTCCCTGTCGTCAGAGATGAGGCAGGCCTTGGATCCATTCCATTCCTTGATTTCGGTTTTCTTTTTCTTCCTCTTCTTTTCTCTCACTTATCTTGCACTGCTTTTTCTACCAGTTGTCTCCATTCCCTCTGGCTTTTGCTCTCGTTCTCCACTCCTCTCCCAATCCTTCCAAGTGTCTCTTTACGCAGTCCTCTACTCCTCACTTCTACCTCCTTCCATACATCTCTCTCGTATTGTTGGCCGCAGTTTCACATACTCGGATGCCACTCTATCTCTATATGCACTGGCTGTGTCCCCGTGACATTTCCACCATTTAATGGTCTTCTGCCCCACACTTTTAACCTCCTGCCTCTTCTGTTTACACACAATAAAAAGAGGGGCTTGTTTTGCATAGTCACGTGTTCCCCAGCGATGACCTTACAGTCCTTCACACGTCACATATACTGTCTCCTCACTACCAGCAGATCCAGCTCTGTCTTATGGTCATTGGTGGCCACTTCTATATAACAACTGTTATTGTCTTAATAGGAGTCACAGACCCCATCTAATTTGAAACTACACTGCATTTGTATATATGAATATATATGCCTATTCATGTTACGTTAATTTGATATTATACACATATTGTAATTGGGGTCTAAATAAAACTTTCTTGTTCTTGTTCTTGTTCTTGGCTTTCTCTCTTTTGGAAGAACGACCTGGCCACTACCAGCCCATTTCACATCACCAATTCTACTAGCTCCCGGCCCTCTCGGTTTCTCGTACCCTATCCGAATCTCCCGACCGCACCCTCTTCTACCTCTGCTGAACCCACGTGTGCATTAAAGTCACCAGCTGTGCACATCCTCACATGCACTTCTACTGCTGCCATCATTCTCTCTAGCTCTTCTCTCAAAGCCCTTCTCTCTAGCTCTTCTCTCAAAGCCCTTCTCTCTGGCTCTTCTCTCAAAGCCCTTCTCTCTGGCTCTTCTCTCAAAGCCCTTCTCTCTGGCTCTTCTCTCAAAGCCCTTCTCTCTGGCTCTTCTCTCAAAGCCCTTCTCTCTTGCTCTTCTCTCAAAGCCCTTCTCTGGCTCTTCTCTCAAAGCCCTTCTCTCTGGCTCTTCTCTCAAAACCCTTCTCTCTGGCTCTTCTCTCAAAGCCCTTCTCTCTGGCTCTTCTCTCAAAGCCCTTCACTCTGGCTCTTCTCTCAAAGCCCTTCTCTCTGGCTCTTCTCTCAAAGCCCTTCTCTCTGGCTCTTCTCTCAAAGCCCTTCTCTCTGGCTCTTCTCTCAAAGCCCTTCTCCCTGGCTCTTCTCTCAAAGCCCTTCTCCCTGGCTCTTCTCTCAAAGCCCTTCTCTCTGGCTCTTCTCTCAAAGCCCTTCTCTCTGGCTCTTGTCTCAAAGCCCATCTCTCTGGCTCTTCTCTCAAAGCCCTTCTCTCTGGCTCTTCTCTCAAAGCCCTTCTCTCTGGCTCTTCTCTCAAAGCCCTTCTCTCTCCCTCTGCCCTTTTGTGTTGTCTGTTTACTAAGCAATACTCTGTGTCTTGAGGTATTCACATGGGTGACAAACTCTCAGGTAATCATAAGCTTTTATGCAAGACCAGGGATTGTTGTTCATGTAGTTTGTTTGTAAAGGATATGATTTGATAGAGCTTGTGTCAGTTGTGTAGATTTGAATAAAGATTTTCGTTGTGAGACATCTCACAACTACCATAAGAGGTACAAGAACATGTGAAAGACCCAAGGTGATGGTGTGATACTAGACCATGACTAAGACCTGTCACAGACCTCTCTTACCACTGTGAGAACTGACCTTTCAGGGTAGCCGTGGACCAGAGGGGTATCCTGGTGAACCGGGGCCTGTGGGACCCCCGGGAATAATGGTGGGTTTATGGGTGGCATGCCGTCTTACCCCAGACTCAGCTTCAGAAATGTATAATTTTCTGATCTTATGAGTCTAGAAAAATAGCCAAGAATCTTTTATAAGATATGGACATAATTGGTGACCATGTAGTTGTATGAAAATATCATTTGTCTAACATATTCCTTTTTATGGGTATATTTAACTGAAAAAAAATGCTGGTTTGTGAAATGGACCAGTTTATATATATATTTCTCTTACCAAATGAATATACATATTATTTGTTAGCAGAATCAGAAACATATGTAAATAATTAGTATATTCATTTGACATGTGAGATGGTTGCTAATTATGGCCATGTGTTTGCCTAGTTGGTACAATTTGATTCAGCTGTGAAACACCTGCGTAGAAATCTGGATGAATCCCAGCTGTATCCCAGTAGGTTCTTTCATTTGGTATTACAACATGCTGAAAACTGCTTCATATTATTTATCACATAGGTGCTTGTTTAATCGTGATAACTTATCAAAACCATGTTTATTGATTTCTAGTTATAATACCAAATGCAAGTTATCCTGACAGGTCGTAGACAAGTGTTATTTGACACACAACGCCAGTGATGTGTGAGCCTTTCTCTGAAGGAATCTGACATAGTGAGTGAGAATATTCCACCTGGAGAAAGGCTCAGTCTGTGTGTGTAAACATTGGGAAGAGATGTTATGAGAGTTCTTGAATGTTTTAGAACTCGTGGTTGGTTTTGCAAAGGTTACATAAATGTTAGTTTACATGTGAAGGGTTTCAGAGTAAAATGTGACATATCCATTTTTTTGTCTTGGACAAAAACTCATTTTTGTGCTTCATCCTTAATTGGAGCACCAGTAACAAAATTGTGCGTGATATTGGTATATCTTAAGAATACCAAATTATGGCGATTTATAGCAAGGGATGAGAACTTTTTTATATTTCAGTTATGAAATTTCACCCAGTCAAACATGTCACCCGAATTGGCACTGATTGCATTTTGCACTGAAAGCCTTTATGTGGAAAAGTGTGTTTTAGAGATAAAATGAGTTCTCCATAGCCAGGGCATGTTCTGCTGTCAGACACTATATGGTGTCCTTGACCCTGTCGCTTATAGGGTGAAATAGGTTCCCCAGGGTGGCCAGGGAAGCCTGGGAGAGAGGGAAAGCTCGGCCCTCAGGGCTTTAGGGTGGGTCAGATTTGCTAATTCAGCATCTATGTTGTACGTTTGCAACTATGTGGTTTCTCTGTGGTTTTTAACGTTGCCTTTGTTATAATCTAACTAAGTTAATTAACACTGTTAAATACGATGCAACTACAATCACAGGATTCTAATTATGTCTCTAATAAATGCTATTAGAGTAGAGAAGCTGATATTTATACTTGGGAACCAAAATTGAGGGCAATTGTATTTTGCAGGTAATATACTTGCATCAAAAAGCAGCAAATCATGAATATAATCTTGATCTCTGCCTGTTGGAAAGACCAAAGCAGATCTCTGATATAAATGCAGATTATTCAATTACGAAGGACACGGCAACATTTTATTAGAAGCAATGAAAATATCAAATCACTTAAAGTAGCTATTTTAAACCTTTTGTTATGTTATACTAAAAAGAATAATTATTTGTAATTAATAGTTGATATTTGGTTTGTTTTCAGTGTTTTAATATATGTGATGGAATCACCAATTGTCCTATGGTAATATCATCTTTGTGATGTTTAATTATAATTTTTATTTACTTTTTAAAATGCAGCCATAAAGTGGTTGTTACCTAAAATATAACTATAATTCTTTCAATACAATTTTAGCAATATTCTGTTTATCGTTTGTTTTTATATCACCATACTGTTTTTGGTTTTAAGTAAATATGTAAATTATTAATAATTGTTCATATTTTGATTTTATAAGGTCATCGTCATGTATAGCTTTAACTTATGATGCTTATATATTTCTATTGTATAGTGAGTTACCTTTAAAGACTGCAAAGGTTGGCCATTGTGTCAAAAGGGAGGTTAGGGGTGTGTTTACTTAGAACACAGGCGTGTTAAATGGTGTGTTGATTATGTGGTTATTGTTGCATGGCCAGGCGGAATTAGGCATGGCTTTTGTAGACGAATATGTTGTATAGAGTTGAAGTTGACAAATAATCATAACTGATATTGTATTTATAACTAAGTAACTTTTTTATGTAACATGGTTTCATGGTCTCTGAGTCTCTTGTTTCAGTGTCTGTGCATGGGATATATTTAAACTACATTGTAAAATATTTATTGGTTGTATTAGAGTACAAAAGATGCCTTAAACGTGATGTTAAGTTGATGTGACTGATGGCTGATATCATCTGACTATTTGAAGATACTGGAGGAACTAATGACTTCAGTGGTTGCAATGTCTTATGTATAAATGCAGTAAAGAAAATCATTGCAATATTTGATGTAGAAGTAATGAATCCCTACAGGTGAGTGCTGTAGTCATCACTATCATGTTGTGTCACTCAATTCCATAGCCTCACAGATGACATACATCACCTTGTCTCCCTCCCACCTCCTCCTCCTCCTCATCCTCCTCCTTACACATCTTCTACACAGTTGTACTCATTTATTTCCAGCGCCTACTTCCCACGCCTAGGTCTGCCAAGTTTCCCCCGAGGACAAACACAACATGTGTTTGTTCTTCTCCCACTTGGGACAGACCATAACCCCCCCTCCATCTTCCCAATTGTTCACATGCTCCGTGCCGTTTCAGGGCTCATCCAACCCCAACTGCACCTCCGGGGGCTGCCGTGGCACCCTAGTTGGTCCCGCCGGTCCACCGGGTCCCCCTGGAGAGGCCGGTCTCCCAGGCGCCAAGGGAGACCCCGGTTATCCTGGCAAACCCGGGTTCCATGGTGAACCCGGAATGCCAGGTCTTCCTGGGTACAAGGGGGAGAGAGGACCAGTGGGACCCCATGGGTTGCATGGTCCCCCGGGGAAGAGTGGTCCCATTGGTCCCCAGGGACCAGAGGGTCTGCCAGGTTTACCAGGAGAGCCAGGGACGTCAGGGAAACCAGTGAGTCGTCTACGCGTAACTATGGCAACCCATTTCAGCTTACAGATTCCTTCTTCAGTGGAATATGACTTTATTGGTCGTGTGCTCATATGTAAATGGCTTCTCCGATATATTATATTGTCACAGGTAAAACATTTGTTGTGGTTTATGATGTGTTCATATAAAAACATTGTTAACTAATGATTTTTAATTAGTATTAGTTTAATCAGGTGTTTAGCTAATTTGTGTCATGATTACATGCTTGCAAGTTCAATAACATTTTGTTCCCAATATATGGTAATAATAGTGCTTCTGTTTGTTGATTTAGCAGTACTAACCTTCTATCTTTGACTGTTTGATTGTGTGAGAGTGCTGTAATCCTTAACCCAGATATACAGGTAAATAAAAAAGAAACTTGTTATGATACATTATTGTTGTTGTTTTCTAACAGCTTAGTTTTAGTACTAACCCAATAACTAGTACAATTTATCATTTTATTAACAATCTAACAACCTTTCTCTCTCTTGTTCCTTCCTTAATACCCACATTTTGTTTTGAACTAACACGGGAACAAATTGTTTTGAAATAAAACATTATTTAACTTATGCAATAGTATAGTTTAAGCAATAGAACTAGGGAAATTTGTTTCTAGAAAAAAGACATGATAAAGCACTTGTATGCAAAGAGTAATAAATTATTATTGCAAACCTGATTTATATCGCCATAACCTTTTGATAATTTCTCTTAAACAAACACAATTGAATGTACCACTTAATTTAAGTTTTCCTTTGGTTATAAATAAGCTAAATAAATTGATTGATTGAATGATTAAATGCAGATCTGGTAGAAGCCATTTACGATGGGGCACTTTCAGTAAAGTGTATTCTCTCTTGAAGAAGCATGAACACATTGGCGTGCATTTTCAACATCTTTGTTCTGACAGAGGTTTTATTATTTATGTAGGTAAAAGTGGTGTTTTGGTTTGAAGCCTGTTTCCGTGATGACAAAACAGTGTCTGCGTCCCTAAATGGTGACAACATATTAGCAGGAGTTTGGCTTTATTGCACCATTGGAACATGATGTGAAATATTAAGTTTGTTTTTGACTTGTTGTGGTTTTGTGAATTCAGTGGCTTGAGGCTTCTATCTAAGAGACAGCGAAACATTTCTGAACATTCTGTCGCCAAATGAGAAACACGGAGGCATTCTCAGAGACTGAAAAATTCAGCAATGTTTTGTCTACAAGCAAAAGAAAACACTGTATAATTTGGAAATGCAGGCCAATGGATCGTGCACGTGCGTGACCGAATTTCTCTTTTCCCACCAGCCGCTGAATGATTGGATGCTGCCCTGCAGAACGCCCTCTCGTGGCATCGTTGATTGATGCGTTCTGCATCTTGCGTGACTTGTGCCCTGCACGCTGCTGCCATCTATGGGCAGGAATTCTGGGTAATGTCACGTCAAGTTGACAGACATTCCCACGGATTCCCGTGTCGTATTTTCCCACATTGTTACCTTTGTGCTTTCTCTCCCCCAACCTCACAGGGTGCCAAGGGGGACAAGGGAAACCCCGGACACATTTCAACGAGGTCGCGGAATGGAAACAACTTCCCAACGACATTTGTTGAGGGTCCACCAGGACCCCCTGGCGAGACTGGAAGCGCGGGAGGGAAGGTGAGATAGGAGGGTGTTTGACCATCGCAATGTGTCACTAGTAACTTGTACTAAATGTCAGGAAATGAGAGTGTTCAGAGGTCGCATGAAGATCTGGAAGATGCCTCTAGAATCAGTCGCTCTTAGTCAGCTTCACATCATGAATCGCTTTATTTGTGGGTTCTCTCTTCTGTGGCGCTGCTGGTTAAAGTTAACATAAGATGGAAATTGACCATCTAATTTCCCCATCATTAATGTCCAGTTTTTATAGCATAGTTTTTTGGTGTGTATTTTTTATTCTGTCATCTATAATTCTGAAGTAATCACCCACAAAATATGTGCACGAAATGGTGACAGTTGGCATGCATCTTTTGTTACTTCGAGAGTTTTGTATTGTTACAGAGATGTGTTCAGGCTTTTATACACTGAATTATGTTGATTGTTTACTAGAGCGAGTGTGTACAGCACCGGGACATATTTACAACAAGCAATACTTGGATATTAAATAATAAAAAAACTATGTGGTTTATAAATGTATGTTTCATAATTTACATATATCCACATTCACTTTTGTTTTAATTGTGCATATCTTTACCACCAAAATGTGGTGTAATAATCACTTCAAAAAGCATACTTTGACTATTATCTCTTTAATTTGAATATTTCTGGGCACACATCATGAAATAGCTTAAACAGTATAACATGATTTTATGATAAAAAATCTATGTTTTGCCTTTAAATTTCAGCAATAAATGCTGCTGGAAATAACAAACCACTTTTTAGCAAAATTTCTAATCAGATTGCAGGTAGTATTTGTTGAGGTACTGTACACGGCATGCATACGTAACGGTGGACATTTGCATGTGATCTGATGCATGGTTTCTCTGTGTGACTTGGGACCACAGAAACAAGTGAGAGCGTGTCAGATTAAGGTGCTGCGCCAGTTGTCACGGCGACAGGCGCTGGGCATGCTGGTATCTAGGTCAAGGTCATCTCATAGACGTCGCCATGTCAGGAGTCATGGCGGCCAGGACAGTGGAGAGTTACAGTCAGTTCGCTATCACCTCAAACAGTTGCATGAGGTATCTTCAGGACAAGGCTTCGTAGCATTTGTTGTTACTCTTTAAATAATATTGTTTAAAATTGTGTGTTGTCTTTAATCTAAACAGTTTTTGACATCATTAATTTTGTATTAATTACTCAAACACCTGTTAACACTGGAAATAGAAAACATGTTGACGTTGTTTAACAATTTGTTTGATTAATTAGCTTCAAAAGTAGCATGCACTATAAAATAACATTATTTGTGATTGGCCATTAAAAGTAACTAACTAATATAGTAAATATTCTTTCTTCAAGCTCCCTATATAAAGCGATGAGGCTAATTTACTAATACAATTATCAATTAACTGTTGATTTGTTTGATTTGCATACAACCTATTTCTTGTACAAATTAACATGTTATCTGACATGTTATCTGCCTTGTCTGTAGAGTTGATTGATTCTAAAGCGGATTTTGAGATCAAACCAACATATAGAATTATACATTCAATTTAAGTTGAATTGGATTACATCTAAGGCCAAAACTCTGATTTATTTTTAGTTCAAATAATAATTATGTTGTTATTTCAGACAATCAGTATGTACATATAAAATAATATAAACAGAAACACACATTGTATACAAAGCTAACATCCATCAAGATACATGTCCTTCTCCAGCTCTCCTGTAACCAAACCGTGGCGTCTGGTAGACCTTTCACACATACGTCACGATGTAATGAAGTCACTTCCTGCAGTGGTGTATACTAGAGGTGTTCAGAATGTACACTAGAGGTGTTCAGAATGTACATTAGAGGTGTTCAGAATGTACACAGCTAACATAGGCCTGGTGGTGGTTCTAATTGCTTTTGTCGCAATTCCTTCGGAGGCAGCACAGTTTGTACCATTCTCCGGTGGTGTCATCACAGAACTATCCCCTTTGACCTTCCCTTGAGGACTCTCCTGTTTGGGTTATGTGCATGTTGAGGAGTATTATTATAATTTTACAAACCATAACAACATGAAATATGACAGCGTGAATTTAATATTTATGTTATTTTATTGTGTGTCTTTATTATGCTTCTGTGCATGACATTTTTATACATCTAATAGTGTATTATACATATATATGTGTATATATAATTATATATATATCAAATCAAAATCAAATCAAATTTTTTGCAACAACAAACAGCAACATAAACATATGTACACAAAACAGTCATTTAAAAAAGTAATGTGTTGCATGAGGTCACATGGCATGTTAGATGCCGTCTTCCTGTGATCCCACAAGGATAAATGTAAACTACGACACACAAATACACGTGTATGATAACTACATTACAACGATGACTGTGTGACAGCAGACTGAGGGTATGATGGAATGAATAATAATAAAAAACATACAAAATAATTGTATGAGATTTGTCTGAATCCAACGTAGATATAAAACACCTCTAACTGCACTCCACATATATCAGATTTAGGCAACGAACATAGTTAAGATAGTTGTCTATATATTGTTTGCATAATAAAACTAGAATTTTGGCCTAGATTTAATGTTTCGTATTTAATAATCAAGATTATTCCATATTTTTATGAACTTATGTTTAGATAACCTACATGAAAAATGTGTCATGGGTTTCTCTGTATGTAAGAGGATATATTGTCTGGTAAGTCTGATATTAGTGGCTAAGTTCTTTTTTGGTATATAATATTTAAAGGATTTAGGCAGTGTATTATGGTGATAGTCATACATAAATAACAAGACGTGCAACCTGTATATATCGGCAAATTTAAGTATATTTTCAGATTTAAGAATAGGATTGGTGTAACTTCTGTATCTTTTTTTTATTAGTTATTCATATAGCGCTTTTTGTAAAATTTCTAACTTCCTTACAGTATTTCCATTTCCCCACACTTGTACACCGTAAGTTAAATGACTTAATTAAGATAAAATAGAATGTTTTTAAAGCATTATGTGGCAGAACATTTTTCATTCTATTAATTACAAAAATTGCTCTAGATATTTTAGAACTGATTAAATTATTATGTTTATTCCATGTTAAATGTTTATCAGTATGTATTCCCAAGAACTTCACTGTTTCTTCTTTGTTATGTTTACCAACATGATTAATAACTTTCCTGTTTATTTTAATACAATTATTTACCTGGTATTTGCAATTTGGTGGACTAAATATGCAAGCGTGTCATTTTAATATTTAAAAACAATTTATTGGCACAAAGCCAATCGTACAAATATATCAATTGTTGGTTTACACTGACCCAATGGGTAGACAGTTGTGTCATATGCAAAAGACAATAAATTCAAAGATGTAGAATTAGTTATATCATTGATATAAATTAGGAATAAGACTGGTCCAAGTATGGAACCTTGGGATACTCCACTTAGAATGTTTTTTGCGATGATTGACATTTCTGTATCTCAGTAGATTGTTTTCGATTTGATAAATAACTGGCAAACCATTTATTACATATTCCCAGAATTCCATAACAATTTTTTCCATTATTTTAGAAATCGCAGGTATAATACTTATAGAAAGTTCTATAATTATTAAACATTTTGTTGTTACCTGATTTAAAAACGAATTACTTTTGCAGATTTTAAGTTTTTAGGAACAATGCCCTTGACAAAGGATTGATTTAATTATGTGCTCAAGCGGAGTGGCTACTTCATGTATGGTTGCTTGTAGTAATTTAGTAGATAAGCCGTTGAATCCTTCGGTGCATTTACTTTTAAATTTGTGTACAATTATTTAAATTTCAGTTGTCTGTGTGGGTTGCATGAAAAATGTGTGTGTCAATTTGCATAACAGGAGAGCTACTGAGTCGCTTATTGATTTACCTCTGCCAACAAAAACTATTAAATTCTTGTGCAATTTTGTTTGGATTCAAATTTTGTCCGTTTATGATGAAGGTTTCAGGTAGTTTGGAGAATTGTATTTGTTTATGTATTGCCTGTCGTAATACAGCCCATGTTTCTTTGATATTGTGCTTACCGTCTTCTAATATGCCTGTGTAATAAGTACTTTTTGCTGCTCGTTTAATCTTATTAAAGACTACAATATTGTCTCATTCAGTAACTCAATTAGCTGTAATGTGAGGACCTCTGGATCGTCTCAACTGTTTTGGCATGTTGGCACTGTGGTGGATGTTGTGTAATCACAGGTGTAGCGATTGTTGTTGGGCCTTGGTAGTTGTTACGTAACCTTGGTCTGTTGTTATGTAACCTTGGTAGTTGTTATGTAACCTTGGTCTGTTGTTATGTAACCTTGGTCTGTTGTTATGTAACCTTGGTCTGTTGTTATGTAACCTTGGTAGTTGTTATGTAACCTTGGTCTGTTGTTATGTAACCTTGGTAGTTGTTATGTAACCTTGGTAGTTGTTATGTAACCTTGGTCTGTTGTTATGTAACCTTGGTAGTTGTTATGTAACCTTGGTAGTTATGTAACCTTGGTCTGTTGTTATGTAACCTTGGTCTGTTGTTATGTAACCTTGGTCTGTTGTTATGTAACCTTGGTAGTTGTTATGTAACCTTGGTAGTTGTTATGTAACCTTGGTCTGTTGTTATGTAACCTTGGTAGTTGTTATGTAACCTTGGTAGTTGTTATGTAACCTTGGTCTGTTGTTATGTAACCTTGGTCTGTTGTTATGTAACCTTGGTCTGTTGTTATGTAACCTTGGTAGTTGTTATGTAACCTTGGTCTGTTGTTATGTAACCTTGGTAGTTGTTATGTAACCTTGGTCTGTTGTTATGTAACCTTGGTCTGTTGTTATGCCGCATTCCAATCACCTCGTGTAGACTGTGAACATGACTTCGTAACCCATATTTGACCCAGTTGCATAAATTTACAAGTGGTAAACTGGAGGAGCTCGTGAACTTTCCAGTTTGTCAAGTTGTGTTTACGATATAAACGAGCCCATTGGAACGCAGCATTATGCCTGGTCAACACTTAAGAGTGTCGTAGTCCTACAGAAGCATTCACGGCGTGGGCGATCGATAACTGGCTCGTTTCAGATTGTACCATTAAATTTCTTGCAAATACAACAAACTGTCATTCTTCTTCTTCGCAGTCAACTCACCAAACCTTTCTCATGTCCGGGATAGTTACCCTGCACACATCACAGCGCCTAGGACGTTTGTGGTACGTCAGAAATCACGTAGAGATAGTGGACAGGTCTGCACGTGCACGTGTATGGATGTTCTTGTCCTATATATATACATGTATATACATACATCTATATATCTATGTATATATATACATGCATGCATATCCTATCTATGATGTGATATATTATTTAGATTAACTTATTTGTCCGGGTCTATACTAATGTATTGTGTGACCTTGCAGGGTGAAGTTGGCTTGCCTGGACCAATGGGTCTGGGAGTAAAGGGAGACAGGGGGGACAAGGGCAAGAGGGGGCGCAGAGGGCGCAAGGTGAGTGGCAGATGTCTACCAGGGTTATCACCCGACACAGACAACTCTAAGGGGGCAGAGTAAAACCTGTATACTAGAGGAGATAGTGTGAGACCGTACTCCGTGCTGTGAGTGGGTGAGCCGCCATTGTTACGTCATCTGTGGTAGGTATATCTGCAACTCTATGCAATCTTCTGTTATTTATGCTGCGTAGTTTTGCTCTCTCAAGGTGATTGGTTCTAGAATGTTCCTGTGTTCTTTAGTGCTGCTCGCTCTCTTGAATCTAGCTGAATGGTACCCAATAGAGGAGCTTAGAATATGTCATGGCTGTTTGTCCAAACTTATCTGGAAAGGTACCTTTAATATCTGTGAAAATCTACAAACGTTATAGCATTGATGCATTTAATGAAATTTGTGCAAGATAAATTTGAAACTTAAACCTCATACCAGACAAACCAAATTGATTTAATCATTATTAGAAATGGTGATTTCCAATTATAATATTGTCATGTATTGGGTACTACGCAGTATGTCTTTTTGGTGATAGCCACTACTTTACATTGTTGCATTTCTTATTAAATGGATTCATTTACCATGGTTACTGATGGTAGAATTACTTTATAATTATGAAGTAGTGTTCTTGTCTTTTTTGTTAAATCTATAATTTTTTAATATTTCAAGTAAGTTAAAACTTTTCTTTTGTAGAAAAATTTGTACCTTTTATGATGTGTCGAACAGTGTAAATGTACAATTGTACACTCGGTTTTGTTCGTGTTCTTAGTTTGTGTCGTTTTGTTTGTTTTAACAACTTTGCTACTATGCCCCGTGCAGGCCATAGCCGGGCCTAAAGGGGAACCAGGGGAGTTTGGCCACCCCGGGCCAATGGGCCCCCGTGGCCCTAAGGGAGATCTCGGAGATTTAGGTTTACCGGGGCCACAGGTAAATCACTTGTTTCAGCCTCTGCATGTCACCTCTGAGAAACAGAGGCAGATGTTATGTAACGTTATATTATTTCTTCAGTTCAGCAATTGTTAGATTTAGATCAATTTATAGTTATTTTAGGTTATTGTCTTAATTTGTTTTCTTGATGTGTTTTAAGGGTTTATGTTGTCTTAAATACTTTGACTTATATGAATTATTGTTGTGAAATTATGAGAATCCTTCTCATCAAGGAACAAATGTCTGTGGTCAAATGCAGCCTACTCCAACTATACTTATCCAGATGTTCCAACACTTGTGTTTTAAAGAAAATCAATAAAACTCCTGTGAGGAAACTTCAGTGGCAAAGCTAACAATACAATACAATACAACTTTATAACAGTATCACACATGTTATTTGACATATCTGCAACAGCAAAGTTACACTCAAAATTACTTCCATATTAAGAACTATATTTATTAATTGCTCTATCCCCATATGTGAATCGTCTCTTGTATCAATGAATTCTGACACATCTCCATGTTGCTGCTGATGTTTAAGGAACGATAATTTTGTAGACATTTTACTATGGAAAATAAATGAGACAACAACTTGATGTGGGTTGACAAAGTCCAGGTCGACTAAGTAAACACACAGGTGTCATGTTCAAGTAACTGTCGCTGGGTCATAGGGTGAAGTGGGGCCGGTTGGTCCAGCGGGTGCAGACGGAAGAAATGGAGAGAAAGGCATTATGGGACCTCGCGTGAGTGTCGCATGACCATGCAAGCATGCATGCACATTCTGTGTGTTCAGTGCATGCTGCACATATTGGTTACTGCTGACGTTTTGTAGCTGTACAAGAAATGGGTACATGTTGTTGTCAGCATTGCTGTGTTGTCAGCACTGCACGGGTTAACAGCATGTTTGTGTTGTCAGCATGGCAGCTCTGTCAGAGTGGGAAACATTGCCAGGAATCCAGGATGGTTAGTCGCATGTCAGTGTCAGCACTATAGCAGCCATCATGGTATATTAAGCGCATAGTTTTTATCTATATGTCAGCATGTTACCAAATCAGCACATCAGTATTGCCAGCATTGTGTGCATGCTAGCATTGGTGTGACAGACTCAGACCAAGCCTTGGTACTTAATACAGCATGTCAAGTTGTATCATCTGTGGCTGAAGGAAGTGGTATATATTCGCTCGCATCGTTTTCACCTTATTCTTTAAGTAGTTGAAACAATGCAGAGATTCAGAAAGATATAATGAAGAAACAGGAATATACAGAATTAAATTTATTTATAACATTCGCTGCTAAGAACTTATTACCCTCTGTCAGTGGCACATTTGTTCATGCAGACACTTCATCAACTTCTATTGAAGCAAATAACCAGACTGCACAACAGCAGTTTGCTATTATAACTCCATCCATTACTCAGCTCCCACCACTGTCTATAGCTAGGTACTCATTTACACATCTGAGTGAATGTGTGCAAGATAGGGTGAATAAAACTGCCCAATTTACAATACAACTACTCTCGATAGACAGCCGACACTCTACCTACTGTAGCTTAAGTCTGAGTCAGTTGAAGAACTGTGGTCAGTTTCAAGAAGATGGACGAGCTGAAGGGGCATGCAGCTTTCATTTGGTGTTAACTCACGTGTGTTGTTGAACCTGGTTAGTCACTGAGTGTGCATGTTTTATTGTTACTGACAACTGCCTCTGCACAACACCAGTAGCCTCTTGCTTATAAACACATTTAGACACAGACACCTTTAAGAGTTTTAATAATGCGAAGATGTTACTAAGAAACATTTCACAAAAGGCATCACACCATAATGACTGATGGAATCTAGAGGAGTAGTGGTGTAAGTTAGATGTATGTTGGGTCAGTCTTTCTCTTTCATCAAACACTTATCATCCAGTTAGTTTGTGTATTTTGTACCTCGCCACATTAGAAAAGAATCAGTTAGTTGTGTGCTCCCAACCTAATTTGAGATTTCAGGGAATTGCTTGGCTTTCTACAAGATACAAACAAAGGAAACAGAACATTTCTACATCGTACATGGCAGACTTAGACTGCACTTGGCAGACTCAGACTGCAGTTGGCAGACTCAGACTGCACTTGGCAGACTCAGACTGTACTTGGCAGACTATGTCTGAACTTTCAGCATTTCTCCCTTAATAAATAACGTATCTGAAGGTTTTTCATAGGTCTCCACATTTTATTGGATTAGCCAGTTTTTAATCTGCTATGTGGATTACAATCACAGCTTCAAAGCTTCAAAGATCTTGCCAGTTAATGCTTGCCGTGTGTTGTGGGTGTGCACCATGCTCTAAAACAATGATATTGCACCATGCTCTAAAACATTGATAGTGCACCATGCTCTAAAACATTGATATGTTAAACATACATTGCTATATGTGTTCTGAGATCTAGCGTAATTCATACAACAGCTGTACCAGGGTGTGTTTTGTTGTCTGAAAATAATTTAGGAAATATAAACGTCACATACAGTTTAGCAAGACAGATGAGAAGCCATGTATGCCAGAATAATAAACATTATATGTAGAACATTGAGAAGTGTTCTATAAGACTTATATTACTTACAAACAAACACTGGCAGAAAGTGGTCATTACAGTGTTGGAACCATGGGAATAACACAGTTTAGTTACAAGAATTGAAATTATTATTCTATAATGTAGGCAGACAAAGATACTACACATCTAACAGAGACAATGCAATATTGATACATTCTCTCTCTGATCTACTTTAAGGGTTTCTTGGTATCTACTACTACGTTGAGGGTTTCACCAACTCTCGTCTGCTGCTTTAAGGGTTTCGTGGTGTCTCAGCTAGTTTCCTGTGTAGTTGATCTCTGTCACCTGAATGACATGTCTTTCCTTGCTTCACGCCTTCCGCATCCTACAACAGGGTTTCCCGGGGAGAAAGGGTGAGGTGGGAGATCAAGGGCCTACAGGGCGTGATGGGTTAATAGGATCTCCAGGGCTGCCCGGCCCTCCGGTAAGTGTCATCACCCCAGCGGGGTAACATTCTGCTTCCAGTGGAAGTGTTTATTTTGGTTGTTTACAACAAGAATAAATACTTCCATGTATATGTTTCGTAAATGTCCAGAATGTGATATAATCATAATAGTTATTGTATTTGTTGTCTCGACAGGTTATAATCTGAGAAACCTTATTAAATATTCTTAAATAAAGGTGATTAAAAGGAAATGAGACGTTGATCAGCATTGATTATGTTAAAGGAAGCAAAAGGAAACTTGTTTTCATAGGTCTTCACATTTTATTGGATGCTACAAAGTTTTGCCAAAATATATGGGTTACCAAGCATTGTAAACTAGACTAGTAATCTCGGTTCAGTGACAAGCTAGCTGGAAAGAGTAAACACCCATGATGTCAGGCTTTCTATCAAAATTTCGCTCTCCATACAAGTTATATTATGTGTCTAACAAGGTTATTCTAGTAAAGAACAGGCACTATATTCTTGATTGTAATTGCAAATGATTAGTTTTTATTAATTATGTTAGCTGCATAGGCCCACACAATCGCCTTTTGTTTATTTTTAACGTCAGATAAGTGTATCCATTCATACAGAAACCACTGGTGAAAGTTTGTTTTGAAATTAAGCTGTATATTTATATATATCTTAAACCTAATGTCTGAGTGAGCAGAATGTGAAACTGAAAGTAGACAGGAACTGTTTACACCAATAATGACACGTAAGGTACAATTTTATTTCTTTGTAGTAATACAATGTTTCTTATATCTCAACACACTGGTTTGCTTATCACTATATAAACTGTTATTTGACTGTTGTATTGTCTTTGTGTAATATATGTAGTGTTGTGTTATATACACCTGTACATAGTTATATGTTGATGTAGCATGATAACAAGATAATGCAATATACCAAAATCACTGATAATGGAAAACAAATAGTACAATGATAAATGATATGTTGAATAGTACAGTATATTGGACAAACAAAAACACTGAATCTATAATGTACATACGTGTATTGTGCAACTTTGTAGGGAGAACCAGGGAATCTAGAGGGTGGCAGTGGAGACGGGGTGAGTACATGATGACAGGTAGTTATCATGTCACTTGGTTTCAGCAACATTTTGTAAAATTTTACTACATATTTTGACATCTACGTAGCTCCCTAAGCATGGCAGAGCAAAAGAGAAAAATTGAATGTATATATAAGAGCTTTATCAAATACTATATGTTGCATATGAAAGTTAAGGGTGACCCATTTTATTATCTCCACCACTATAATTCTACTTTTATAATTGAAATGCCTCGGCAGTCGTGACACAACCATCATATTGTCTCCCTATGATGCCACATATAAGGCAATGAATGTTGAGCGACTGTTGTAATTGGACAGAACTAACAGGAGGAGATGTCGCTAATGTTTCAGGTTCCAGGATCGCCCGGACCTCCCGGACCCATGGTGAGTGGAGGAACACGGGCCCGGGAACAACTGGGTGCTACCCACGGCTACACAGCCTGCTTATTCTAATGTGTATTTAAACTGACATTCTGTTATTATCTGAGAAATAGAAAGTTTGCAGGGAGAAAAGAGAAGTATGATTAGTGTTATTTGTTTTATTAATGTTTTCCTGGCGGACTACTCCATCTACTGTTTGAACAACGTTTAAAAATAATTTAAATGAGGTTAACGTTAAATCAGGAAATCAATGTTAGTATATGTTAGTTAAAATAAAATTTTGCAAGTTAAGGCCAAATTACAACAGAGTTAAACGATGTGTCTTTACTATAGTTTTATGGGGAGTTTGTTGTGAAATGAGAAAGAATTTATGCAAATTTAATGGTCATTTAGATTTCTCTCAGTGGCTGCAGATGTTTTCATGGCAATGTTGTTGTTTTTTTTGTTTTTTTTAGACCTTGGTCGTCGGGGGGGGCCATAGGCAAAGCTACAGTTGTATATTGAAATAGTAAATCAAACAACAGCTTCGTCTATGTTGTCGGTTTACTATTTCAATACACTATTAACTATTCTAAGTGTAGCTAATTTTAATTATTATGTGAATGAATGTTTTATTGCAACAAACTAATATATAATGAAATGAAATTGCCATGATACAAAAGAAGGAGTTACACAGTTCATGCATGCACGTATCGTTTGTTCTACTATTTAACTTATTCAAGTTTTAGAGTGTTATTTTTTTATCTCCAAGAATGCAGTGTTGCGTGTTATAAAATAGCTAGGTCTGGAAATGGTAATGTTAACTATAATTATATTAGTAGTGTATATATATATATATATGTTAATATTAAGAATTTTCGTCATCTCTACTCTTTGTGTACAGGGCCCAATGGGACTACAAGGTGCACCAGGAATTAAGGTAAACACTTGATGGATTATCTTATTATTGTCTTCAGTCATTGTCCATTAAAAATATTCTCCCTTCGAAGTATCACAGATGACACTGTTCTTTATATTTCTTGGAAACACTTATAAAATATCAGAAAAGCCATAAAAGTAACATCTCTTGAAGAGTGACACTGACACAAGCAACAACACAGTTCTTTCATGTCGTGGTGAATTAGGAAGTGTTATTCTCTGTGTGCGGTCACGCATGACCAGCTGTGCTCTGGACCAGTGTGCAGCCAGGCGTAACGTCATCACCTGTTACAGTATTGCACAACGGAACTTACTCCTGAAGCTTGCAAAGACCTCCTGCAGACTGTCGGGGTAAGAACCCTCTTGGTGGGGATCAGATGATGGGATAGTTATGGTGGTGGGGTAATTTACTAGCAATGGTGGTAGGTTATAACATCTAGACTGAATGAGGTGGTGGTTGAGCAGTACGACATACTTATTGACCGGTAGTACACAAAAGGGTCAACAGTTGTACATGTTTGCTGATCTTTGGTGGAGGGTAGTTTGATGATCACGATCTGCACTGATATTAACCTGTAGCTTGGCTGCTGTTTGTGCCTTCAGGGAGAGCGAGGGTATGCCGGACAGAAGGGGGAACCGGTAAGGACTCTATTGAATTCGATCTCTCACTGCCTTTTCTGGGAAGACAACATGTTTTACCGAACCCAAGCATGGTGTGACATATATAAATATATAGTCTGTTAATTTATCCACATTGGTATATGATAATAAAACATGTTATTAGGTACAATGAATGTTGAATAACAGAAGATAGCACTGTTTTTTCCCAACCCATGAATGAGCGTGATACTGCCCTTAAAAGGAGAACACCCGTTGCCGTAGCAGGCTAGTTAAGAACATACGTATTTTTGGACGTATGAATAATTATAATGTCATGTCGTAGTTGGTTTGAGCATGAGTCATTGAAGCGCGTTTGCACGAAGCCATGCCTGTTTGCATGAACCCTCCCCAGCTGCATGTCGAGTTCTTTCACAACATTTATGTGTGGTTGGTTTTCGGTTGGTTATTGTATTTTTATGTTGGATTTCAAGTGTAAGCAGATTAATAAATCCATCCATAAAGCAGTGTATTGAGCACTAACACATTAACAACTCATAAAAATGTTTTGCTGAGAGTAACAGCATGTTAAAACCAGTAGCAGCAAATAATATTCGAGAATTTCCTCTCGCACTAGCTAAAGTATGCATATTAATAAAGCTAACATTTTAAATAGTGGCTTTTAAGCAGATAATAACATTCTAAATTTGTTTAGTTTTAATTAGTAATATTATTGATATAATATTTACCTTGAAAACGTGTTTCCTGATTTTTTGAACAGTTCTATTTTAATATAATTCGGGAGTGGTATTTAAAAAATTAGTTTGTAATTTTATTTCTGAAATGTTGAAATTTAATTATAATTCTGTTGCAATATTTTATTTTATTTATTTCAGTATTTTAGCCTTCTATTGCATTTTTGACTGCATGTGATTTGAATGTCTCACGTGGTAGATACAAACAACCTACGTTGATTGTGTGTTCCACACAGCCTGGGTTTCTTTATGTTATTCTTTGCTACATATTGTCTGACAGTCGCCAGAGCTTCTTAGTTGATTTCTGCCTGGATTTTGCAGAATCTGAATTCTTGCCGCATTGGTGTTGCGACATTCGTAGTGATATCACGTGGATTGTGCTGTGTTATCTACATCTTGGTTTTCGTTTGGTTCTAACCATGTCATGCCCATTAGGGTTGGTTTGCTGCATGGTCGTTTCTTTCCAGTGATTTATTTGTTTGTTTGTCATGTTTTAAAGGTAGCTTGTCTGGAAATGGCCGTTGTCATGCCTGCTGTAGTTGACATCAGTGTTGGTGTTATCATTTTGTGTTCGTGTGTTCGGTTGAGTTTGGTCTGAAATATGTTTCAGCTGCTTTGCCACTCTATGTGTATGATTTCATTCTTGTCATCTATTTCTTCTGCAAGTTAATTTGCTTCATAGATTATTGGTACCCAGTATGCCAAAGATCTGCACACACCCACGATTAAGTTATCCTTAAGTAATCGACTTCATAGCAAGCACCCAATTCCATTTTCATTTCTCCCTAATAATCCCATATAAAATAAAACATTAAATACTGTTGATTACAATTTATTTCTTCAATATCGATTTAGCAATTTTTGTGAGACAGCTCATATTACCTATGGTTTCGTCGCCCCTCTCTCTGGTTCACCCCGTTATGTCTTGTCTCCATTGCTTACCCTTGGTGGCCGTGGCTGCCCCTCCTACTACAGGGTGAGACAGGATTATTGGGCGACCAAGGACCCATGGGACTGCCCGTAAGTGACACTTGTCTCTTAGCATGACCTCATTGTCAGCACCGCGCCTGCACACTTGCACAGTCACACAGCGACCGACGTCCGCACCACCACCGCCGGCGGACGATACCAGAGGCACACCCGCATATTAACGTGCACCGCCTCCTCGTTGACACATGTGTTTGAGTTTGTTCGCACCAAATGCACATTCACCGATTCTGCCACCATCTTTCTGTCTACAACCATGACCCGATCCTACTGCGCCATCCACATGCATTATCAGAGGTCACTCAAGGTCACTGTCACATGTCTGTATTTTCCGCTGTGTGTATTCTTTGTGTTCGACGTGGTAGCGATCATTGAAGTTATTTGTTGAGAATTATTCGAACTCGTATAAGGCAATGGTGTTTTAAAATCAGTAAATATATATTAAAGTATGCAGACAAGAAAATAGATAGTCCTGGGAATGAACTGTTAGAGTTTATGTTGATTGATGTGTAAAGCACATGAAGACCTGATGTAATCTTTACTATATGTCGTGTGTTCGGAGTTTCTTTCAAGTATACAGACAAGGCCATAATCGGTTTTCAGCTTGTATCTTCAAAGAAATTTCCAAGTGACAACTTCAACTCGGAAAACCAAGGGATGTGTGACATGTAAAATTATGCAGTTTTGTAAGTAGTTGTAAATGAGATGCAGGTGTTTGGAAAGTCTGATATTGCCTTTATTTAAGAAAGTAAGACAATCAGCTACAATATCCTATTGCAAGTAACGTATCAGGCAAACGAAAAGTATCACAAGAAATGAACAACACATTTATGATGCCATGGTTAGTTTGTGCTAAACAATCGGGCAGTATAAATTCATATTGTCTGTCTTCAGCAGAAGTCGTCTCGGTCTTATAATAACATACAAATGACAGTTAAGTACAGCTGTAGTCCATTATAATAAAGCAATAAACAAGATGTTAATCAAATTCAGAATTCATGTGATATCGACTGAAAACATCTATATAAGTAGCTTAGTAGATTTGTCAATGAACTATGACCAAGCCACTCCATAAAACATTTTGGTATCTGGTAAATCTTGTTAAACTGTGTTCCTGCAACACTGATTTGAATATGTTCAGGCGTCATTTAAAACATGTGTCCATGCACTGGAGACATGATTAAGCTTACTTTGTATAATATCATTGTTTTACCAGTAACTTTACCGGAAGTAGAAATAATGCAATGAAGCTTCAACATTTTAATTATCAAATCCATCATTGTATTGTTTGAAATTGTTATTGTAATTAAAATAAATGTTTCGTTTTGTAAGTAAAGCCTGGCTCGATTATATTAAAGTGTTAAGTTGTTAGAAATGTAGTTAATGTGTCATATATCCCTAGGTTTCCCTGATCATTGAGTGAAGTATGTGTGTAGTAATGTTGTAGTTAACAACTACACAATTCTTTAGTTGATCAAGTATCATTTATGAGACATTTGAACAATTAATTCACAGTGTATCTTGCATAGTTTGCATATTTATAGGAAATTATACATTTCATATTCAATGTGAAATTGCACAATAGCACACGTCTGATTCTTGCAGTTCTTATGCATAATAACTGAAATATATACAGTATACACCAGACAAGAAGTGATGTCATGTAAACGGTAATGACACATTAAGTCCAACATTAAAATAAAAGTGAGTATTTTGTGCTAATTCATGTATTGTCTATATACTACATGAACATGTTTCTTGATAATTGGCAGACAGAAAGATGGTTGTGGTTTTAGACTCCCATTTGGAGATTACCTTTAACATTAATTCTAATCACACGTGATGACTATTGACATCCACGGTTTTATTCTGACCTCACTCGCATGCATATTTACACACTTGTATGCGATGATGCACACACCACACAGACACCACACACGCACGCGCGCACACACACAACATACGCACACAAGTAGCTACACATATTGCTGGCATGCAAACATCGTATACATAATATATGATTGCCAAAAAGTAACCAAATTGGTATGTATAAATGCATGCATGGATTGTTGTATTTTGAACAACAGCAACACCTACTATTTTGTTGTGTCCAGTCTATAGTAACACTAATGAACAGCAGTATGGAAAATCGTTTGCCGCACAGAATTGATATTTGGCTCGAATTGGCTTTCTCACACAACGACGCATGATTGGCATCATTTTATTTTCTACTTATTTGAAATGCACAATAAGATTCGTTGCACGTCCAGTGTTAACGTAACTGTATCAAGAGAGAGAGAGCTGCATGCTGATTCACAGCATCTGGTTGCTAGGTATGTTTGTATAAATATCTGTTGTGTTTGTCCCCTTTGTTCTGTCTCAGGTACGTATTCATATACAATATATATGTTCATGAACATGTGCACATACTAGGTCGTTGACTGCAATCTTACCGCACGCATTTGGCATGTTTTTGCATATGAGCTATTTACAGGTTTTTCGGGGTTGAATTATTACGTGGTTTCAATATGCACCACCCAACTTTTATTCTAATCGGTGGTTAAATTTTTTTTTCTTCACTTTACGTCAGATATGTTATGCCTGTTTTGTCATGTGAACGTTTTATTAATATTTTTAATTGATCATTTGTTGCTAGACCAACTTCATGTCCTGTACTGATTCTCCAAGAGATGGCCAATCGAATATTATCTATATTAGAAAGGGTTTGATTTGTTTCCAGACCGCATGGAGGTAATGGTCTGACACGTGTATTGTTTAAATGTCTTATGGGATAAAGGAGTCAGTTTAAACAGGTTTATGATTTTACTCTGAACATTAAACTGCCTGGTTTAGAAAATTAAATCAAACTGTTTTGATATTGATAATTTTGATTGGCCAGTAATGTACTTTTATTGATCCTTACAAAATTAAACCTGATAATAATCATAAATAATAAGCTATTCACAGGAAATGCATGGGGGTGGAATATACTTATCGATTTATATTACCATAACGATTTAAAACAGTTGCTTATAATTAAGATATATTATACTTACCTACAACAAGTTTTAGCAATGATGTAAACGAATCGTATATATTATTCCTGCAAAGGATTAATGGCTCTCGCATTGTGTAATGTTTTCTGCATTGGGTGGCAAGTTAATAAATGCTACATGATTAACACTGCACAGTGGCAACACTGCACCGTAATGCACTGCACCGTAATGCAATGTACCATAATGCACTGCACCACAAAGCACTGTACCATAATGCACTGCACCGTTCCATGCAATACTGCACCTTTGTGTTCAGTGTGTTTTAAACGCCTCGGTAATTTCTGCACATTGGTGATGGCCTTGTCTTGATGGCTACTGTGCATTCTCTACATTTCTGCATTTTCCAGTTATGCTTGTCCAGAATATATTTAGCAGCAGAATTCTTTATATACGTGAGTACTGGTATGCTGCATAAGATATTTGATAACAAGAACCATTTTTGGTGTGACATTAATTTACTGTAAAAATTGTGTTTCGCAATGACAAGACTTAAAAAATTTGCATTAAATGCAAGATTGGTTTGTTTACTTTAGTAACTTTAAAAATATACAGAACTGAGATATCCGTAAGTGATGAATGAACCAGAAAGCGAGCAGTAAACCTTCCAGAAAGCCATCAAGATTAGGCCCGTTGCCCCACCCCGTTAATCCCGTCGTCACGTGCCGCGTGACCACACCCTTGCACTGTCTGCCTTTGTGTGTCCTCCAACAGGGCGCGCCCGGAATGCCAGGGAAAGACTCGACGATGACGGCAGCCGTAAGTAGCCCTATCCCATTGGCGACGTCACTGCCGATGTCACACTGCGCACAATGTGACATCTATGTTGTTTGCCCTAGTTGCGTTCTCTTCACCTCCTGCGAGAACCCACTGTCTAGGTGTGTGCTGTGAAACTTTCACACTTCACGAGATCTTGCGAGATGTGTGTACGTTACACATATACACTGAGCATTTGGCAGTTGCCATTGCGTTTGCACTCCAGTCAAATGTTGAATCTCTACATATCTTGACTTGATTATTGTATACAGGAGGAGACACACAAAGCTTTGTAACATTAAGAATATATAGCTGCCTAATTAGAAGAGGAACCATGAATAATTTTGATGTTTATAAGTTTACTCTGAAAGCGAGTAGTTTAATAGTACATTTTAAAATTGAATAATATTTTTGAACCCAGAAATTGAATATGTTAAGGGACATCTTACTGAAAGACATACAGTAATGATTAAAGTCGCTATTACGAATTGTATGTTCACCTATATTTTGTGCAACTCTATATTTCACGTGGCTACATTGAGCTGTGCAGGGGAGATGAGATATGGATACCTAGCTGGTACCTGTTTCAATGACCATAAGCACAAAACCACTGCCATGGCCACTGTTACTAAACAACTTGATTCTGCAACTATAACTGCTCAGTTTCGAAACATGTCACTATAAATAATGACTATTTTGGCATAGACATCTACAGGATAACCTTAACAAACACTTGTTGAGGGTGATAACTGCTACAAACCACACTTAACTAGTGTAATTATTTGACGATGTTGCAAAGAGAATACAAGAGGATTTACACCAAATGTTTAAAACAATACTAAGTGTGTATGTGACTGATTTTATTTCTTGAGCTTTGTAGACTATGTTTGTTTATATCTGTTTGATGATATAAATACACATGTATACCTTTACAACTTATCTTTATTACATGATAGATAAATATGTTAAACAGTCGTGCAATTCCTGACTGTTTCATATTTACAGTTAGATATTACATTACGCCTGGGATGAGATAACTAGCTACCAGAAGGCACAATAACTCTCACCATACACTGCTTAGTAACACACTTTCTCACGCCTAGCCCATTGCCTGCCCAATTATACATATAATCAGGCGTCACATACAAAAACAATGCTCAGCTTTGAGACCTGCTTCTGCCAGACATAATATTTAACAACAACAACTGAAGGTTACTACTTGTAAAGAGTGACAAATGAAACGTTATACCAGCTAAGGCTGGTGCTTAAAATCAACAACTCCTTTAGGTAGTTAAGATACACTGTTCTGTATTGCTTGAGTTATGACATGTTGAACGATCCTTGACATCAAAAGTTTAAATTAGAACATGATAAGTTGATCTGACCAATCGTTTAGATACCGCGTTAAGATACAACGGAAGACAGCTAGATATCAATATTGAAATACATGGTTGACATGAATACTATTTACCACTACCTGCCACTGATATTTTTATTGTTATATCTAACTTTGTATAATTTATCTTTGCAAATTCAGTTCAATCCTAGACCTATTGATGTACGTCCAGCATATGTTTATGCTCCCCCAGTCAGCTGTTTGCTTATTGGTACTATGACCGGGTAATTTGTTTGAGGACACCACTAGAATGCCATTGTCTGAGGTCATGCGCTGGTGCCTTGCCTATGTCATGTTACTCAGCACGTAGACGTCAAGGAAGACGTTTGTCTTGTGCCGATTCTGCCCCACAATTTCAGCACTAACAAGGAGCCGGTTGACTGCATGCCGCACCTCTAACACCTAACCTCACTATGTATGATATTAAACTGTCACTGTTTTCTATTTAATTAAATAATTAGTTGGCTAATATGTATAGATTAAATGTAGTTCACAGTGATGTCACTATAGTTACATGCAGATATTTCATGATTTTTATTAATTATCAAATTATAATTTAAATGTGGTAGTGTTCTTCTTAAATGTGTATTTTAGATTTTAAATAATTACATACTGTGTAATGATGTTTATTTGTTTATGTAATTCAAAGTGACAACAACGTGTTATAATTGCGTCGAATAGATTTCCAACATAACAACATTATCTCAAACCTATTGTTTGTCAGTTTCTATCTCTTCCGTCCCGTCTCGTCGCGGCCTGGTCAAGGTTTATGGGTCAATGTATGTTTCAGGGTCCACCGGGTCCCCCAGGCCCCAAAGGCGACAGAGGAGATATGGGCAAGTCTGGGGTGACAGGACCCTTGGTGAGTAGTCCCTACACATGTAGAGTCGGTCAATGCAACTAAAGTGGCTCTCATTAAAATGACTATGTATGTAGAATGTGTAGGCTGCAAAACACAGGTATCACCGTAATTTTATTGTTGAGATATATACGTTTGTTTATCCCCTTATGCAACAGAAATATATAATTAAATATTTACTTTTACATTTATACTTGTTTTTATATTTACTACAAATATACAAAAGCTTTTAGGGATTGAAAACACTACATCAACGTATTGATTAAGATAAAGGTAATGGAAATCTCTACAGAGTATGGGTAGTGAGGATCACAAGTTTTTGTACAAGATAGTTTCCTTTCTCAACATGTGCTAGAACCAACCAGGGGAGAGAATGTGTTAGACATAGTTTTGTCCTCACAGAATGAATTAGTTGACAATGTCAGGATATGTGAGCCACTGGGGAATAGTGATCACAACCAGATACATTTTACCATCAAAGTAAAATCGGAAAGGAATAGTAAAAAGCAGTATAGGAGAAATTTCCACAAAGGAAAATATAAGGATATAAGGAAATATTTAGCAAAGATAGACTGGAATAACATACTGAAGAATAAGACAGCAACAGAATGCTGGAATATCTTAAAGAGTGAAATTGAATGCATCATCGTCAAATTTGTTCCCTTAAAAAAACACGGGGCGGTCCAAAAAGAAACACTTATCGAAAGAAGCCATTAGAAAAATTAAGTATAAACAAATGATGTGGAAGTCATATAGACGTACTGGAAATGACGAAGACTACAACATTTATAAAGAAGCACTAAACCAAGCTACAGCTGAAATTTGAAATTCAAAGAGAAGCTATTAACATAAATTAGCTTGTAATATAAAACGTGACAGCAAGAGTTTTTATGCGTATGTTTGAAGCAAACAGAAAGTTCAGGATAAGGTCGGTCCTCTAAAAGATAGTGCTGGAAATATAATATCAGAAGGAATCTTAATGGCAGAAGACCTGAATGAGTATTTTAGTTCAGTGTTTACCAGAGAAGACACTAGTTCACTGCCATTACCAGAGGCTAAGTTCAAGGGGGCAGAATCAGACTATTTAAGACAGTTAATTGTAACCCCAGAAATGGTAGCTAAGAAAATTAGGGCTATGAAGGATAATAAATCACCTGGAGTGGATGGTATTCCACCCAAACTACTATTGGAAAGTGTAGAACAAATTAGCATACCGCTTGCAACAGTTTTCAACTTGTCATTAGAAGAGGGAGTCGTTCCTTTAGAATGGAAAGAAGCAAACATTATACCGTTATTTAAAAAAGGTTCGAGAAACAAGTCAAATAATTATAGACCAGTTAGTTTAACATCGGTGATTTGTAAATTATTAGAAAGACTAATTAAAGATCACATGGTGGATTTTCTTGTTAAACATAACTTGATAAACCCATCTCAACATGGGTTTCTAAAAGCGAGGTCATGCTTAACAAGTATGTTATGTTTTTTGGAAGATATCACTAAGTGGGTAGATGATGGATCACCAGTAGATATCATCTACTTAGATTTTCAAAAAGCTTTCGACAAAGTGCCACATCAAATTAAATGGATAGAAAAATGGCTGATTGACAGAAGACAACGGGTAGTTGTTGATGGGGAGGCTTCAAACTGGAAATCAGTTTTGAGTGGGGTTCCACAGAGATCGGTACTGGGACCTATATTATTCTTAATATATATAAACGATTTGGACGATGATATAGCTAGCAAGGAGTTGAAATTTGCAGATGATACAAAAGTGTTTAGAAGGATTAAAAGTGATGGAGATAGACAGCATTTACAAGATGATCTTGACAGGTTGATCAAATGGTCTGAAAAGTGGCAAATGTTGTTCAATTTTGGGAAATGTAAATGCCTTCACACAGGACATGGGAACGAATATGTAGAATATACAATGGGGGGAACTGTACTAAGTACTACTGTAAAAGAAAAAGACTTAGGGCTGACAATTAGTGCTGACATGAAGGTTTCAGAGCAGTGTGGAATTGCAGCATCAAAAGGAAACCAAATCCTTGGAATGATTAGGCGAAATATAGCATATAAAGAAAAAGAACTAATAATACCGCTGTACAAAACAATAATTAGGCCTCATTTAGAATATTGTATACAAGCGTGGAGGCCATACTGTAAGAAGGACATAGATATGCTGAAAGAGTACAGAGGAGGGCGACTAAAATGATACAAAAACTGAGGGATCTTAGTTATGAAAAACGCCTAAAAGAATGTGGTTTAACAACACTAGAGACCAGGAGATCAGATAGAAGTGTTTAAAATATTGAATGGTTATGACAATATTGATAGAAATATGTTTTTTTCAGTTAAGAAAGATAGAAAGACTAGTGGACATGAAGTTACATTAATAAAGGAGCAGTGTAGATTAGACGTGAGAAAGTTCTCATTTTCACAAAGGACTGTGAATGAATGGAACAGATTATCTGATGATTGTGCCAGTAGTGTGAATATGTTTAAAAATAAAATCGACACATACCTCAGAAGGGCTGGATATATGTAGATAAAAGGGTTGGACTCTCGATAAGCCAAAGGGCTTCCTTGTCCACCTGCCATCTAGAGTTAATTCTCTGGATGGCAATCTTGTTAAATCTTAAACATTGTCCAGACTCCCGAGTTATAAGACATGTCTGCGTGTTCTACTTACAGGGAGTCCCTGGTCCTTTGGTGAGTGGTGCATGTCTGTCGGGTGTCCTGGCATGCCCCAACCTATCGAACCCCATTCTATCTTACCTCAAACCATGCATGTTTCTCCTTCAAACCTTGTTCTTTATGTGTTGAAAAGTATGATTAAAATAATGTAGGGGTACAACAGTTACGAAGACATGCACACATACATACACACACGCAGTCACACACAGTCACACACGCAGTCACATACAGACACACACGCAGTCATACATGCATACACACACAGACACACACGCAGTGACACATGCATACACCACGTATGTAAGGATGTATAAATACATCTTCTTGGTCTGTGTATGTCTCAACTTACGGTTGATATTGAGGACATGAGATGGCTTTGGAGTCGATATGTATTTGAACAGGCATACAAATTTTGTCGTGCTAAATTTACATTAAAAATCATTACTGTTGTTTTATGTCATTTCTCTGTACATTATCAGTTATTCTTTTCCAGAGTTTTGTAATATCCTTTATACGAATGAGTGTGTTCCTATTTTTCTCATTATTGTCCTATAGCACTGGACAAAATGAATTAACTAACGTCTATCCTCATCCCTGCTCTCTGAGTCAGGCCATGACATTAGTCTTCTTGTGTTGTCTTTGTGTTGCTGTGCAGTACCATAGTAATTACTGCGATGATGTCAGTAGTTCATGTGTTGGTGTGTTTCTGTTGTGATTATGATGTGAAAATATGTTATGTGTTTCTAGAATATTGTCTTCATCGTCAGTTGAGCAATTACGCTAATTGCTGAACAGATACACAAAATAAATTGCGTTGAGTAGGAATATACCATATGTTGTTTTGAGATATCGGATTTATTTCTTTAGACAGCAGAATACTGTTTCTATAACATTCTTGCTGTTACCACAGGGCCCACCAGGAGTAAAGGGTGACCCAGGAACAAAGGTAACTGTAGTTACAGAACATGTTTTAATGCTGACAATTTTATAAGTGTATTAGAACAAACCTTGACTAACACAGACGACTTTGATTTGAAGTAGCTTTTAGTATATTATTTCTTCTAACAGACCCTTTCAGTGTTATATTTTTATGAAAATAAGCATTAATAATTATTAGACCAGTTATCATTTTCGTAAGCAAATATTTTCAGAAGTATAGTTTATTGCGCCTTCATTTTGCATTCATTGTTTAATTGTAGAAACCCAGTTCTCGTTTTTCTCATCTAACTTGGCAGTAGCTTTCCAGTTTATTGGAGCTTTCCTAAATTACGTGTTACAGTAAATAACAAGTAGAATAAAATAATCTTTACACGTTTAACACGAGCATGGAAACTCCTGTAACAAAAATTAGTTTAAGATCTTCGTGTAAACATCAACATTTTGATAATGGTGGGATTTATTGGATGGTTCCAAGAAAAGCTGTAATACAACATTGTATTCAAATATTATTTTGCCATTAGACGATACTGTTGACGTCGTTATGTTATGTTTCTGCCTGGTTTATTCCAGGGCCGACGAGGAAAACGTGGGAAAAAGGGAATGAAAGGAGACAAAGGCGAACAGGTTACTGTCCATGCTTTCCCTCCCCTCTCAAGTCATCCATCGTGAATGCATGTTTGCAGAATCTATTTCAGTTTGTCCACAGCAAAGCATATTTCCCGTACTTTTAGTGCTGCGACATTTGCCGTGCTATCCTCTTTTTTGTTTTACAAAACATGCATATCAACATAATTTGTTAGGGGTTTTCTTTATTTTTCAACAGTCATTGTTCAGGAATGGTTGGATTCATTTTTATAATGTTTGACTGTATATATCTTATTTATTAATAACTATATGTCTTTGGAGCTACCACCATAGGACTGTAATTGCACTTAGTTTAAAAGATCTTCGTATTGTCCCATGTGACGGTTTTGCTTGAAACGTAACACAACTGTTTACCTTAGGAGTACTAGGTGGAATTTTAATGTCTCAGTGCAATCATACAACTTAAATTCACCCAGCCAGATAGTGACTTTATCCTTTGTAGTTCAGCTCTCTCCTGCAATCTCCCCACAAATACAATAATTGTATTAATAGTTAATTTTGGGCTGTTTATATTTTGTTAATGATGAACGTCGAAGGATAGAGGACATGTTCTGTCAATACATATATACGGAAGCAGCAGCATCTGCATACCTTGGCTCATTTGAAGTGTTCTGGTTTTTAATTATCAAGCCACAAGTGTGGCACCAGATTATAACTGGTCTTAAGCACTGCCATATGAACATACACAACATACATTGTATGTAACATTACAATATACATAAAATATAATGAAAGCAACGTTAATTAACAAACATCTTCAGACCGATTATCGAAGTGAGTGGTTTTGTTTCAACAAATTCACTCTTGGTTCAATGTGGCTGAACCTAGTTGTAAGCAAACGTTCTGCCCGAGCCCTGTTCATCAGGGATGCAGTGATGGGTAGTTTACTGCCTGTTTTCATCTAGAAATTGCCGATTTAACATTTCTTTCACCAGCGTTAGATGTTTAGAAATTTGGTTGTTGAAAGAAGGTTTGTAAAGTTTTTAAATTGTGTATTCATAATTTGTGTAAGTACAAGCATACATAAAACTTTTGGTGTGAAATTGGCGTAAGATGTTTTTAAATATTGTTGATATTTGAGCTCAGTGTCTGTAACACCCAACTCATACATTATGCCCCCGTAACACCTAACTCGTACGTTATGCCCCGCCCTGCATGTTGAAGACAGTCGCACCTGTGTGGGGCATACAATGACTGCACTTTATGATCGTTGCTGCATCGTTTTCACAGTGCACCTTTCCATTAACACTGGGGAGAGTTCTAGTCAAGTGCGCTGTTTCACATAAGATTTCTTTCTACACAATAACTTCAAAGAACCGTTACAGGAGCATTTAGTGAAATCTGGATCGCGAATGTTTTCTAGGTGTTAGTTTTCAGATGGCAACATGAAGTAGTGATCTCATTTGGTTCGCATTTAGTGATGATACCAAAATGATCGGAATTTACATTGCGTTATGAATGCTACTCAACAAAACAGTTTTTTTTATTAAAGAGCCTAAACAGCTTAAATATGTAGTACATATCACGGTAGTCACATTTAGCATTCATCTTCCACGCTAATAGTGTCAACATGTATATTTGAAGGGGTGTGGGGGCAGCTCATGTTAGTTGGATGAACACGGTGTACCCTGTTTAGTAGTTAGTAGTGTCCAATGTTTTGTTGAAATTTATTGCTTACTTTGGAGGAACAGGGCACACAATGGATGCATCTTTGGTTGTGTTGTTCCACCGCCCGTTATACTCATTTCTCTGTCCGTTCACTTACGTTTGTACTGCTTTGCACCACAGGGTATTCCTGGCTTAGACGCCCCGTGCCCAGTCGGGCCTGACGGGCTTCCCCTGCCGGGCTGTGGGTGGAATGTACTAAAGCCCAGGGTAATGTGCCAACACGTGATATTGGCATGAGGAACCCATAGTAACTGCATGACCTTCATCTGACCTTTAATTGTCAGCATGAACATTCAAACGAAATGAAACTCGTTTCAATGAACCTCGATTTCCGCATGGGACCGCAGCATGCGCTATTATACCATGATCTTTATCTTTGATATTTCATCTTGACCTTACATTGAACCTACAGCCTCACTTTGAAGTCAGTCATAGTCTTACCGTTACAATAGAAAGAAAAAAAATTAACATTCGCCACAGACTCACTGCATGAAACTAACCCCTACATACAACTGTTAAAACGTTTAAAGTGTACAAAACTTCACCTGGAAGATCGAACACGCTATTCCTTGATATTTTCCAGTGGATACATTCTGGAAAATGTTTTCCATAGTTGATTTGTTCTTCTCTAGTGTAGTAGCGTATTTCTTTTGTAAGTAGTTATGCATCTTTCTTTCAGTTCCTTTTAGACTAGCCCCAGTGCAAGCATGATTACATTTGAAATGCTGAATGTGCAGTAAACGCGATGAATGACGAGAACTGCAATGAACCGCCACCTTTTATGAAGTGTTTAATACTAGAGGTACATTTGGCCGCTATGTAGCACAGTAGTAATCAGTAGATATGTAATATTACGGTTTTTTTTCTCAGACGTATCATTACATGTGTAAAAACGTATGCCATTAATCAGGCTCATGGTTTCTGTATTATGACTTTGTACACGCTGCTGTGTTGTGTCTGCTATTTTAGACTTGATATTTAATCAGAACAGTTACATTGGTTTCATTGAAACTGAACGTGGATTGAGGGTCTACTTTTTCGCAATCCGCAGACGTAAACAACATTCTTAGTCACCAGGTAGAAATGACTGACAACACAACACTTTTAATAATCGAAAGCACCCTCATGATATAGGATTCACGGTGAAGAAGAACTTAATAGTATTGTTTGTTGTTAATTGCAGGCGTGTGTGGGTGGGTTTATCAGTATATTCAATATATATATATATATATATTCAGTGTATCGTATGTCATAATATTATTATGGTATACAATACATCAATACATGCACCAGCATAAGGAATCTTTACAGTGTTCCTCTGGATAATCCTGTCTCCTGCATGCTTGATCTCAGCTTCCTCGTGTGTGTGTGCCAGTTCATCGTGGTCATAATCATGATCACGACGTGCATAGTCTTGATCATGGTCATGATGTACATGGTCATGTTCTTAGCCATTGTCATCATGTCGATAGTCATGGTGTCCATGGTCACGATACTGCTGTGCCCACACCAGTCCCGTCTCTGTCACCAGTCCCGTCTCTGCTGGCGCCAGAACAAACTGTCTTCTTGCATTCACTGCTTCTACGGCTATTGTTGACCGCATGTCTCTGCTTACCTCACGGGCATCTTTAGGGCGACCCAGGTTTGGATGCCCCCTGCTCCCTAGGGCCCGACGGCATGCCTGTTAAAGACTGCGGTCTCCTCTCGCCCCCTCAAGACGCCAGACGGCCTTTAGTCGTGCCTTAGTGTAGTGCCCGGCTCGCTGAAGCCAGGTAAGCCGTACTTGCAGTAGTCTTCTCACCAGGTCAACGCACGTTGTCTAGTGCACAGCAACCATGATTTATGGTACTTAAAATATCTTAACATTCCTAGTCACGACATATGATGTCCTCAATTTCTTCAGATATATTAGTTTAATTAACTCCTGTATTATCTGTGCGTACTACACGGCTATGTTAGTTACGCATTAATTATCCATTATGGATTAACGTTAACGCATAAATGACTCGGCCTATGTTATCCTAACTCAAGAGGTCATGTGATTCGCTTTTATTTCTAAAGCCTGACATTAGTAAATATTTTATCAATTAATTATTCTTGCTTCTTCTGTGATGCTCTTTGTGACGCCATTTTTAACTTTGTTTCTTTACATATCCATGTGCAATACATGTTCTAAATGTATTTGTTTTACATAGTGAATAGCGATACCACTTTAAGTCTCACTTATAACCTGAATCATCTCGATTTCACTCGCGTTCTTTGAAACTACTCATTTGAAGATAATTCGATCAACTCAAACTTTGTTTTCAACGTTTTGTATTTACAATTATGGACTTGAAAATATTAATTATACGTAGGGTTATGCCATATGTAATTATATTCCACTATTAGTCATTCCTGACTAATCATGGCGTCTTGCAACTCTACGTTCCCTCCTGCTCAGTTCCCTCCCTGTAGCCGGCAAACAATCTCTCTGTTGCTTGGGTGATTATGCGTGTTTGTCTTCGTTGGCAAATCGGACTAAGGTGCCGTCTCATCGTTGGTTTCCACTTGGCTGCTCGCTTGTACTGCTGCCATCTTGGACCGGATGAGAACAAACTTTGGTGAAACAATTGCCGTGAAGTCGACGGTCGCATAATTACCGCGGTTTCTTCTGCTTGGCCTCCTAGCATATTTAGATACTCTTCTGCCAACTACTAATTCCGTTTGATTTCAAAGTTCACGACCACACAATAACCAGAACTGCAAGAATAGGAGACGCTGCCAGGAACACGGGCACAACAACGTCATTGACGAGGACGGTCCACCACAACACAACAATGTTAAACCACTATAGCACATAGAGTATATCAACAATCACTAAAGCACATAGAGTATATCAGCAATCACTATAGCACATAGAGTATATCAACAATCACTATAGCACCTAGTGTATATCAACAATCACTATAGCACCTAGTGTATATCAACAAGTCATTTTATACTGTTCCTTTCAATGGACGTATAACTTATTATAGAAATGTTTTACATTGTTGTGCAGTGCAATGTGCCACCATATCGAAGATCAACATTATTAACAAATGTGCAGCATTGTGGCGGTCAGTGAAGACTCAGTTGTTTTACGAATTGTATACTTGTGTGACAAAAACTACTTTGCTAATAAAATGTGAGATTGGGTTTATTAGAAATTGCGACGAAGCCTGTTGGATTGTTGTAAATAGTATGTGCTGGCTATCAGCTGTCCAGCCAAGTTGTTGGTGAGCTGTCATGGGCGCGCCATAAATAAAAACTGTACGATTTTTTTTATAAACCAGTGTTTTGTATGTCTGTTTTCAGCCTTGAGGCGTTGCAGTACCTGCAAACAAAGATGTAAGCCTTCGTCGACTGACTGCTGAGAGACTTGTACATAATTACACGACTTAGTGACGAGTACTAGTGAGGACATGTGATAACTTCTGTGAGATTGTGAAATGGCGGATAACAACTTCGGGCCCCTCGGAACGTCGCAACATTTCTTTCGTTGACCTCGTAGAGATGGTCTCGTTGAAACGGTTTCGTTGACATCGTTGAGACGGTTTCTTGACACTGTTGAGACTGTATCGTTGACACAATTGAGATGGTCTCGTTGACATCGTTGAGACGGTTTCTTGACACCGTTGAGACTGTATTGTTGACACAATTGAGATGGTCTCGTTGACATCCTTGTGACGGTTTCGTTGACATCGTTTTGACGATCTCTTTGATATAGTTGAGAAGGTCTCGCAGCTGATCATCCACTGTAGCGACTATCTCGAGAAGATCGCGATTGCTGGAGAAAACGGGTCCGTGCTTCAAGCCAGTCTGACGTGGCGTACAATACATGTCTGCTCAGTTGTGCCAACTGGCAGTTGTGTATGGGCAGATGGATATGTGTTTGTTCGGGAATTGTGGAGAACTCGATAATATCGACTTCAGCTCGATATCTTTACTTCATGTGAGTGATACACAACTCGGACAAGCACGGGTAGCACGCTTGGTCCATGCTCTTCTCGGCGGTGATGGGGACTTCAACTCTACGAAGAATAGATCGCACATCGGTCGTCTGTAGCTGCCAAGAATCTGACTGTATAAATATGTTGTTTGTCACGTGTGGATACTTCTGACAAATGTTGATAATATTGCCGTGTTATAATAACATTTCACTGCCACGTTAAAAATAGTCGGCGTTTCAGTGTAACTGCGTATGGAACAAGTTAATATACGTCACTTTTATATGGGCGTGTTGTATATCGGAACGAGTTCGTCTTCTTTGTAATCCACAGGAACTAGTAGTTGTATAATCAGCATTTGTTAATACTAATTTATTTGTCGTCCGCCTTGTAAACGTTCTTCCATATCGAACAATCATTTGAAATTAAAGTTTCTAAGACTGGAGACACCCAAAGATGTTACCCTGTAACGTGGTTGACGGTGTAATTATTCTGTGGACGTCATATAATATAGAATATGTGTATTGCACTGTAGTGTCGATTTGTTATATTTAATAATTTTATTGGTTTACTGGCTACTGTTTGCAGCTAGAAGTTACTACAAGATGTTTTCGCCGAGTAGCTGCTACTTGACGTTGCAAGCGGGTTCATTGTTACGGCGTGCCAGATCGCGTGCAGCATTAGCTTATGGTAGCTTTGAATGTTGGTGTTATCTGGTGGATGCGGTACTGTTGCATTGTGGGATGCACGTCCTGTGATTGGTCTATACGAAAATGTGTGGTCGCTATATACGTTGGAATGTGTCTTAGACGTTTTCTACTCTGCCATCAGTTCTACGTATAACGATAGCAGCTCATTAAATGGTTTCGAGTCTTTTTCCAAAAGTCTGTACGTGTTACAACTCGTAATATTTTATATTCGATATTTGAAATGTTGATATATTTTAATGTTTTGACAATTGATATTAGCTGTGGTGTCATTGTAGTATACCTGTCTGTTAGAAATTGTTCGCAGTAATTTAGTGTGCAATATGCTGATGGCAATGGTTGTAAATCATATTTCACAAATAGATGTAATTGGCATGATGAATTCCTGTCACGAATAAAAGCGAAATTAATAAATTTACGTATGCGGTTTTAATAACCTGAGTTGTGTTTGCTGTATTTTAGACGTATAACGTATATGTGTAGAATATATGATATACAGTTTGTGTGTGTGTGTGCGTGCCCGCCCAACTTATAACGTGTACGTGTAAAGTACGTGATCTGGACATCGCAATTGCTACAACTCGCGAGGTTCAGCATCTTGATACTGACCTAATACGAAGACCCTACAGAGACAAAGTGTGTGTAGACTTGGAGCGACACTCTCGCCGTCATTGTTGTCGTGTGATGTAAATGTCGTGTGGAGTTCGACTAGGTGGTTATCCAGGTCCATGCGACGGAATTTGTTTACTCGTCAGTTGTTGGTTGATGGTTGCGTTGTATGTCCTTCAATTGAATCGCATAATGATTGGAAACAGTGGCGCATATAGGCTCTATGAAGGCGGCAAGCTTAGTCATCCATTAACTGTCTACACTTAAGTTTAGTGGCGCAGTGAGTTATATAGAGAACAATTAAAACAAACAAGCATTCGGTAGAGCAGCAGTACATGATGACAGGCCACATGTCCACTACTTTGCGTTCCAGTATGGTTCATTATTGGTTGATAAACCTACTCTCTACAGGGCGTAGGAGCCGCTGCTGCAGCAGGTAAGACATTTAGTCCAGTCTCTTGTACTTGATGTTGATAGTTGCTGTAACTCGGCGGTTCTTAACCCCTGGGTCGACCCAAAATTGGGTCGCCAAACCATTTTCAACTCCCCACGCCATCTTTCTTTTAGATTAGCAAGGGATGTCCTCTTGTGCTCTTTCTATGTCGATGAACCAAAACTGCGCTGATTTTATAATTCATCTGTGTTTAGCATGCAAATTTAATTGTTTAAATGTTGTCTCATTTATACTTGTTTATGCTTTGCCTATTCCTGTTATCATTTGTCACACGTATAAAGGCATGGGTCGGCAGCCGAGTTCCGCGAACAACCTTTGGTTCGCAGCCAAACAAGGTTAAGAACCGACACACTAGGCCTATGTTAACGTTGACAACACGACTACCAGTGAAACATAGACGGCAGCCTGTTGAACAATAGTTATGTTTGTGTGAAGTCCGAGGGTGTATATGCATATGGTTAAAACTACCGAAAATGTCCCCAGTAGCCAAAAATGTGCCATTGGTCCAGAAAATATTAGGAATGGCTTTAATAGGAGTATAAATAGCTTGTTCAGACGGAACTCGGTGTGCTCTTTTTGGGCATAGTTGATTTTCATATGTGGTATGATAATGAATAGGACTTTTTGTATACGAAAGGTGCTAAAACTGCCTGTTTTTGTATGTCCACAGCACAGGAAGTATTACAAATTATCAAAATAACAATATTTACTAACTTTTGAACAACTTGTCATAATCCGTTGTAGGTGCATATACACACTGATTTATGATGCTCTTTCGATATCCAAACACATTTCCTTCATTTTACAGGATTTAAACAAATGTCCATGGAAATCATGTGATTTACATGATCGGAAGATTTGCTTGTATATCTAAGTTTCAATAAAGCAATAACTAGTTAGAAAGTGCATAAACGTTACCTAAACATATGAGGCTATCACCCAACGGCAAAAGTCTTACGATGAATCAACTTCACTGGTCGTCACAGCACATCTAAATTACAGAACAGCAGCGTCCTCGTTAAAAATGTGTTCTACGTTATCCAGTTTTCTCAGTTATGAATATTCTCAGGTTTATAATGTGACGTAGCATATGTAGACGCATTGCTTCTTTTGTAAACAAGGGCATTGCTGGCCATACATACCTAACTTGACATCGGAGGGGTTGAAAATACCAAATGGTCGTGTTTTACGTTATCCATGTTCTACGTTATCGCGTGGGAAGAGAGAGTCACTACCTTCAGACGGCGACGTTTTCTTGCCAGATTCAGACATAGTCCTGCTAGGAGATTCTCAGCTTGCAAAAGCCAAAACAAATCTTATTTATCTCTAAATGCCTGATAAACACATATGGTATTGTGCCCGTTCTGAGCTAATTTCCGTTGACATTGAGAACTTACTAACATATTTCCACTCATATGGAACCATTTTGGTGCTCAAATTGAAGTGAATCCTTACAGACTTGTTACCTGCCAAAAGTTGCATGCTCCTCCGAGAGCAAAAGATCAGTATCGTAAAATGTAATCGATAACATAGAATACAAATGGATAACGTAGAACACATTTCGCTGCTATTTTCCCAGCATTTATCGACATTGTGATTAGACCATCTCCCTCGGGTATTTTCCTGTAATTTGTGGTCGTCTTTTATTGTCATCTAAGACTATAAATAATGGGTCATATTTAGGCCTTTCAGAATAATATTTGTGTTTCCTCATAAATGCTCTCAATTAATAGGGTAGTTAGCTAAGACAGACATTTGCAAAATGCCGCGAAATTTGGTTCAAACTCGTGTGCGCTACAGGAAACATAAAGAATAAAATTATGCGTATTACTTGGCAACAGAGACGGAACGCGTGGTACGGTAGCGCAGTTGACCAAGGATGCTAGAGGAGAGAAACAAGAAAGGAAATCGTATGAAGTCAGCGAGAGAGAATATTATGAAGTTCAAGCATGGGAGTATTCAAAAGTCACCCAAAGGGAGTTCAATTTCAGAGCTAGAACTTCGCAGTTATCATGGAGGTGTTTGTATGAAGCTATACCTATAACTAGATATATTAAAAGCAAAGGGAAATTGTTTGACCCTTTGATCTCCGTTACGTACGCTACAATACAATGCCACGTAAGTTACGCGTGTGAAAACTTATACCCATTTGTTGTTTTATCTTGTCTAAGGCAGTAGTACATTTAGTATTCACGGGAACAACATGTCCCATGTCAAAGTGCTCGACAAAGCTTTTTTCAAGCCACTCTTTCCGTGGGTAATGGCGAACGAATCCATAACGTCGTCTTACTCCAAATAGATATCCTGAATCTTGCAAATCTTCACGAAAGTTAGATTTATATCCAGCTACACATAATAACTAGATAGATTAACCGCAAAGGGAAATTGTTTGACCCTTTGGTCTCCGTCACGTAAGTTACAAGAAAATGCCACGAAAGTTACGCGTGTGGAAACTCATTCCCATATCATGTTTTATGTTTGTATAATGCAGTAGTACACTGAGTATTCACGGGAACAACATGTCCCATGTCGAAGTGCTCAAAAAAATTCACACATCACACCAAAACGGTATTTTCAAGTGCACTCTTTCGGAGGGTAATGGCGGACGGATCCTTAATGTGGTTTTACACCAATTAGAAGTCCTGAATGTTAGAAATCTTCACGACAGCTAGTCTGATATCAAGCTACACACATAACTAGATTAACCACAAAGGGGAATGTCTGTTATTCTTTCGTCTCCGTCACGGAAGTTACAAGAAAATGCCACGGATTCTGGCAAATACGACAACATGTCTTTCTTCTTCTTCGCAGTCAACTCACCTAACCTTCTCCAAGCCCTGGATAGTTACCCCGCACATATATCAGCGCCATGGACGTTCGTGGTACGGCAACAATGACGTAGATATAGTGGACAGCTTTGCACGTGCATGTGTATGAACATCTATCTACATACCTCTTTCTGTTCATAACAACAAACGTGTCAGCATTAACGTCTAGGAGAAGAGTCATACACCGGTAGAATCAAGTGAACCATACACATAGAACCATCTCTGTCTCGACAAAGCACATTCGAACCGCGAAATGCATGTCAGAGGACACGTAGCCGCGTCTTTCGAAATGCAAATGACCCGTCTCATCGACAATCATACGCTTCTTGCAGTATCTGCACCCGATGTAGAAGGGAGTATGCTGGCGTACTTTTTCGATAAGGAGACCTCTGATCTTGATAACGGCGTCGGCGCTTACCCTCGCTTTTAGAGTTGCCACGTCCATGAAATATGACGGCGGGGAAGGGCGGTTGGTCACCGGAAAAATAGGTCGGCTCGTCGGCTCGTCCTGAACGCTCGAGTCGGATGCACCGCGAGGGCGGTAATATGGTGTTTTCAACATGCTGTTATTAGCCACGGTATCGTCGTGATACGAATAATGATCCGACTGGCAGAATACCGCGTTTATGTAGGTTTCTGAGAATCATGAGCGTGCCGAAAGGTCACGTGGACGTGCCGAATAAGCACGGACCTCAGAGTAGTGTCTACAGGGAGTTGTCGCGTTCATCGCACAATAAATTTCCGAGAGAGTTTCGGCCGTTTTTGAAGCCACGTCCAAGTCTCAAAAATCCTTCTTTTGATGGTACACGCTTCACCAGGACAACCTTTCCGGTTGCCAAAAATTACGGCTCTCAAATCCTTTGATGCCTTGAATTTTGCGAGCAGCAAATGCCGCATCCACTGAACACGGATATCGTTCCAACGAGATCTAGTCTCCGTAATCTGTTTGCTTTTTGCATTTTGCCAAGTGCGTGTGCTTTGCTGCTTTGATGTGTTCTGCGCATTCGACGTCGCCGTGGTACAATACATTCCTTTATTTACAGGCGTGCTCGACCGAATTAAAGACCCGACCGAATGCTTCAAACACAAGCATGCATAACAGTTTTACAAGGGAGTGTCGGCCCCAGAAAATTCAATACGTTTCGGTTTCTCGGCGACCTCCTGTTCGGGTTAGCGTTCCGGTTCCGGTACGTAGAACGTTGGCGGTACGATTGGTCGGTTGACAGAGGGTGACTGTGGTTGGCTGCCAGATGCCGCGAACGGTCGGCTAATTGGTTCATTTACGTCATTGTCGATGAAGGCCGCAGTAATGTGGTAGCTGGATGTTTTGAACATGATGTTAGCCATGGTGTCGTCGTGGAACGAATAGCGATACGACTGACAAAGCGCCGCGTTTATATAAGTATAAAGGGCACGTGAGCGTGCCGAAAGGTCACGTAGGTGTACCGAAAAAGCACGGACCTCAGAGTAGAAAGTACACGTACGGACTGTAGAGTAGATGATACTTGTACAGCGAATAAAACTTCAAACCAGTTTGCAACCAGGCAACCGACTGAGGTAAGTGCAAATGTCCTATGTAAAAACTATAGCATTGATAAATGTTAAAATATAGGGAGACCTTGATTTTGTTGTTAAAGATGTCCAAAAGAATGCTACATGTTCAGGAATCAGTTCACGTGTGCTATTAATGACAGGCATATGTACGCAGCAATTGACAAACACCTCTTTGTTAATACAGAAACCAGTTGACGTATGCTATTAATAAGAGACGTAGGTAGGCAAACATTTACACACGGCGTGATGGGAAAGTCGTAGACCTGTATGGTAACCAGAAAAGACATAATTTGACCTATTTTTAGTTCTCTACCTATTCGTCAGGATCGGACAGGATTTTATAGTTGTATATGTACACACCAGGGGGCGCTATACCTGAAAAAATGGTCCATCACCTATGCGACATAAGAAAGACACCATTGCGCATGCGCAATGACATATTTATTGACGTCTTTGGCCTATTTTACAGTAGAAAAATAAGAGGTACGAATTTAAGCAGTACAATGTCACCTTTTTCTCGCAAGGGGACTCTACTTGGCTAAGTTACATAGTTCACCACCTATTGGCCAGGGGCGCTTTTTAGTTCTTGATCTATTTACGAGACTTGACCTACGTATTTAATTCACCACCTACTCGTCTGTGGCCTTCAAATCAAATCAAATTTATTTATACACAACATATCTCTACAAAGCAGATTCAGGGGTGTTTACAAACTAAAATATTATGTAAGAATACAGTACGTTGTCGTTATAATATTACAATACATGGGTTACATATGCTAACACAACTACACATTTCGATTATGATATGGGCCATATATAACATTAAGATGTACATGTATGTATTTAAAAATACAATAAATTACGAAAAAGCCTGATTAAAGAGAACCGTTTTTAGGTCTCTCCTAAAACGTCCAGAGTCACGTTGGCTTCTTAGCTCTAGTGGAAGAGAGTTCCAGAGAGTGGGACCTGCACATGAAAATGCGCGTCGCAAATACCATCTTCTGCTATCAACCTAGTGAATATACATGAGCACCGTTACCCATCGAGGCCTATAAAACGTGCTCCATCATAACGTAAATAGAATGGAATAATGTTGGGCGCACGGACGTCAACTTTACACTCTTCCGACTGTCCGTAACTTTCAGAAGGCGAAGCAGCTCAGACCGAGTGAGCTTCCATCTTCAGTCATGGCTCGGTTATTGTCTAAGCGCTTGCTACTTCGCTAGAGGCCCATCGTTCTCACGAACGAACGTGACGTTTTTAGCTGGCCGTCGCACCGACCCGACACTACAATAAATGTATATATATATATATATTTCACCTTGTTTCAACTAATAGTTCCACCATCGAAAAGTACTCTACGTTCTCACTAATCCGCAACGGTGGATATCATTCATGACAACAATTTCACCTCCCACAATCGAATTTCGTTACTACATAAATAATCGAAAAGCTGAGTGGTAATTCGCTATCCCGTATAACATGCGCGACACCAATATTGTCGAACTAACCAATGTTCATTTCCCCTCAACCACATCCCTTACTTAATCATTTTACAATCTTAACAATATCAATCCAATAACCAATAAACAACTTCCATGGAACATTTATTCTTGTATAAACAAAACATGACATATTATGTTTATATACCTCCAGTTATCTCTTCTAGAATGAACATACATCTAGAGTAAGACTTCGTTGTCTAGTTTCGTATACGCTCGGTATGTGATTTCTCTCTCGTAACTTGACAACCACACAATAGTAGTTTCCTTCCGTACCACAGTTCGTATTCATATGAACGTTTCTGCCATTCTGTAATTATTACATATTAAATTCTACTATCCTGCCTGTCTATAATGTGACGTTCCACCGGTTCTTTAAAAACCTGTCCCTTTTCCACCTCCCAGATGCATTCACGCTATCGCGTAATCTCTAGCCAGCAGTCATTAACCGTATAGGATGAATCTTATTACAGCCTTTCTCAATCAGAAGCTACCTATGTTAAGTTCTCACTAACAAAATCATGAGAATATTGGTTTTTAATTTCATTGTTTGAAACTGTATTTTTACACCATAAATGTTTTATACTTTAGCTTATTTAATTAATTGATATTTTTGCATTTAGTCTGCACGTCATTTTATTTAGTGAAACGCTTTTAGTAGTATTTATTTACGTAAAAGCGCTATATTAAGAATGGAAATTATTATTATTATAAGATAAAACGTGCTAGATCGGATCCGCGATGGGAAGCCCATTGTCACCTGTGATAGCAAATCTATTTATTGAATGGTTGGAACAACAAGCCTTCGCCACAGCTCCAGTACGAGGAAGGGGTGCTAAAAACAACTGACAGATCATCTCAACACACTATTGGCACAATAAGTAACATCAAGTTCACGTACGAAGAAGAGAGTGAGGGGTCAAGGTCGTTCATTGATGGTAGGGAAATAGGATGGAACGGTCAAACTCCTAGTGTATCGGAAGAAGACCCACACTGACCAGTATCTGAATGAATGAACGTTTTTTTTCAACAACAGCAATATAATACATGCACAATATATATATATATATATATACGATATCATGATATAGCGACAGCTGTCAGACCACACGTAAACTAAGAAAAAACACCCAAACTGCGACAAAGTGGAAGACAACAAGAAGAAAGACTGTGTAAACCAAATCCCCTGTAAGACCTGCAATAACACGTACGTTGGGGAAACGGGAAGAACATTTGGCAGGAGACTAGAAGAACACAAGAAATACGTTGAAACTATCACAACGAGACGTTTCACTCGCGAACAAAAACGATCAACAGCCAAGAACCAACATGCTTTCCTCCCCAATACCATCTAAGACTGGAACGATCTGCCCGACACAGTTGTGGCTGCCAGCACCCTTGACATTTTCAAGACAAGGGTGCCACAAATTGAGATCTAGATCTGCCATAGTTAGATTAGATATAGGGGTACGGATTATAATGTTAATTTCCTTAGTTATTATTTATTTATTTGTATTTATATGTTTTAAATTTTATGTCATTTGCCTATGTTTGGGTTTTGTTATTGGGTTAGTTTTATTATCAATTTTAAATTGTTATAGGGAATGTTCTCCATAGGTCTGACTCTCTAGATATCCTTCTCTTGGTAAACATAATTCATACCTCCTCGCAAACCCCAAAGATTGCCAGAATAATCGTTGATTGTGGCCGCCAAAAGGATGATGACGACGACGATGGTGATGATGATGATAATGATGATGATGATAATGACGTGAACGCAAGTCGACGATAACAGACAGTTCAGACAGAAGCCATTATGTTATAGACTGGGAGGGTGCCAGAGTTGTGGATAGAGAGACAGACATGTGTGTGTGTGTGTGTGTGTGTGTGTGTGTGTGTGTGTGTGTGTGTGTGTGTGTGTGTGTGTGTGTGTGTGTGTGTGTGTGTGTGTGTGTGTGTGTGTATGTGTGTCATACATGTTAAGTTTCAGAAACGCCAATCCAGGAGATTTATACGTAAATCAGAGAGTCTCGAAAAATCGGGCATTTATACGTAAATTAGAGGGTCTCAGAAAATCGGGCATTTACGTAAATCGGAGAATCTTGGAAAATCAGGCATTTATACATAAATCGGATTAACATATAACAAAAAAGGATACTTTCCATAGACATTAATAATCATGTTATAATAAAATGTTAAGTTTCAGAAATGCCAATGCATGAGATTTATGCATAAATTGGAGGGTCTTGTAATATCAGGAACTTTTGTGTAAATTGGGGGTCTCAGGGTATTATGGAATTGT
>CM034535.1:52609982-52646968 GCA_020002185.1 Paraescarpia echinospica | reverse complement strand
TTTTATTTAGTGAAACGCTTTTATTAGTATTTATTTACGTAAAAGCGCTATATTAAGAATGGAAATTATTATTAGTATAAGATAAAACGTGCTAGATCGGATCCGCGATGGGAAGCCCATTGTCACCTATGATAGCAAATCTATTTATTGAATGGTTGGAACAACAAGCCTTCGCCACAGCTCCAGTACGAGGAAGGGGTGCTAAAATCAACTGACAGATCATCTCAACACACTATTGGCACAATAAGTAACATCAAATTCACGTACGAAGAAGAGAGTGAGGGGTCAAGGTCGTTCATTGATGGTAGGGAAATAGGATGGAACGGTCAAACTCCTAGTGTATCGGAAGAAAACCCACACTGACCAGTATCTGAATGAATGAACGTTTTTTTCAACAACAGCAATATAATACATGCACAATATATATATATATATATATATATATATACGATATCATGATATAGCGACAGCTGTCAGACCACACGTAAACCAAGAAAAAACACCCAAACTGCGACAAAGTGGAAGACAACAAGAAGAAAGACTGTGTAAACCAAATCCCCTGTAAGACCTGCAATAACACGTACGTTGGGGAAACGGGAAGAACATTTGGCAGGAGACTAGAAGAACACAAGAAATACGTTGAAACTATCACAACGAGACGTTTCACTCGCGAACAAAAACGATCAACAGCCAAGAACCAACATGCTTTCCTCCCCAATACCATCTAAGACTGGAACGATCTGCCCGACACAGTTGTGGCTGCCAGCACCTTTGACATTTTCAAGACAAGGGTGCCACAAATTGAGATCTAGATCTGCCATAGTTAGATTAGATATAGGGGTACGGATTATAATGTTAATTTCCTTAGTTATTATTTATTTATTTGTATTTATATGTTTTAAATTTTATGTCATTTGCCTATGTTTGGGTTTTGTTATTGGGTTAGTTTTATTATCAATTTTAAATTGTTATAGGGAATGTTCTCCATAGGTCTGACTCTCTAGATATCCTTCTCTTGGTAAACATAATTCATACCTCCTCGCAAACCCCAAAGATTGCCAGAATAATCGTTGATTGTGGCCGCCAAAAGGATGATGACGACGACGATGGTGATGATGATGATAATGATGATGATGATAATGACGTGAACGCAAGTCGACGATAACAGACAGTTCAGACAGAAGCCATTATGTTATAGACTGGGAGGGTGCCAGAGTTGTGGATAGAGAGACAGACATGTGTGTGTGTGTGTGTGTGTGTGTGTGTGTGTGTGTGTGTGTGTGTGTGTGTGTGTGTGTGTGTGTGTGTGTGTGTGTGTGTGTGTGTGTGTGTGTGTATGTGTGTCATACATGTTAAGTTTCAGAAACGCCAATCCAGGAGATTTATACGTAAATCAGAGAGTCTCGAAAAATCGGGCATTTATACGTAAATTAGAGGGTCTCAGAAAATCGGGCATTTACGTAAATCGGAGAATCTTGGAAAATCAGGCATTTATACATAAATCGGATTAACATATAACAAAAAAGGATACTTTCCATAGACATTAATAATCATGTTATAATAAAATGTTAAGTTTCAGAAATGCCAATGCATGAGATTTATGCATAAATTGGAGGGTCTTGTAATATCAGGAACTTTTGTGTAAATTGGGGGTCTCAGGGTATTATGGAATTGTGTATAAATCTGAGTATTTCATGTTATGAAAATGGTCACAGATCAGCTTTATTTCCAAATGCATTGCACATGTGCTCTTAAATCAATGGCACATGTTAATACGTATTTAATGTGTTACATTAAATTAATTATATGTGGACATAAAATAATTAAATAAATGATATGTAAACTATAATGTACAAGGCTTTATAGGTATGGTAGAAAGAAGACAAAGTTTATTAACTTGATGTTCTAGGCATATGTGTTCATACATTAATATTATATTTGTATGGTGCAAAGAACCTTGCATAGGCAGTAAATACATCTTCTTTTATTACAAATATTTTATTACATTATTACAAACAGATATATTCACGTATAAGAACCAGAACTTAGCATTGTATTTTCTTCAAAGTGTGTTACCATGGCCTGGGTGACGGAGGCATGCGTGATGTATTTACTATTTGTGACCTTTCATTTATAATGTGTTCCAGTTCTAATAGTTACATATATACATGGATTAAATAAAACGTGCACATAGTGTAGATGGATCGACTGACATTATTTGAGTATAGATTGAAACGGATTACATTTCGTTCTACAAGATCGGCAAGCTGACGGGGAGGGGGCGATAATATGGAACCCGCGGCCGCAAGCGCGGTTCACTGTGCTCGTCTAAAGGTTATATGCAATATCAGCCACAGGCAAGACCCAAGAAGATTATAGTTATTGCTGTCTAGTCAACGCAAGGCATAATTTAAATAACCCCTTTTCGCTTTGTTGTCCGAGCGGCCTTGGTCCAACGACAACGTTCCCTATTCATGTGATTTAGCTCGGTCTCTGACCAATTGCAATTAACACACATACACTGGCACTGGTACTGACCACTTTCTGTTGACCCAGAAAACATACTTTAGTCAGCCGGAAATAAAACCCAATTAGGCCATGCCGAGTTCGGAAAATAAGATAGAAAAAAATGGTTTGGTTTCACTGAAAATCCAGGAGATTGGTTCTCCTTTCCAGGAGATCGAGGGATTTGATGGATTTCCAGGAGTCCCCCGGCGAATGCAGGGGACTTAACATGTGTGTGTGTGTGTGTGTGTGTGTGTGTGTGTGTGTGTGTGTGTGTGTGTGTGTGTGTGTGTGTGTGTGTGTGTGTGTGTGTGTGTTTGCTCGCCACACTATCTGACGAGCAGAGGAAGAACAGTTCCCGATGAAGGTCGCAGACGGCTGTCAACGTCGAAATGAGTTTTACATTTCTAGTTGTCTATTAAGAAAAATCGTTATTTAGATATCCGTATTATTTTATAATATACACGACATCGTGTGATTTTTTGATGAATACAGTCGAAGCTGACGCTACGACAATAACAAAGTAAAGTTAAAATAAGTTCTTATATAGCGCAGTATCCAATCCTCAGGACTGCTCAAAGCACTTTACATTTTACGCCCGGGCAGAAATCGAACACCATCTCGACTTCTCTGCCCAGCTGCAATTATTGCGCGAAGACTATTCGTACACAAATATCCACCACTGTCTATGTCCAGGTACTCATTCATACAACTGAGTGAACTGAAGCAACGCAGAGTGAACGAACTTGCCCAAGATTCGACACCGCAGCACAGGATTCGAACCCGGATTCTCTCGGTCGAGAGTCCGAAGCTCTATCCACTGCGCCACTGCGTACTACAGTAGGCGTCGGAACTTGGCGAATATTGGAGGACCGAGGCTTCCCAAGTTCGTCGGGAAGTACGGGCGGTGTGACGCTGTTTGACATTATTCTAAGTGGGGGTAATGGTGGAAATTGTTGCGGCGTCCGGGGGAGCGGTAGTGTTGAATGTTTGTCGCATTGTCGAGGGACGGCGTAGTGCTGTTGTTTTCGCGATGTCGTCGAGGGAGTAATGTTTGTTGTGTCCAGGCGTTAGTTTTGGATTTGTTTTCTTACTGTATCCACCCACATGCTCCCAAAAACCTCCAACACCACCCTCCTTGCCGGATTATACATATACCCAGCCCCCAATTCCGACGTCTGTGAATATTGATTATTCGCCTCATAGTTAGGCGGATTAGCACACAAAATAGGCAAGATTGTGCACTTTGGTATAGGATCGGGCAATCATTTTGTTATAAAAATTCCATATTTGACCTAATACAACTTTTTAATTAATATGTTGAATATCATAATATTTTACCTCTTCAAGGACACCAACATATACAATACGTGTGCAAAGTACGAGTTGGATGAGAAGAATAGATATCATGTTTTCATAATGAGGAAATGTGTTGTTTTGGCAGTTTATCTCCTGGGAAGAGACAAGCACAAAATTGAAAATGATAACTTCGGCACATAAAAATATGAAAAAAATGGAAGGTAAATTTGATATGTGGACATTACAATAAGTTTCATTAAGCTATGTCATATTGTTTGGTTTTTATTTGACTTTTTGTGAGTGGTTTTCCATTCCCCGATCACCATCGGTCAGGTGAAAATGTCAAAACGCCAATGTATTCCCGCTGGGTGGACAAATGCGTAACAAAAACCTAGCAGCGTATTTAGCGACATTCCTCTGATCGACTCATTTGCTATATTTCGTTATTAATTAACTCATACGTGTTTCAATATTTAAAGCATCTTAGGGAAGCGAAAATATCATATACTTTGATTAGCAAACGTCAAGTCGACCAGTTCAACTGTCCATTGCGAACGGGATGTGGCTTACCCTATTTAGTTCTAACGGGGCGATCCACGTTCAACAATAAACAAATACTCAAATTATTCGCAATCATTTATCAATAGAATATAATATTTTATGTTGATCGTATTTGTTTACAATTACACACTGCCAATTGCAATTAAATACACCGAAATAGCTTACATACGCTTAGAATAAAACATACAACTTATTTGCAAATTTCATGCCGAATCGATCGGTGCTACACACTAAGTGTACTTTTGTGAAATGGGAAAGTTTTTACCACAAATATGACCGCCACACAAATGTTCAGTTGGTTACATGCAACTGGCGTCGCCGAAGCCGCGCTAAGTGTCAACATTCGAGGGAAATTCACAAAACTGTCATCTTTTAAGTGACGGCGCGGCCTCAAATCAAATGTAATCTTCACAAAACAACATTTCTTTTATTGCAAATTAAATTCCGAATCGATTGGTACTACACACTAGGCGTACTTTTATGAAATTGGAAAGTTTTTAATAAACATGACCGCCACGTAAATGTTCAGTTGGTTACATGCGAGTGGCGGGAAAATTTCAAAGCCTTCTAGTGAGGCGCGGTCTCAAATCAAATGTAATCTTCATAAAACAACATTCGTTTTATTGCAAATTTTATTCCGAATCGATTAGTACTACACATTAGGCGTACTTTTGTGAAATTGTGAAGTTTTTATTAAAAACATGACCGCCACGCAAAGACTTGTGTTTTTCATTCAGATCAGTGTCTATATCGGATTTATAGAGCAATTATTTATTTTCAAAATAAACTTTATTCTGGTTGAATCGGAAACAAATTGACACCGTGCGAGGTCTGTGAAGGTAGCATAGTTTATGCGAAATTTCTCGATCTGTTCGGAATGCGCAGCGTTACGCTCGGCGCCAGCGTAACAATATAGCATCTTAGAACAGGCAGCATGTCGCCATGGCGACATGCTGTCTGTGACGTGGTTTCATACATTTTGAATCTGCCTAAATGTCCGCTAGGTGACAGGCTTCATTTGATCCTATACAACATTATTGCGTGTTCACTGGTTTAACCGAATAAGGGGCCAATGTATGGTACAGTGATGCTTCAAGTTGCCCGGGCAGTTTGTGTTATACATATATACACCATGTCTATGTATGCAATTTTGCATGTTCTACTAAATTGGACTTTACATAGATAACAACAACAAAAATTTCAAAAAAACAACATATTTTTGACTTTAATTTATATTTTTATTTACTTAAAAATCCTTAGACTCACCTAATTGTGAATTTCGTCTATTGCTATGTATTATGTGAATCACGTCAAGCCATTTTTTAATCCCAATTGACCAAATAAATGTTATGCAATAGCCAAAATCTGTAATACAGCAAAATTCGACCGCAAGATGGCGCTGTATGCCACCAGGGGCGCTGTTTAGTTGGCACTACATCAGAAAATCACCAGGACCCCAGTTAGTATATCTATGCAAAGTGTCATAATTGTATACCAAAGTGCACAATCTTTGTGCTGATCCGCCTAGCTACAAGTCGGTTCTGTAGCGGAAATTAATGGCAACATGTAGACTGGAACGCAACGTTGTAATTTAGAAGTTGATCCACCGACTAAATGAACCTACATGGACGGGTCGACTCGGTAGACGCAGTGAAGATGGTTATTATATTATACACAAGGTATCATTACCCAACGGTGTGACAGATCTTCACCATCGATCGTTTTCATAATACTTATTGGATGTCTACCTAATTATCAGTACGCGCCCACTGTCACCTACACCCTCCTAATTATCTAAATTATGTACTCATGTAAGCACAGCCAAATCTGATCGGGAACAACTTCGCCTCGTGTAAGAGGTGCTAGCTAGAAATCCGATTCTTGTTTTGGACAGGTACAGTTTGATGGTCCTATGTATACAAATGTAATGAATCATTATATAATCTAGATAATTCAATGAAATCATCTTAAGGTTACCGACAATTTTAAGGCCTTCTGATCTAAAATTATACTGATAAACAATAGCAGAATCAGCATTAAGAAATACCCTTTTTTGAATAGATGTATGACTACTTTCAACACATTGTATGTAAGTGATCCAACTTGCGATATATATTTTTTTTTCAGGAGCTGAAACCTTTACACCTTTAATTCATAAACATTTTATGTGTAACGGATCTTTGCGTGTTATGCTGGTATCGATAATGTGTGCCTTTTACGTTCTCGTTGTTTGAACTATCAATCCCAACACACCCTGGGTGCTAGCTTTCATAAACCGCCATTCATTTATCCCATATACTGCGCGACGGGTCCGAGACGCAGATATTTCAGGTTGCGTTTAAAACACAGCTTAACAGCGATACAACAATAACGGAGAAATACAAAATGTAAGCCATGCAAGATTCGCTAAGAATTTAGTTTTTTAAATATGATAAGAATGTTTTTGGAAATATGACAAGAACGAGACGATGACGTCGGCTATCACGTAACAATTCAAGCCGTTACTTCGGTTGCCGTAATCTTAAGCGCGCCGACTGGTAGTTCTGATGGATGTGTGTGCGCGCGCGTGTATGTGTGTACGTGAGTGTGCGCTTGCGCGCGTGCGTGTGCGTGTGAATGGGGGGGGGGAAGCATGATTGTAATTCAAGTTCAGCCTGCGGAGTCTGGTCTTAAAGAATTCCCCGGTGTCCGGAGACGTTACGCTGTCTGAAGGTCCTGTGGTGTTCTGCTTCATGGTCCTCTTGTGGAACCTGCTGGCTACATATGTATCTTGGTGAAGCCTTGGTTAATCTCTCACTCTGCCCAAACAATCGGCTGTCGATCATTCGCTCAACGGAAGTTATTTTGTATAATAATAAAGTTACAACAAATATGATAATCCACTCATCTCAATCATATAACTGACACCTTTATTGTTGTTTTGTCATACGTTTCATAATTTACATCTCATTTATTATATATGATCATAACAATTATATTTTTCTTGAACATAGAAAACATTAACACGATGGATCTGCTAGAATAATTAAAACACTCTTCTAACAACAATCAAGTATTATGTATAACGTTATATTTTTGTAATTTAAAAAAATAGAAGATGTAAGAAGCGCGCCCACAAACAGACACACACACACACACACACACACACACACACACACACACACACACACACACACACACACACACACACACACACACACACACACACACACACACACACACACACACACACACACACACACACACACACACACACACACACACACACACACACACACACACACACACACACACACACACACACACACACACACACACACACACACACACACACACACACACACAATAGTAGTCGTATACACAAACACACACACGCACGCACGCACGAACGCACGCATTCATGTACACATTGTTGGACATATAATACGACGTACTTGCTTTTAAATGAACGCATTAACCTAGAAGGGTATCAGAAAACACGAGAGTCAGTTGGCACTAAAATCACTACTTTCATTAATACGGAATACACATACATATGACATGAATAGGAACACAAACAATGTGTTGCTTTGTTCCAATTGTTACGTAATGTATCTACATGTTTCATATTACTTCTGCGTCGGTGCTATACTGAACATTATGTATCAATAAAGATTATCAAGATTATTATTGCACAACATGTGTGACTGTCCCATCCTCACTGACCGGGCCGTTGACGTTCAGCCTCCACACGCCGTCAGTCTGGAACGTGTCCGTCTATAACAGTCGCGGACGTCATGGTGGAACATGGCGCTCGCTATGCTGTAGATGAACGGGTTCACAATGGAATTATGTATTAATGTTAATCTGACTTTGAGCGGCAAAAAAACACCGGCACAATGCACAAACTGTGGCAACCAACACAGGATGACAGTAATGAGAAACAACAGAGACACTCTTTTATAGGTATTCGCCAGTTTTGCAGTCAATAGAGTGACACTCGGGTGTGAATTTTTCGTGATAGTCTTAATGCCAGACGTCGTTCCTACTTTAGTAGTTATATGCAGACTCGTCGAAGCCGTTGAGAGGATTGGATCCAGTGAGAGTGTCGTGCCTGTGGCGCCGACCTGGCGGCGTGTCATTCTGGCGTGTCATTCCTCAGCATCGTCAGCGCCATCGTGACGTAGCAGCGACCATGAAGATCAGGCTGGAGACGACAATAAACATGGGAAAGTAACTAATATACGCGACGGTTCGACGCAGAAGTTTCGGCAGAAACGGCGTAGTGGCGCATCCTGCTGCGATAACGGCAATGACGATAAGCGCCTTGATCGCCCGCGGGACATTCAGAATGAATTTGCGGGGTCGCATCACCGCTAGGAGGCGCTCAAAGGCGAGAAGCAAGACGGAGAAGAGTATGGATGTGTACATGAGCCAGAAGAGAATGCCGATTTTGTCTCTCACTATTGGCACAATCGTCCAGGTGATTCCACGAACACAAGTGATAGCGTCAACAACGGCCAAGGCGAACATGTAGACTCGTGTGGAGGTAGTCATGTACCGCGCGTACACGGCGATCACAAGCAGGTTCCCGGGCAGGCCGAGCGCACACAGTACAAGCACGGGCAAACTGGTCAACAGTACCTTGGCTTCTGCTTTGGTTGGCATCAGGTCATCGCTCGTAATGAAGTCGACGTCCTGGACACTCGACGGCTCGAACAGCGACGAATTGTTCCATCCAGCCATTGCTTACAGGTGAACACTGTTTGGCTTGTGTGACAAAGTCAAGGTGTTAACCTAGTTCATCTAAATCTACTTGCTACGAACTACATGTATTACCATTTCAACAGCGTGTTCATGCTAAGAACTATACGCGTAATATATCTACACGATTTTACAGCGCGCTTCAAAGTCGTCAGTTAAGCTGCACGATTCCTCTTCACGATTCCACTGCATAAGTCAAACCACGTCATTGGTTTTAGTTGCAACACTTCATTTATAACAGGCGATCCGAATCCTGTTTGTTACGGTAACAACTGTTGCAACCCGATTTGCCGTATGCGATACGATGTCTGCTCACCCACTGACACCCAACATGGCCGGATCTATACTAACGGGCACCGTGAATGTGGCGACAAATGACGGACTGTGGTGTGCTTGACCATTGCTCCAAGTAAACTGCTGCCACTGGGGCAGAGGACGCGCAAGTAAACAAGTGAATCTCTCATTACGCTGATTTGTAGTCACGTGATGTTGACAACGAATCACGACCTCGCCCGCGATCAAAGCTAAACGCAACAATTTCGTTCGCAGTAGTGGATGCTGGGTTACCATGACGTGCAGTGTAGCTTTACTTGTTTTCAGTATTCATTATTAACTGGATAATAGTAATGTATGTAGTTCTCGATTCTAGGTTGGATCGGATGGGAGAAAGAGGCAAATGACGTCATTTCTAGGTCAAAGGCCAAAAAGGTCAAGGTCAACTGTCAATGTCAAACAGCGTCCCCTAACGAATAGATGATGGGCTACATAACTATGTCAAAATAGGTTAAATGACGTTATTAAATAGGTAATTGCGCATGCGGAACTAAAATACGTAAAATAAAATGTTGTTGACAATTTTTGTTACATATTATATTATCATCAAAATAAGTCAATGTCGTCATTAAATAGGTCATTGCACATGCGCAATGATATGTTGTCTTATGTCGTTAAGGTGGTGAACCAACAAATCACGTCATCGTAACGTAATATACTCTTCTCCTCATTCACCAAAAATACATGTAAACTTTAAAACCCTAATTTTACAACCAACAGCCTATCCAGGCCTTAAAATCTAGAACTCAAAACCTTACTTGTATCTTGGGAAAATAGGAGTCGTGCCCTCTATATTTTTCAGCAAACTTCTTACATTCTCGACAGTAGACATGCGTTATGATGCTAAACATAATAATCTTGCAATAGTGTATTAAAGTAAGTAACTCTCTGCCGATGTAGCAGCTTTTTGATTGGTAGTTATTTTACATCATGCGCTCGGATACGGTTTTGATTGGTTTATGGAATTTTTTTTGCCGACGTAGCCCTTTTTGATTGGTATTTATTTTTTACATCGCGCGCTTGCATATGCTTTTGATTCATAATCCTATATAAGACCGTGGGAGTGACCTGGTCGTCATTCTTCATTCGACAACGTCATGACAAACTACACTCGTCTTTGATTTTGGAATTCAGAAGCAGCTGGAGCGCAGCCCCGCTCCTCCATCGCCGGGCTTGATGACATTTGTCTATATGAGCCACGAGTGGTAAGTGTTTATTAATATTATTTCCATTTCACTAGTTTATATGCAATTATGTAGGAATTAGACACTTTTTGAAATCACGACGTCTAACAGTAATCCTTCGTACGTTTACAAAGTCGCCAGTCGGACTCTGCCGGCGCAACCTCTCGTCGCTGTCGCCAATTAGGAGGCCCTACCACACGCGAGATAACTACTAACATCGCGGGCATCCTTCACCTGCCCCCAGTGTAAGGTGGATTTTACCAGGAAGGACAATTTCAAGCGCCACGTCGCGCGCGGCCGTTGTGGCTGCCCGAAGAGAACAAGGGAGGAGGTAAAATTGGATTAGCTGGTGGTGAGTTAAACTTTAGATTGTGTTACTAAATACTTTCGCCTAAAATGGCGTCTCCTACCTTCTTCCCACCAAAGATACTGCTCCCTGTGTAATTCACGTCTAAACGGCGGTTTTCCACTCATTTCCGCTAAAATGGCGTCTCCCCTATGCAATTCCAACAAAATAGCGTCCCCGTATAAATTTTATTTCCGCTATAATTCCGGCTCCTACCTTATTCCTGCCAAAAACCCTGTCTCCCTGTATACTTCCATCAAAATGGCGTCCCCGTCTACCTTTAATTCCGCCAAAATAACGGGTCACTACATATTTCTGTCAAAATGGCGGCTCCCACATACTTCCTTTCAACATAATCGCTCCCATCCTCTTCCTATCGACATATTTTCTCCATATACATATCGTCTTCCTATTGATTTCTGGTCATCGTACTTTTGGTCACATTAGTTTTGGATACTTGTTTTCCCTACCCTACTGTAATATTTAATTATTATTGTAGAAATTCATCAAAGGACACTTGCCCACTAAGAGGCAGCCAACCCCGACAACCACTCTCACAGCGCCGGCCCCGACAGCCACCATGACATCTTTGCCGGCCCCGACAGCCACTGGGGCAGTGCCGGCCATGACAGCCATCATGGCATCTTTGCCGGCCCCGACAGCCACTGGGACAGTGCCGGCCCCGACAGCCATCATGCCATCTTTGCCGGCCCCGACAGCCACTGGGACAGTGCCGGCCCCGACAGCCATCATGACATCTTTGCCGGCCCCGACAGCCACTGGGACAGTGCCGGCCCCGACAGCCATCATGACATCTTTGCCGGCCCCGACAGCCACTGGGACAGTGCCGGCCCCGACAGCCATCATGACATCTTTGCCGGCCCCGACAGCCACTGGGACAGTGCCGGCCCCGACAGCCATCATGACATCTTTGCCGGCCCCGACAGCCACTGGGACAGTGCCGGCCCTGACAGCCACCGCGACATCTTTGACGGCCCCGACAGCAACTGGGAGAGCGCCGGCCCCCAACAGCCACCTGGGCAGCGCCAAACAGGGCTGCCGCACTCTCCATGCTGCTTGTGCGGAAGCACATTTACAATAAAAACAATTGGCAGCGGTATATCAAGAAGAGGCGATGGCAAAGGAAGACGGAGAAGCAGCAGCAGCTGAAACAACACATTGAAGAAATACTGATAAATTTATCGATCATCTTTTTTAAAATATTTCAGACGCTGCTACAAAGCCCGTGTCTTTACGTTTTCTTACCATTACTAAAAATCAACTTGTTTTTATTTCAGCGACAAGAAAAGGAGCGCGTCTCTGATGCTGCTGCTGGTTTCCTCGTACCTCAGCAGCGCCTGTGTTGCCAGCGCTGTCGTCGGTGAACGAAGGCATCACGGTGAGTAATGTTTTAAGATTTTACGTACTATCACGAACTACGTATGTATTTAGTGCACATATCAACTGAACAGATTGACCTCCGTACCATAAAAGTAAACTTTTCTGCTGTCTAGTTCATTACATGTTTCACTATCCAACTTATGAAATACTTTCGTATATTTTTACTTTTATTATCTTGATTAACTTAGCCTAACAAAGCATTTTCTATGTTCAGCAAAATGAAATTATCCTCTATATTACTATTGGACAACAAATTCCTATTGTTAACATATTTTATTGTAGAAATTTTGATTCTAAAACTTTTATTAATGAATTACCAAACGAGGATATTTTACAATGGACCATCATTCAACGCCCTAATTCTGAGTGGGTCTGTGAAATGGTAACAAATGTTACTTTTTACATAAACATCGTACCTGATCACCCTATAAATACTGGCGGTATAGTCCTACCCGATTATGTGCGAAACAACCCAGGTTTAAAATGTTTAACGAATAACGAGCGCTTAGTCGGGGAAGAAACACCCGTCATTTAGAGCCTCATGTTGCGGCGTTATATCAAATGTATCAAGAGGCCACACACGATGCCCCACCTATGAAGCATTTCCTTGAATTTAAGTTAAGTTATTTATATGACATTGTAACGATTTATTATATCAATATATATGTCTATCAGGACGACAACAAACTTTAGCCTGCCATTTACTGAGACGTTCAACTTGTATATTTCCCGATACTTTAAATTTAAATCTTCTCGAAACACATTTTTCTTATATTCACGATCTTAAAACATACACACGTTCTTTCAAATGTATAAAATATAAGAAACGTTGCAATACGAGTTTTATTAAAAAGACATCTGGAATCTTGCGAAGTGGAAGTGAAGAGAATTTTCCCTGGTGGTATATGTCACGTTCATAAAAACATTTTTCAAAGCCTAGCGAATTGCCTCCACTTGATCGACGATGATGGCACCGCCCCGCCGCTTAAGATCTGGTCGACCTTTTTCGATGATACAGCAAGGCGCGCGGTCGACTATACAACCGTTTACTTGTCCGGCCTGTCCTCGGGGAAACGCGTGCTGACGTGTCCAGATTAATCGGGGTGCGTGTAAAGTCACCCTGAAAAAGCAAAGTGGAGGGTTTAAACACTTTCAGTACTTGTTGCGCAGAGACCCTTTAGTGAGCCGACCAACTGACCGACAAAGCGACGACCGACCAACCGATCAGACTTTTTACTTACGGCCGTGTCTTTCTCAACAGCATCTACTACCCGAGTACACCGACAAAGGGGACGAGAGTACATCGGGTCGTACAAGGCCTCGTGCAAGAAACCGTTGCGGACGCGGACTTCCACGGCCCGATGGCTGCGGGCGAAGAGGTCGACGCCAACACGGTCACCTGACCTGAAGCCGGGGATGAGGACGACGACGCCGTGGTCGCCTCCTACTCGCCGTTTCAGAGCCGGCGGCGACAACCTTTATCGTCCGGCGACGCTGATGCCAACAATGACGACATCTTGATCACCGTCTACGTGTCTCCGAAGAAGAGGCGCGTCGCGAGTCTGTTGTCTGCCCTCCAGAACGATTCTTCTCTGCCGTCAACTGTGCCCGTAGAACAACACCTTCCGATCGCGTGTCACCGTCTTCGCCGCCGCAGCCACCGCCGCCTCCTGCCACCGTCGTCGCTGTTGACACCGTTCGCACCCCACTGAACCTCTTGTATGATTCTATCCCGGTGACATTGGTGCCCGTCGAGCAACTCCTTCCCGTCGCGTCGTCGCCATCTTCGCCGTCGCACCACCGCCGCCGCCGCTGCCACCTTCTTCGCCGTCGACATCGTCGTTCGCACCCCTACCGGCTTCGCCTTCCCGAGCGTCCTCCGGCGAGGATGACTACGATGCTCCCTGCTGTCACAACGGCCGTAAGCGATACGCCGAACTCACCGCCGTTTCGTCTTCGTCCGACCAAGAGCGTCGATTGCTTGAGGTATTCGCCGAGGAGATCTGCGAACTCATCATCACGAGGGAAACCGTACGTGTTTTGGCTGTAACCTGCCGTCTCGAGCATCACAGCGGGTGCCTGGATAGACCGTACGGATTAGTTATGCGACACTACACACCTGTGAGAGTGTGGGAGTCGCCCTATCATTCCGTCTCCTATTCGCTCCCTCTCTGCCCTGTACGACACTTACGAGATGTCCGGAGATCGCCTGTCGCAGGCTGACGCTAGACTGAGCTCGCTGTGTCAACGCCGCCACTCCGAGAGACGTTGTAGAGTCCTACTTGAACCTCAGACTCGACGAAGAGTGAACTTCGGCGGTTGTACGGAAGCTGTTAGTTTTCTTGTTGTTATGACATTTATAAATGAACTCTTAATATACGGGGTCAATCGTTTGTAAAGGACTAGTGCTTTTCGGGAGGTGTGCGAACTGTTAGTTGCCTATTGTGATAAACTTGAAGAATTTATAATTAAGTATAATTTAGTTCTGTTTAGTAATAATTTAAGTACTTGATTGCTGTGATATACTTTTACTCTTTGGGGTCAAAATAAACATCTTATTCTTCTTCTTCTTGTAAAAATCCCCCTCCATTTTAAAATCAACCCAACATTTTCTAAATACTCGACGCTGACTGGTAAGTTCTACCGGCTACACACTTCCGCAAAGTGACGTCGTGATGTTGGGGGGTCCCTCTGTGACTCCCCAACACCACAGCCATGTCGATCTACCGCTCACGTCAACAACTGGACCTCGAGTTTTCACACCAACAATTCGTCGCCCCAGCCTCACACTGAATAAGCGAATTTTCTCACGGTCATGACATTATCATCTCCGAAAAAAATACACCAATAGTGGCGCCTCTAACGGGTAGCTCGTCAGTTTGCGGTATAACAGGAAGCTCCTTTCCTCTGTTTCCTGTATAACGGGTAGATCGTTATAACGCGTCAAAAACGGTAAAAATACCAATGTATCATAAATGGGCTATGTTAAAGGATACGAACTATGAAGTCACTTTGCCCAATTTCACTGGTTTCCGGGTCATCAATCCCACTACCTACTAATAATGTTGTCCAGTCACATAACCGGACCAAGAAACTTACTACATATCTTGAACAATTGCAAAGGGGTTGGTGAATCTGTTTGCATACTCCAACCCTACACACCGGGCGATGTTATCCACAATTGTGCAAACACGGTTGGCGCAACATATCTGCACTACCGTCTTAGCGAAGCACCATTGTATTCCATGAACAGTGCCAGCTGCAGTAGCTAACCGTAAATTTCCGGTGATTGACAGGTAAGGCGACTCTATCCTGAGAAAGACAGATAAGACTCTAAGCGAGGGGGAGGACGTCGTTGTTTGTCTACCGGGAGCTGGGATAGAACATGTGACTGAAAGGATAGAGAAGGTATTGGGACATGGCAAGGGAGGGTCTATACTAGTACACGTAGGAACAAATAATGCAGACAGGGAGGGAACAACTGGGATAGTACAGAAGTACAGACAGTTAGTGGGGAAGTTAAAGAAGACAAGAGTCGAACAGATTATTATCTCAGGAATTTTGCCAGTAATGGGAGGAAGGGGGCCAACATACAGAAACTGCAAGAGGATGGCGATCAACGTACTAGTTGAGCAGATGTGTAAAGAAGAGGGGGTGGGATTCGTATATTTATGGGAATATTTTGTTGGGAGGGAAGATACGCACATGAGAGATGGCCTCCATCTAAGTGGAAAGGGGCAGCAGTTTTCTCAGAGAACTTGCTGCAATATGTTGACAGTGGGACAGGCTGCATCTATTTAAACTAGATTCGCAGGGGGATTCACCGAGTAGCCTGAAACTGGAGGCATAGATAAAGACAGCAGAAATAAATCAGCAAAGAAATCCTGGAAAACTGATCTGAATCAGGATATAAATGCGTTAGTTTAAATGCAAGGAGTATAGTAAACACAGGAAGATAACTAAACATTATGGTAGAAGATATTAACTCTCACATAATCGGTATATCCGAATCATGGGCCACCACTGATATATCAGATGCCGAATTGGAACTAATAGGCTATGTAATTTTCGGAAAAGATAGAATAGGAAGAAGGGGAGGCGGAGTTATTTTATATGTTAAGGAATCTACCCTGGCTTGTGAAATAAATTAGAAAGAGAAGCAGATTGCGAAGAAGCTGTTTGGTGTAACATAGTTACAGCAAACTCAACGTAAACGGTGGGGTTAGTTTATCGAAGTCCAAACGTAAGCGTAGAAGAGAATGAAAAAGTAGAAAACGCTGTAAGAGAAGTTAGCAAACGAGACTGCATTATTATGAAGGATTTTAATCATGGTCATATACAATGGAAATGTCTTCAGAGAACGGGGAGTGAGGACCACAGGTTTTTAGTTTTAGTACAACACAGTTTCCTTTTTCAACATGTGCAAGAGCCAACCAGGGGTGAGAATATGTTAGTTTACGGACATCTATACATAGTTTTGTCCTCACAGAATGAATTAGTTGACAATGTCAAATTATGTGAGCCACTAGGAAGTAGTGATCACATCCAGATACAATTTATCATCAATTTAAAATCAAAAAGAAATAATAAAAAGCAGTTCAGGAGAAATTTCCACAAAGGAAGACATAAGGAAATGAGGAAATATTTAGCAAAGATAAACTGGAACAACGCACTGAAGAATAAGTCAGCAACAGAATACTGGAATATCTTAAAGAGTGAAATTGAGTGCATCGTCGATAAATTTGTTCCCTTGAAAAAACAAGGGAAACGGTCCAGAAAAAATACTTATCGAAAGAAGCCATTAAAAAAATTAAGTACAAACAAATGATGTAGAAGTCATATAGACGTACTGGAAATTTCGAAGACTACAACATGTATAAGGAAGCACTAAACCAAGCTACAACTGAAATTCGAAGAGAAGCTACGAACAAAAATTAGCTTGTAATATAAAACAAGATAGCAAGAGTTGTTATGAGTATGTTCGGAACAAAGAGAAAGTTCAGAATAAGGTCGGTCCGCTAGAAGATAGTGCTGGAAATATAATATCAGAGGGATTCTTAATGGCAGAAGACCTGAATGAGTATTTTAGTTCAGTGTTTACCAGGGAAGATATTAATTCACTGCCAGTACCAGAGGCTAAGTTCAAGGAGGCAGAATCAGACTATTTAGGATAATTAATTGTAACCCCGGAAATGGTAGCGAAGAATATTAAGTATAATAAATCACCTGAGTGGATGGGATGCCGCCCAAACTATTATTGGAAATTGTAGAACAAATTAGCAAACCACTTGCAAGAGTTTTCAACTTGTCATTAGAAGAGGGTGTGGTTCCTTTAGAATGGAAAGAAGCAAACATTATACTGTTATTTAAAAAAGGTTCCAGAAACAAGTCAGACAACTACAGACCAGTGAATTTAACGTCAGTGATTTGCAAATTATTAGAAAGATTAATTAAAGATAATTTTCGTCATGGTGGATTTTCTTGTTAAACATAACTTGTTAAACCCATCTCAACATGGGTTTCTAAAAGCGAGGTCATGCTTAACAAATATGTTATGTTTTTTGGAAGATGTCAGTATGTGGGTAGACGAGGGATCACCAGTTGATATCATATACTTAGATTTTCAGAAAGCTTTTGACAAAGTGCCACATCAAAGATTACTGCTTAAACTAAACTTGCTAATTGACAGAAGACAACGAGTAGTAGTTGATGGGAAGGGTTCAAACTGGAAATCAGTTTTGAGTGGTGTACCATAGGGATCATTACTGGGACCTATACTATTCTTAATATATATCAACGATTTGGACGATGTTATAACAGGCAAGGTGTTGACATTTGCGAATGATACAAACTTGTTTAGAAGGATTAAACGTGATGGAGATAGACAGCATTTATAGGATGATTTTGACAGGTTGATAAAGGGTTTGAAATATGGCAAATGTTGTTCAATTTTGGAAAATGTAAATGCCTGGACATGGGAATGAAGATGTACAATATACCAGAGGACAGGAAGTTACATTAGTAAAGGAGCAGTGTAGATTAGATATAAGAAAGTTCTCATTCTCACAAAGGATTGTAACCGAATGGAACATAATAATTATCTCTTGATTGTGTTGGTGCTAGTAGCGTGAATATGTTTAAAAATAAAATTGACACATACCTTAAAAAGGCGGGATACACGTAGATAAGAAGTATTGGACTCTCGATAAGGCAAAAGGCTTCCATGTCCACCTGCCATCTAGCTAGAGTTAATTTTTTAGATGGCAGTTTTGTTAAATCTTGTTAAATATACCTTATACATACTCCTTACATTATTACATACATTATGCAGAATACGTTACACACTATACACAGTACCTTATACATTATACTTTATACACTATACATTATACTTTGTACCTTACACCTTATACTGTACGCTATAACTAATGTATTATCTATATATATTTTGTACCTTATACCTTATGCACAGTACACTATACTTTATACTTATAGCTTATACCTTATACAGGACACCTTATACATTTAACACTGTCTATGATTTATGAATTATACCTTATTCCTTATACTTATGTTTACTAACAATGCACTATACCTTATACCTTATAAGGTCTTACCGACTACGCGCTATACCTAATACCTTATACCTCATACTTATAACTTGCCTACTATACACAATAATTTGTACATTATACCTTATAGTCTCATCTTATACACTATGCACCATACTTGGTGCCTTATACCTTATATACTTATATCTGACCCACTAAACACAATACCTTATACATTTTACCTTATAGGTATACCTTATACACTGTACATTATACTTTTTACCTGATACACAGTACACTATACCTTATACTTGTAGCTTATACATTATACAGTATACCTTATACATTATACCTTTCACACTGTACGCTATAACTTATGTATTATACCTTATATTTATGTCTTACTAACAATGCGCCATACCTTATTCCTTATACTTATGTCGTACCCACTGGGCACTATACCTTGTACCTTATTGCTTACACACTGTACACAATACCTTATACAATATACTTTTTACTATACCTTATACACTGTACATTATACTTTATACCTTATACCTTCGACATAGTACAGTATACCTTATACTTTTAATTTATACATTATACAATATACCTTATTCATTGTACCATTAACACTGTACGCTATAACTTACCGATATGTATTATATAAACTTTGTACCTTATACATTTAACACTGTACTCCATAACTTATGTATTATACCTTATACTTTTGTCTTAACTACTATGCGCTATACCTTATACCTTATAAAGAAAAATATTCGTGCAGCCAAACAAGTGTATTTTGAACAAAGATTTAATCGATTTAAATATGATATAAAAAATACCTGGAAAGTTATTAATGAATTTCTTTCAAAAAATCGTACAAACCGTAGATTACCATTATTGTTTATAGAAAATGGTACAAAAATAACTGATAAAAAGGATATTGCTAACAAATTTAATAATTATTTTACAAATATAGGTCAGACCATCGCACAAGGTATTAAATATAAAGGTAACAAAAACTATAGTTATTATTTAAACAAAAACATTAATTCTGTATTTACGTTTCAGAGTATTGATGAAGAGACTGTTAGGAACACTATTAATAATCTTCCCACAAAAAACAGCTGTGGATTTGATGGCATTTCTTCAAAATTTCTTAAGATAATTGAGCCTGCAATTATCAAATCATTAACGCTGTTAATAAACCAAGTTTTAAAATCCGGGATATTCCCAGACAAACTAAAAATTGCAAAAGTTATTCCTATATTTAAGAAAGACGATCCATCTTTATTTGAAAATTACAGACCAATTTCCCTTCTTCCCACAATTTCTAAAGTGTTAGAGAAATTAATTTTTATTCAATTATATTCATATTTCAATGATATGAAGCTTTTATTTGATAATCAATATGGTTTTAGAGCAAAATATTCAACGGAATTTGCTGCGCTTGAGCTAATAGATAGAATTATAACTCAAATGGATAATAATGATGAACCAATTAATGTGTTTCTCGACCTTTCTAAGGCGTTTGATACTATTGACCATAACATTTTACTTAACAAATTAACTTACTATGGCCTAAATGGTTCAACTTTGCAGTTATTCAGAAGTTACTTACAAAACAGGAAACAATACACTGAATTTGAACAAATAAATTCAGACATCTTACCTATAACAATCGGCGTCCCACAAGGTTCAATCCTTGGACCACTATTATTTATCATTTACATAAATGATTTCTCACAAGCTAGTCAAATATTTAATTTCGTCATGTACGCTGATGACACCACATTATCTAGCTCTTTAAAATGTTTTAACAACAACAACAACACACGCAACAAAAGTACAGAATCCTTAATAAATGAAGAACTTTTTAAAGTTAATGAATGGCTAAACATAAATAAATTATCTTTAAATAAAAGCAAATCAAAATACATGATTTTTCATATGCCTAATAAACGCACGCAGACTCTTACGCTTAAAATAGATAATATAAATATTGAAAGAGTAGATGAATTTAACTTTCTAGGATTGACTTTAGACACTAACCTAAATTGGAAAAAACACACTGAGAAAATTTCAAATAAGTGCTCCAAAACAATTGGCATAATAAACAGATTAAAATATGTATTACCTTTAGATATAAAAGTGTTGTTATATAACACTTTAATATTATCTCATATCAATTATTGTACCATTGTTTGGGGATACCAAATAAATAGAATTACAAAAATAAAAAAAAAAGCCGTTCGAATAATAACCTTAAACAAATATAACTCACACACAGAACCACTTTTTAAAAAACTTAAATTACTAAAAGTAGAAGACATATTAAAGTTACATGAATTAAAATTTTACTTTAAATACATCCATAAAATGTTACCTCCTTATTTACTTAACTGGCAAATTATCCCAAGTGTAAACATACATAATTATAATACTCGTGAAAAAAATTATATACATACTTTTAGAACTAAGCATGAATTTGCAATGAAATGTCTCAAATACAGCCTACCACATGCTATAAATTACACCCCCGATATAATCAAAGACAAAATATATACTCACAGTTTGCGAGGCTTCTCATTTTATATAAAAACATACTTGTTACACAAATATAATGATTCATGAACTCTATCAAATTGCTACACATGTCAACAGAACCATTAAATACAATACATTTGATGCTAGCTTCAGGCAACCAGCACACATACAAACTTACATTCTCACATAAAACAAGCATGAGATAGACACCTTGTAAAATGACCACATAAATTATCACGTAAATAGGGTGGCTCCTATGATAGCGACAATTGTGTCTTAATAGGAGTCACCGACCCCGATTGAATAAGCTATATGATTAATATCTATGGTACACCAATACCATAATAACAGTACATGCGTTTGTCTGTATTTTCCGAATAGTATGTTGAACATATAATTATATACGTTTATGTATGTCTGCATAATGTTTATATTTGTTGTTTATTACAGCATAAGTGATGTTCAAAAACCAATTAATTGTGTACCTATATGGGGTCAAATAAACGTTTACTTACTTACTTACTTACTTATACTTATATCTTAGTCACTATGCACTATACTTTGTACATTATATCTTACACTTCACTGTTTAAACAATACCTTATACATTATACCTTATAGCTATAACTTCTAATCATTGCATTATTCTTTGTACATTATAACGTATACAAAGAACACTATATCTTATACTTATAGCCGATACATTATGTAATACAGCTTATACATTGTACCTTTAACATAATATAACTTATGTATTATATATACTTTGTACCTTATACCTTATACTTATAGCTTATACATAATACAATATCCATGATACATTATGCTTTAAAACTGTACACTACGACTTATGTATTATACCTTATACTGATGTCTTCCTCACAATGTACTACACAAAATACCTGACATATGTATAGAATATCACACGTTCAGCAGGTACACAAGACAAAACATCATGTTACAAATTTACACATTATACCTGCTACATTATAGCTTTAACATTATACGCTTTAACTTGTGTATTATATAATATACCATATACTTATGTGTTACCCACTATGCACACTATCTTGTACCTTATACCTTACACACTATACACAATACCGTATACATTATTCATTATAGTTATACTTTATACACTATACGTTATACTTTGTACTGACGCCGTATTCTGATACCTTATGCCTTATATTTTACTTTATACACCACACAGTATACCTTACACACTACACCTTATATTTTATACCTAATAATTACCCACTTTGCACTATACTTTATACCTTACACAGTATATGTGTAATATACATTATTAATTATACCTTCCCAGAGAAATCAAGATGTGGTGTTTGATTGAACAGGTCTGCCTGGGGGTAAAGTGTAAAGCGCTTTGAGCAACCTTATACCTTATACACAGTACACTATATATTATACATATAGCTTATGCGCTATAACTTATGTATTATACTATATACCTGATATTTATGTCTTACCCACTATGCACTATATTTTATACCTTATACCTTACACACTATGTACAATACATTATACACTATACTTTATAATTTTTACCTTATACCATATGCACAATACACCATATATTATGCATATACCTTCTATATTATACAGCATTCCTAGTATACCTTACACAGTATACCTTAATCTTAAGTCTTACCAACTATGCATTAAACCTTATACCTTATACCTTGTACTTATGTCTTATCCACTATTCGCTATACCTTATAATGTATGTCTTACCCACTATACATTATACCTTATAGTTATACCGTACAAACTATGCATTATACTTTGTATCTTACACCTTATACTCAGCACAATATACCTTATACTTTTATAAATTATATAGTATACCTTATGTATCATACTTTTAACACTGTATGCCATAACTGATGTATTATAGGTTTTATCTTATACATATGTCTTACCCACTATGCACTATATCTTTTACCTTACACACTATACACAATACCTTATACAGTATACCTTATCGTTACATATACATATAGTATAGCTTATACATACGTACAGCTTATACATTATACAGTATTCCTTATATGTTATACATTTAACTCTGTACACTATAAGTTATGTATTATACCGTATAACCTAATAATGATGTCTTACACAATCTGCACCACATCTTGTACCTATTAACTGACACACTAAACACTATACTTTATACATTGTACCTTATAGTTATACCTGATGCAATATACATTATACTTCACCTTATACTTTATAGACAGTACATTATACAGTATGCTTATAACTTATACATTGTACAGAACAACTTATAAATTATACCTTTAACACTGTACGCTATAACTATATAAGTGGGTAAGACATAAATATAAGGAAAAAGGTATAAATACAGGGGTAAGTTATATCGTACAGTGTTAAAGATTTAATGTGTAAGTTATTGTGTATAGTGGGTAAGCTATTGGGAACAAGATATAGTGAATAGTAAGCAATATATAAGTACATGTTATAATGTATAAGGTATAGTGCATAGTGGATAAAATTATAATGATTAAGATATCCTGTATAATGCGTAAGCTATAACGTATAATGCATAATATATTGTGTATTGTGTGTAAGGTGTAAGGTTCAAGGCATTGAGCATAGTGGATAAGACATAAGAATAAGGTATAAGCTTTAACATGATTTAACATGATTTAACAAGATTTAACGAGATTTAACAAGATTGCTGTCCAGAGCTATAAGCCAGACGGCATGCGGTCAAGGAAGTCTTTCGCTTATCGAGAGTCCAACAATTTTCCACCTACGTATAACCCGCCCTCACCAGAAAGCTGTCAATTTTTTTTGAACATATTCACACTGCCAGCATTAATACATTAAGGTATAATGCATAAGTTATAGCGTACATTATTAAAGGTATGATGTTTAAGGTATGCTTAATAATGTACAAGAGGGGATCTCTCGGCACTGTATCGCGCAACTACTGGTGGCATGGTGCTGCTCCGTATCCTGTCGTACGGACACTCCAGCGTCTGCTTGGTAATAGTAATGCTGTAGCAATGGTTATTAGTGATACTATTAATTATACAGCTAAGTATGCTTGGCACATTCAAAACATTATTACGTAGCTCACACATATTGCAATTACAGAAATATACGAAACATTGACGTATTTTCATTCTATGCGAAATATATATATATATGTATATATATATATATATATATATATATAATATATACATTATACATACATAAGTATATATACACACATACCACACACACACACACACACACACACACACACACACACACACACACACAACACACACACACACACACACACACACACACACACACACACACACACACATTATGGAAACATGGTGTTATTTCGAGTACCTATTTCCGGTTTTGTGAATTATTGTACTCTGTTCACTGTCGTTTTGTGAATTATTTGTACTCTGTTCACTACACACACACACACACACACACACACACACACACACACACACACACACACACACACACACACACACACACACACACACACACACACACACACACACACACACACACACACACACACACACACACACACACACACACACACACACACACACACACACACACACACACACACACACACACACACACACACACACACACACACACACTCACACACACACACACATTATGGAAACATAACGATGAAAATTAAAATACTAAATACAAACTATCAGGCCATATTTATAATTTAGCAAGGAACACCAACATTTCTTCATGGACACCTTGCAAATTATCACCTATACAAGGACGCATGTTAAATAACTGTTTCTAGTATTGCACTTATCCACTTAATATACTTAAACATATTCGTATCATATTTTAGTAATGATTAGCAGCATTCGTTGTGCAATACCTTTCTGTTACATTCTTTAAAACATCACCCTAGAGTGCCTACCACTTCTTTCTAGTAATACTATCTCTGTTCTCACCAACGAGTCTACTTGACGCATTCGTCTCTCACTGCTGCTACGTTTTAGATGGACATACAACACGTATTAATTAAGTTAACCAGATGTATGTTATAGTCATTAACACGTCGCAACGATGCCATGCTGAGAATATAATAGTGATATTTGATAAGGTTACATGGATCATTAAGATTGTAGTTAGCGTGTTTTAATGAACGCCATGCAGTAGTCTCATTCAACATGCGATCTCTCAACAGCCATCTTGTGGTATTGCTAAGGTAACCCATCAAACAGCTTTGTGGGTTCAGCGGGCCTATCTGCCTCGCTGAATTGTCGTCTGGAATAAAAGCGCATTGTGGAATGTGCCGTTTGTGTGGGTATGTGTTATTTCCTTTGGAGGATATACACTCATAAAAGATCGATTTTGTTAAGTTGAAGAGTCTTGCTGCTTCTAACACCGGGGAATTATCGTGAAGGAGGTCGCAGAGTATGTTGGTTACATGATCGAGTAGTTACGCGAAGAGGACATAACAACATTGAAGGAGCCGGTGATTGTGTATGTCACCACCAACGATACGGCCTGCCCATATGGATCCAGAGAATATGTCGGCATTGATCAACAGCCCCAATGTGTCACTGAAAGGGATCACTGTCGGGCTTAATCTGAAGACGTATTATGATACAAAAATTATGCTTTTCTCGAGTACTGTAAACTTATTGATGTGTGTATTGGGAACACCAGGAAATGTTCTCGTCATGACGGTGTATGCCCGAAAGATGAACTCTTCTATTAGAGCATACATGTTTGCACTGGCCGTTGTCGATTTAATCACTTGTGTTAGTGGAATCGTTTTGAGCGTCGCGCCCATTGACAACATGGCAATGTTGTTCGTCTTTTTTGCGGGTGACATATCGATAATTTTCTCAACGTTTCTCCTGGCATTTATCGCCATTGAGCGCCTTCTGGCCGTGAGGCGGCCGTTTAATTTCAGTGCTCAGCGGGCCAAGAAAACCTTAATCGTTATCGCCTTGGCGTCTGCGGCGTGTGCGATGGTTCTGGAGCTGTCGCGTGTGCTAGGATACGTTATCCTGGCTCAAATCTTTCCCATGGTGATCACAGTCCCTGCCATCAATGTCATGGCTTTATGCTACGTCGTCATGGGTGTAACTATGCTGAAGAAGAAAAGAACCGCTCGCGCTACGATAGGAGTTCTAATTGCCTCGCAAAGTCAGGGACCTTCAGCGACGACAACAACGAGTCAGTCGAACACCTACAAATCCGTGTCGCTGCTGTTCTCAATAACGGCCGTCTATATGGTGTGTTGGATGCCGCTGTGGCTGCATTACGCGGGGTTGTATGTGCCGGTGGAAATACACGGCGTGTTTCTATTGAACGCCGTCGTCAATCCGTTTATCTACAGCGTCGTCAGCGCCATGTTCCGTAACGACGTAAAGATCGTCTGTCGCGAGGCACGCTCCAGACTGATGGCCTGGCTCCTGTGAATTCACATTGACAACTGTCTGAAGTCTCTCTCCCGGGAGCCGTGGCGTGACGGATTCATGTTGTCTGATATGCGCTGAATAGATTGGAGTGCCCCTTGTTGCCCCTTGGCCGTCCTTGTGTCATGGTCAATATACATTACAAAGGACGCTTTTCAGTTTACTTGTTTCTACAAACGCACGTGGAACAGGTATTATTGAAAAAAGAAAGCTAGCAAATTCAAACTAACAAGATCAAACGATAGATCTTGTTAAGTTGACCAGTCTTGCTGCTGCCACCAAGAATTTATTTCAAGCAGCTTAGCATCATCGTCGCATCTTCGTTGTCGCCGCCGCCGCCGCCGCCGCCGCCGCCGCCGCCGCCGCCGCCGCCGCCGCCTCCGCCTCCGCCTCCGCCTCCGCCTCCGCCTCCGCCTCCGCCTCCGCCTCAGTCTCCGCCTCCGCCTCCGCCTCCGCCTCCGCCTCCGCCTCCGCCGCCGCCGCCGCCGCCGCCGTCGTCTTCCTCCTTATCATCATTTTTGTTGTTACTGTTAGTCTATTTACACGGATCGAAGGTGCACGGGACATTATCTGAATGACGATCAAAAGCGAAATGAGAAATACATGTAATCGGTTTGCTCTGAACGTATCTTAACGCTTTTACAGAAAGAGAAACTATTAATGTCAATCTAGCGTAGCTAATGTTACACTACATACGAACTGACATTGTTCTCATATTGTTGTCAACATAACTGTTTTACATATATGGACATTTAATTGTTGTTTTAGCAAAAGGTGGAACCCTTTCCAGAGGAAAGGTGTTGTGAACGTTAAGTGTCAAAATGGCCTGTCACTTAAAAACATGTGTTATGATAATAACGAATGAGCCATTTTGCAGAATACAGTTGTCATTGATAATTACCATCAAGTTGGAATACTAATTAATATGGATTTTATATACTCTACGAGTCACTGAATATCATAATGAAAAGACTACGGGAGGACACTGATCTGAAAATACACACGAACTTAAAATATTAATGGAACTTTTTGAACTTTATCGTCACAATCACATATTTCAGCCTCAGGATATGATTTACAAGGTTGGCACGGCGATGAGAATGGATATTTCCAGTGTCAACGGTCATAGCCAATATTCTTATGTAATGGCCGGAACAACATATCATCGTCACAGTCACACTGTCAGCATAAAGTAGGGAAGATAAGTGGGTGACGTGACGGAAGTCGCGAGGAAGCGGTTTCTACAATATTAGACAAATCACATCAACAATGATTGTGTAAATGAACGTTTTGTGAATGTGCATTTGATAAAAACTCAGCAGGTAGGTTAAATATAAATAAAACAACGTTAAGCCAGAGGTTTCTTTGTTTACCTGTCAACTTGTTAATTCTTCTTAAACCATTTCAACAACTGTCGGTGTAGAAATAATGGCTATTTCAGGAATTATATTATAAGAAATATTTAATTCACTACCCCTGTTCGTTATAGCATTTCTAGTTCCATACAGTACATCGGTCCATTCATAGGCCAACCGAAATCCTAAATGGACATCGTTCAATATTTTAAAGTATGAAACCAAAACATATATAGTCGGTATACACTAATTATTTCACAAACGTCGCGTTAGACAACAATTACTGAACCTGCGATCTGTCATCGTTATCCTTGACAACAAGGGAATATACAGACAACCACCATGAATGCACCACCTAAATCGTACGACCTAGATCCAGCAATTGTGCAAATACTATAATCGTTTTTCGGTCCTGGTCAACACAAGACCAGCTACATATCACCATAAATAAAGAAGATTGGAATAAATTCAGAATTGGTGCAAAACCATCAACCTGTCTCAAATTTGGCAAGTGCTTTTTGAGCGCGTTGTAGCAAAGAAGCTTAGCAACGACATGCAAACGAACAATTTTCACGACCAGTTTCAGTTGACTTATCGACAACTTCACTCCATTGAAATTACTACTTAATGTGCATAGTGACATTCTATCTGCAGTCGGCCGTGGCCGCGTTGTTTTGCTAGTCATGCTTGACTTAACCACTGCATACGACACCATTGACAACGTCATTCTTTTGAGCAAATTGACTCACAGATTTTGTGTCGTAGGCGTTGCTCTCGAGTAGTTCAGATCGTATTGTCTGGACGACAGCAGCTCGAGCGTATTATTTGTGGCAAATCTTCACCAACGTCTGTGCAATTTGGCGTGCCGCACGGCTATGCGCTTGGGCCGTTGCTGTTTACGGCGACATCATAAAGAAATTCTGATTGGCCTACTGCCAATCGAGAACAAAGGCAGTTTGAAATATTTCTGAATACTTTTTTGTTCTTAAACTAATACAGTCACACCACATTTAACATTTGTGATAAAAATGTTATGTGTGACTGCTTGTGCGCCTACATGGTAGCCTATAAGACAGTCTCGGATATTAAGCATGTGATTTGATGTTTTAAGGATATTATTTCTTGATACTTTCTGCACACTGCGCTATGAAAATAGAGTGAACGAGGTGGGATGTTCATTTTGAGGAATAGTAGGACAATTTATTTTAGAACTTTAAACACTTTTATCAAAAATCAGGCAATACAAAAAGAGTAAGTTACCAGTCAATTATGACGTCTGCCTGTCACTGTTCAGCTAAGGCTCTCCACTAGATGGCTGACAGTTTAGTCAGCAGACCATTGTGGCAAGCATTGACTACCAATGGCATTTCTAGGGTGCAGCCTATAAGAAGGGGCCAGCGTGGTGGAATGCATCTGCGTCGACCGATTGCAGTGATATTGTCTTCATTCAGACGCAACCTTTGCGCCCCCACAAGGAATTGTTGCACCATACAGCTTCATTGATGCACCGTGAAGATGCAACGCCATGTTGGACTTAGTGATAACACGTTTATCCAGTTCAATAATGTCGTCAACTACAGCGTACCCCTGCAGCATATCGGAACACTATAGTGTCGTTTTCCTTCTACCATCTACTAAACCTGTGTCTGCTCGTGTCGTAAAGCAGCTGCGTGATTTTCGCGGACTTGATCTGGTTCTCCTTGAAACTGATCTTTCTTTGCAACTTGCATCGGTGGATACTGAACTAAACGTGAATACAATGGTTGACTAGCACGAGCATGCGGTCGTATCAACCATTAACGTGCATGCCCCCGTCACGTTGAGAATGAAAGCTTGCCGACGCAAGGAGCCCATGGTATACTGACGTTGAGACGTGTAAACAAGAATCCATTTTTTTGTTGAGCAATGAACAGCGGTTAACAACATGATCAAACGAGCTGAGCTCACTATGAGTCAGTGTTGTCATCACATGACCAGCGAACATGTTTTCGTGTAGTTAACCCCCTGCTAAAGCTACCGGGTGTGACTCTTCCACAATCCGTTAACACCGAAAGACTGTGCAATGACTTCGCTACCTACTTTGCTGAGAAAACGCAAGGCAATATAATGTAGATCCACGAAAACCTTATTAATGACGAAGAATACTCTGGTTACGTTATTTAAGCTGGCAGCCAATGTGTGTCAAACGAACTCAATCGACTACTACCTACCAGTGAAGATGAAATGAAGAACATCATCAGACTATGCCCCTCATAAACATCCAGTCTGGATTCCTGTCCACTGATCTCCTGAAAAAACACCACGTATCCACATTCCATATCTCGTGGCAATAGTTAACGACAGCATTAAGCAAGGACTATTTCCGATCACTTTGAGAACAGCAATTGTAAAACCACTTATAAAAACCGACACTCTCGACACAGACCTGCAGAAGAACTACAGACCGGTCTTCAACATAGCATTCATCAGCAAAGTCTTAGAGAAAGTTGCAGTTCGTCGTCTGACTGACCATGTCACTGTGAACGGGCTGCATGAAAAAGAATGACAATTAGCATATAAGATGCTTCACAGTACATATACTGCTCTATTGTGTGTCCAGCATGATATTTCTGGTGCGCTTGACAATAATTGTGCAATGCTGTTTGTCATGCAGGATTCATCAGCCGCATTTGACACGATTGACCATAATCACTTTCTGGCAATACTCCATGACGAGTACAATGCGCGCGAAACGGCATTATCGTGGTTCCGAACGTACTTGGGAGACCGCACCTATCGTGTCCAGATTGACTCAATAACATCCGAGTCTATTCCGCTACAGAGTGTTGTGCCACAGGGCTCGGTCCTTGGGGCAGTTATCTTCACTCTGTACACCACACCAATGCAGCGCATATTCAAAAGATATGGAATAAAGTACCATAAATATGCTGATGACATTCAACTATATGCGTCGTACAATCCAGTTATACCAGGCGACCAAGTGGAAACAACGAGGCGACTCATAGACTGCATTGGTGAAGTCTGGCGATGGATGGCGTTGCGCATGCTGAAACTAAATGATGAAAAACTACGATGACCATCTTTACATCAAAACATCATCTCAAGATGTACGGAGGTTGCTCTATGACCACTGGAGACGATACAATTTCACCAGTAGACTGCATATGAAATTTGGGAATTCTCATGGACCAACATCTGACGATGACACATCACGTGACTGTTGTGTGTGCTCCATGTAACTGCCATCTGTACAGACTGTCATCAATACGGCACTATCTTACAGCTGAAGCCGCGGAAAGTGCGATCAACGCACTCGTCACCTCTCGCTTGGACTATTGCAACGCACTCTTGCACAACTTACCGTTATCCCAGACAGCTTGGTAGCAGTGAGTCCAGAACAATGCAGCCAGACTAGTAACACGCACCAGCAGACACGACCACATAACACTGTGTGTTAAAGGAACTGAATTGGCTGCCGGTTGCGAGTCGAATTGTGTTCAAGATGTTTGTGGTGACTTACAAATGTATTCATGGTTTGGCGCCGTCTTATCTGGCAGAACTTGTGCAGCCACGAGAGCGTGATGGACGCCTACGCAAGGACCATGCGTCAACACTGCACAAAGGCATCGCGAAGAATTGCACCGGCGACTCGGCATTTGGCGCAGCAGCACCACGACTATGGAATAAACCACCAGTGGACATTCGCGCATCATGGACACTGAATATGTTTAGGAAGTCTTTAAAGACTCATATTTTTATTATACATTTTAATTAATTTAAATTGTTTCGTCGTGATGGACATTAATTTTTAATTTTAGTATTATTTGTCTTAAAATTAGTGTTTACATAACGTTTATTATTATTACTTTTAATAATATTATTATTATTAGGCAGACGACATGCAACTTTACACCTAGAAGACGGATGTTTTGGTGTTCGGCACCAAACAAAAGTTTCCACTGATGACGGTCGTCTGCATAACCATTGGTGATGCAACTTTGAGCGCATCAGCTAATGTTCGTAACGTTGACGTTGTATTCGATTAATCCCTTTTCATGGCGAACATCACCAGTGCCATCTGCCAAACAGCCTACAATCTGCATGCACTTCAACAACATTAGTCGTATCAGGCGTTACCATACCACAGATGCGACGAAATCATTAGTCCACGCCTTCCTGTCGCTATCACTTGTGGCTCCGGTGATAGCGACACGGTTTGTCTTAACAGGAGTCACTGACCCCATTTCACTGTTCTTTCTTTTATTACAATGTTTTAATTAGTTATACTTAAGTTATGTTTACTAATAGTTGAAGTACACGATATTGTGACTATACTTGTACTCTTTGGGTTCAAAATAAACATCTTGTTCGTCGTGTCCAGGTTGGATTACGGGAATGCGCTGCTTACTGGACTTCCAATTGATCATTTTAATTTAAACTCCCGCACATCCAAAACATGGCTGCACGAATGATCACATTCACGCCTAGCCGTGATCACATAATCAAATTCTGAAAGAATTGCACTGGCTACCTGCCAAATGTCAAATCGAATTTAAGATCCTTCTGCAAGTGTTCCAATTCCTCGTCGGCAAAGCACCACTGTATCTGTCAAGCATGTTTAAAATACAATGCTCTGCAAGTTATATACGTTCGTCGCAACGATATTTGTTAGAAGTGCCGGGACAAAGCTTGTTAGCTTCGGTGGTCGATCCTTCAGAGTGATTGGACCTCGACTGTGGAATTTGTTCCGATTGCCATCAATATAATGTCTGTTTAAACAGAGTATGAAAACACATAATATATTCAAAGTAGAATACTGCTGACATTTTACTTACACTATTATTCTATATGAATATATAATCTTATATATTTTTAATAATAATACTTTAATAATTTTTTTTTTTTTATTAAAAAAAAAAAAATGTATTTAATTGTTCTTTATCGCGATTATACTCCATTTACATTATATTTGCATTGTGCACATATTTATGCTACATTTATCGTTTTACGTTAATAAGATTTTGTACAGCGCTTTGAGGATTTTCTTGGAAATGGCGTCTTATAAAAAAAAACTGTTATTGTAGCGAATAGACGTCTACATTGTTTAAAAAACTGTATGTTAATATGTGGTTCTCGTGTTTAGTTAATGGAATAGGTATATTTACCGTGCAGTTGATACCAATTAATGAAAGAATCGTGTCTTTGTGCAACAATATTTACTTGCGAGTGTACTAATGTTATTGTACTAGCCACCAATCCGCTATATTATACTTTATACATCCATGGCGGTCACGCAGGCTGTGTTGCTTTTGACTTTAATTATTTTGTGTACTGTGAAGATGGGCAAATAAAACACAACGTTCGCTTAATATCGTGATACAATTTGCGAAAACAACCCGTTTTTATTCAGGTTGAATTGCGTGTCTTTCTTATTTTAGATTGAAACGTACACGTATGACGAACACTGAGCGACGTAGGTCGAGTCGAGCAAATTATACCAACACGTGCATAGGGTAACACTTGCTGTGCGAACAGCTTACACCGTCGGACCGTTGGACAATTGTCGGTCGATATAGCGGAACCATTGGTGTGTCACACAACGACGAAATTTATACATTGGTGTGGCTCACATATATTTCCTAACCGTTCGTACCGTTAATCCACTTCTACCAACACGGAAACCTCACATGCCCTGTGATGGAAGCCACATCAACGGACAGGACATGCAATGACATCCAAGCAAGTGCGCACATGCACAGAAACATTGCTGGACAACTACTAGCAGCTCACGCCTTGTCAGGCTGTGACACTGTGGCTCAGTACTAGCTGTGGCATTGGAAAGGCCAACACAGTGAAAGTCCTTCAATCAGGCTATCAACTTTCGGAACTGGGCGAGCCTGCAGATCAAATTGCAGATGTAGTCGAACAATCTACAACATTCATAGCTGCTTGCTATGGATTTGCTGAAGCCACAACTATGACCGATGTGCGCTACAAGATATGGAAATTTAAAACTGCAAGGGCAAATATTGTCTCGGCTCCAAAGCTGATGTATCTGCCTCCCACCAATGAGGCCTTTCGACTAAATGTGATGAGAGCTCACTTGCAAACCTGCATCTGGAAACATGCTACCCAGGCTATTCCACCTGACGGAGATTCTCTCCAATACGGATGGGCAGCAGATGCAGTAAACACAACTTAGCGACCAGTGATGCTAAAAAGCGACGCGGCACCCGCTCCAGAAGACATTTTGACACTCATCAAATGTACTTGCAACAACTGTAGATCATCTAGATGCTCGTGTTCGTCGGCAATGCGTAGATTCTTTTTTCTCATTGGTGCCAAGTTGTGAGGTGGCCTGCCACTTTCGTTTTGCGATAATATAATGTTAGTATAGTTTTGCTGTGTTTGTACGAGCGTGCGCATAATATTTCATGAAACTGGTGTGGCATATTTTTGGTTTGACCTTGACATTTACATCTGACCTTGACCTTAGATTGTCAATATAGTATGTCCAATGGATTCATCACATCAAAAGACATAGAAATGGAATATAACATCTGTCATAGTTGCTAATATATGCATATATTCGTGTTTCTCATTTATGCCCAAAAGTGAGATAGGGTTGCAATAGAAACCAGCCATTTCTGCAAAACGCCCAAGGGTGACAGCAAGATAATAGCTTGATTGTTGGTATTGTTGGACCTTCAAATATTTTGTCGGTCTAGCCCTTAATATATTAAGCCTTGTGTCGCACACTTCCTCAAATCAGTAATAACATAAACATCTTGCAATGAGACAAACTTTATTCAGAACCAGATTCTTCAAAACACTCAACAGAGCATGCAAATACACGATATATATACTGAAGTATACGATACGCATACAAAACAAAGTTATGCATTGTAATAATAAAGCTGCATACGGTAGGCTTAATGAATGTGATTTCTTGACATACGTGTAAACAGTAGTAGACGGGTTAATAAATAGAAGGTATACCAAACAAAACATTCTACTTCAAAACATACCCATTATCATCATCATCATCATTGTGCAGCCGTCCCGTGGTTCAGCGATGGCCTCACCATGTAGTTTCCAAATCTGCCTGTCTTGCGCTATCCTCTGCCAGATGATGCCCTTCCAGTACTCGTCTAGTTCGTCTCTCCACCGTCTCGCCGGTCTTCCTCTAGATCGTTTCCCTTCGTAAGGTATCCGGGTTGTGATACGCGATGTCCATCGGTTATCTCGTAGTCTGCTGATGTGCCCTGCCTAGGTCCACTTCTGTTTTCTGATTTGTTCAATCACGTCTATGACCTTTGTTTTCTGTCTTACCCAGAAGTTTGTTTTTCTCTCCCGATATGTGATGTTTAACATATTTCTTACCATCTTTGTTTGTGCGGCTTTGTTCTTTGCCTGGATGATGAGTCCCCATATTTCCGCGCCGTATATAATCGCTGGAAGTACGCATGAGTTGTAGACTTGTCTCTTCAAGCAGGTTCCAAAGTTACCCTTGAATATGTCGCGGTGTTTGGCGAATGCTGTCCAGCCGGCGGTGATTCTTCTGTGAATCTTCTTGTCTTGGTTTTTGTCTCTGATACCGTTTCGCTGTCCCATATAGACGTAGCTTTCAACGTTTTCTATCTGCGTGGTGTTAATATATGTTGGTGTGCCATTTTCTAGCATCATTTTTGTCTTCGAAATGTTCATCTTCAGACCTGGATTTTCACTTTCATCAGCTCGCCCCTGCAGCATTTGTTGTTGTTCTTGCGGTGTAATAGCGCATATGAGTATGTCGTTGGCGAAGCGAAGATGACTGAGATACTCTCCGTCTCTCCTCAAGCCTCTGGTTTCCAAGTTCCCAGAATATGCTTTCGAGTGTTGCCGTAAACAGCTTGGGCGATATAGTGTCACCCTGTCGTACTCCTCTCTTGATATTGGCCTTGTTGCTCCTTTTGTGTAGGTGGACTGTCACCGAGCTGTTGGTGTAGGAGTCGTTCAGGAGTACGATGTACATGTCTGCTTTCCCCTGTTCTTGAAGGGAGGTCAGTATTGCTTGAGTTTGCACCGAGTCGAAAGCCTTTTCGTAGTCGACGAAAGCGACGCAGAGCGGGATATAATATTCTCGGCACTTCTCTGTCAGTTGGTTTACGACGTGTGTGTGGTCTGTCGTTGAATACCTGCTTCTGAATCCTGCTTGCTCTCGTGGTTGGTTTTCGTCGAGTGACTTCTGTAGCCTTCTCTTTGTGAATAATTTGTAGATGTTTGATAACAGACATATCGGTATGTAGTTCTGTAAATCTTTCTTATTTCCCTTCTTGAAGATTATCACCATCTTTGCGTTCTTCCATGCGGTGGGTATTCGTCTTTCTGATAAGCATCTAGTATACAGCTTAGCCAGGGTCTTCGAGATGGTATCTTCTTTTGTTTTTGATGTTTTAATGTTTACATGGTCGTTGCCTGATGTCTTCCCATTCTTCATATTTCTTAGCGCTTCTTCCACCTCCCATGGTGTTATCTCGAGTACCTATTTCTGGTTTTGTGAATTATTGTTCTCTGTTCACTGTCGTTTTGTGAATTACTGTACTCTGTTCAGTACACACACACACACACATACACACACACACACACACACACACACACACACACACACACACACACACACACACACACACACACACACACACACA
>CM034535.1:52566099-52608982 GCA_020002185.1 Paraescarpia echinospica | reverse complement strand
ACGCGAGCGGCGTACCAATTTCACGGCTGCTATTTTCACGGTTGCCCGACGTGTCAGGCGCACGTGACGACGAACGCCGTCAACGGTCAACCGATGACGACGCTGTACGCCGCGACGATCGCCGTGACCGCCTACCTGCGCCGTTTCGTCGACGAAGTCGTCGAAATGTGGGAGTGCCAGTGGCACGCCGTGCGACCGCCGGCGGTGCCGACGCCGCCCGACGCGTCACGATGGCAACCGACCGCCGCCATTACGCTCTCGACGATACTGGAGGCGGTGCGCGACGGCTCTCTGTTCGGCCTCGTGCAGTGCGATATCGCCGTACCGGAAGCGCTGCGCGACAAGTTCGCCGGGATGCAGCCGGTATTCAAGAACGTCGATATCGCGCGCGACGATCTCAGCCCGTTCATGCGCGACTACGCCGAATCGCACCATCTCCTCACGCGACCTCAACGCACGCTCGTCGGTAGCTACTTCGGCGCGGCGATCTTGCTCGCGACGCCGCTCCTACGCTGGTATCTGGCGCACGGGCTCGTCGTCGAGCGCGTCTACCAGATCGTCGGGTACGCGCCGATAGCGTGCTTTCGCCGCTTCGGCGACGCGGTTTCGACGGCGCGTCGCGAGGGCGATATCGATCCCGACAAATCGATCATCGCCGATACATTTAAACTTCTCGGGAACAGTTCCTACGGGAAAACGATTACGCGCGTCGATCGGCACCAGGAAATCAAGTACGCGACGCCGGTCGGCGCGTCGATGCTCGTCAACAATCGCCGCTTCCGGCAACTGGACGCCGTCGTCGACGACGCGCTGTACGAGGTGGCGCTGAATACGCGTAAAATCGTCTACGGCCTGCCGATACATATCGGCTATTTCGTATTGCAGTACGCAAAATTGAGAATGCTGGAATTTTATTACGATTTCGTCGACGCCTACATTCCCCGTCCGCTCTTCCAGTACTGCGCTATGGACACCGACTCAGCGTACATAGCCCTAGCCGGACGTGACGTCGACGCGCTCGTACCGGAAGAACGTCGCGAACACTACTTCCGGAATCGCTCGCTCTGGTTTCCGGCCGAATGCTGCGACGCGCACGTGGACGCCTACGTACGACGGCGCGTCGCCGGTCTAGCGTGGGACGGCGAGGCGGCCTGCTGCGCGCGCCGACGCCTGTTCGATCGTCGAACGCCGGGTCTCTTCAAAGAAGAGTGGCGCGGCGACGGGATCGTGGCGCTGTGCAGCAAAACCTACTACTGCTTCGGCGGCGTCGCCGGTCCGAAGTACAGCACGAAGGGGCTCAGCAAGCGACAGAACGCCGACATCGACGAGCACACCTTCCTCGCCGTACTGCGCGACCGTCGCAACGGCGTCGGCTGGAACCGCGGTTTCCAAGTGAAAGACTCGTCCGTGTTGACGTACGTTCAAGAGCGCGCGGCGTTGAGCTACTTCTACGCTAAACGCCGCGTGCTCGACGACGGCGTCACTACGGCGCCGATACTCGTCTAACTCGTAAACACTCGTCTAACTCGTCTACTACTAACCTAACCCCCACCACCCCCTAGGGGTAGTTTCTGTATGTATGTATGTATGTGTGGGTAATAATAAACACCAACAATTGCGCGTACATGATTCGTTCGTTTTTTTATTTCTACTACTACTACAAGCGGTGAGGTTTTAATAAATCGTGTACGAGACAGTCATTGTTCACCCTATCGGTGCCGAATAGGTTCTGAAACGTCGTCAACGGCATCCCGCGACATCGGAGGAGAAGGTAGGCGACGCAATATTGTCCGCACACGTTAGAGATGACGCTCTGCAGGCGCTTGTCGTTGTACGTCCACGCGTCGCCGCAGTGGCGCCGCAGGAAGGCGCGGAAGTCGGCGTGCAGCGGCGGCAGACCGTACGAATCGAAGTACTCGCCTCGTCGGTCGGCGCCGACGTAGACGGCCACCCAGTGCTGTCCCGGTTCGCCGCCGTCGTCGGTGTTGCACACGAAGGCCGTCGGGTGGGTGGCGCCAATGGCGGCGGTAAGTAGCGCGTCTTTAGGCACGACGCCGACGACGATACGTTTAGCGTACGTATCGAGTTCCAGACGACGCATCAGTTGAAACGTATCCATAGTTACCAGTCGTAAATGACGTTCCGGTTCCGGTCGATTTGCATCACCGTCTCGAATTCCGCGTACACGACGACGTTCACCGGACGCGCTAGCGGCGTCTCGAAATGTATATCGACGCCCACGCACCCCTGACGCACGACGTTGAAATGATCGCCGTCGCAACAGTCGGGGGTCAGGTCGAAACCGAAGATGGTGTAGCCGGCGCCGAAGTCCGTGCGCGATACGTCGTTCCCCTCGTCCTCGAACGCCTTTCCGGTCGCCTCGAAGAGATTCATGTAGCTGCGTACGTACCGGTTGTGCGCGAAGTCCGGCTGCAGCGGCTTGCTCGGCACCTGACGTCCGTCGACGATGACCGACAGGAAGTTTATGTCGTTGTGACGCGCGTCGAACGGATTTCTAGTGTAGTCGCCGTTGTAGGCGACGTTGTCGATCATCATCAGGAAGAGGCGTTTCGGAATCGCGCCCATGTACGGGTTCTCGTGCACGTTCGATAGCGCGCCCGCCGTTATCGAGAACGATTTGCAGTCGACGCGACGCATCGGAAACTTAGCCGTTCCCAACGTCCACGCTTTGATATGTCCTATCTGGACGGCCGGGTTCAACTTCACTTTTCGCACGTGCAGTCGCATCTCCTGCACCACGACGCGCCACCCCGGTACGGCTGCCGCGCCCATCAGCGCGAAGGCGTCCTTCGAGCGCACTATGCGCACTTTCGTGTCGACGCCGTTCGGTAGGTGTTTGTTTAGCATAAACGCGTCGACGTGCAGCCGTCCGTCCCATCATCTCCACCTCGTGACTATCGGCCGTCGCGACGCGTCGCGACTCGAAACCGACGTTGGCGTTGCCGAGCGTGTCCATCCGTCCGGCGGTGTCTTTGTACCACAACGACGCCGTGAGATGCGAACGTTTCGCGTCGCTACCGTAACTTAGCAACGTCTCGAGGTAGGCCCGGTACGGGTACGTATTGGTCGACGGCGTCACGAGGGTGTTGTTCAGCGACACGTCGATTTGACTGATCATCGAATGCAGGAAATTGTTGACCGGCGCCACCGCGGCCGCGGCCGGCAGATCGGTACCGTCCCCCCGCGTCACTTTGAAGCGTACGTACAGTTGAATGCTCGCCAGGTCCGTATAGTCTTCGCCCGAACCCGGCACGAGGAACTCGATAGGGCCGCCGGCGTCGAGAGTCGTCAGCGGCTGGTAGACGGTCCAATGACTACTCTCGATGCTCGTCTGCGTCACCGGTCCGCTGAACAGGTCCAGTTCACCCTTCACGCCCTCGCACGTCGAGCCGTTCACGAACGCCATCGTCGTCGTTGTCGTCCGTTCGACGTCTTCCGCCTACTGACGACCGTCACCGCTAGGCGTGCTCTCTTTATGCCGCCGCCGCCGTCGCGACGGTTTTTTGTTTTTCCTCGAGTTGACTTAATAGCGTATGCAGGATCGAATCTCCTCCGCGCGGCGGCGTCGGCACCATCACCACCACTACGACGCGCACTCGAAAGTACGGCGAGAACTGACCGTCGTTCTCGAGTCCGCTGCGCTCCATCGTCGTTACTCGTCGAATATGTCCTTTCGACGCGCTCTTTTCCGCCTACTGACGGTCGTCGCCGCTAAGCGCGCTCTCTTTACGCCGACGCGGGGACGGCGCTGCGTCTTTTTTTGCTTCTTCTTTGGCGCCGCCGCCTGCGGATTCAATAGGCCGTCGAGAAGATCGGCGCCGGCCTCCTTCGCGCGCCTTTTTAGCGACTGTTTCAGATTGCCGCCGCCGACGACGTCGCGCGCCACGTGCATGCCGGTGTTGAGCGCCCGTTTTCCCAACGCCATCGCGCCCCTCTTGATAAGCGGCATGGCGCTTCGAAACAGACTCCCGAAGAGATTACCCAGACCGTGACCTCGTTGACCCCGAGCGCCGACGAAGACCGGCAGCTGTCCGCCGACCTGACGAACGTAGTAGTCCACGTACGGGTTCTTCGACGACATGTTGTTAAAACAATTTCGATTTACAACGTCTGAAGTGAAGCGTCGTCACCACCTTCCCCTGCTCGAATGGTATCGGTTGACCGTGATCGTCTCTTATATCGACTTCGACCTCGTCGAATTGATTCCGCATCAGCTTTACGTATTGCACGCGAACGAACGATTCCGAAATGACGTCACCGTTCTCACCGCGGACGGCGATGTTTCGAAGCAGCGGCGCGAACACGTCACCGACGACGCGCGGTTCCACGAGATCCGTGTACACGTACAGACTCTCGATGCCCGCCGACATGTTCACCGTATCGCGACCTTCGTACTCGAACGTGTACGCGGCGGGCGACGTGCTGATGACGGGTCTCGTCGCCGGCGCGGGACCGAACGCGGGCGAACTCGTGATCGTGTTGCTATGGAAACCTAGCACGTGTCTCAGACGGCTCGTATGAGGTATGATAAATTCGACACCCGCCGACAGACGTAGCGTAAAGCGGTTAGAGACGGCGCAGTATTCTAGCACGGCCTTGGCCTTCCTGGTGTGTAATTTCTCTAGCGCCTCGTTGATCCTGTTGCACAACGTATAAACGTTGTTGTAGAAACCGTGAGGAATCGTCGTCTGACGATATATCAGCAAGGTCGTGCCTTCTTCGTCTATCTGCGTGTAAACGTTCCGTTCGCCCGCCGCGCAAGTCAGAAAGAAGTAGGCGTCCTTCTTTCTCACGTTGTACCACGTGTGCGGATACTGTACCGACACGGCGCCGCATTCCCACTCCCCCGACAGGTCGAAACGTCGCGGCAACGTCGTGACGTAGTGCGTCAACGTATTTTCGGGGTGACGTTTCATAGACGCGTTGCTCGGCAGCGTCAGGTAAAAATCAGACGAGACCGCCATCGCGTTGTCGTCGACCGACACTCATAGACGGACTCGGGAGCAGGTAACCGAGACAGCTGCTCAACAGCGCCGTCCACAGGTTGGAGTCTCCTTGACCTTTCGTCAGATTGTATATACTAACGCCGATGACGAAGTACAGGACGACGACCTGACAGAGGAACACGATTTCGGCCTTAGGGCATTCGTTGCCGCAGATTCGCCATGGAACGGGTTCGGCGGCGGTTGCTGTTGTAGCGTCGATGGAGTCCGCGTTGCGCTCGTCGTCGACGACGGACGATTCGTCGGCGATCGTTCGACGCTCGCCACTCGAGGTAGTTTCGTCGTCTTCGCGCATCGTCGCGCCACTGCGCCCTGTCGATGCAACAGGGACCTTTATACGGTAAGAACGAAGAGCCGTTGCATAGTCCCGCCTCGTGCAGTCGCCAGCAGCCGGTGTGACGCATCCAACGATTCATAGGTCCACGAGCGACTCGGCGTCGATCCAGCTGTTGAATGAGGCCGGATATCCGCTCCATTTTACGAGCGCCTCCGAACCGCCGCCACGACGTCGACGACGCCGAATAACCGCCTCCACGCGATATAGTTTGTCTTTCGGAACGACTACGCGTTGTAGTTCCTGTTCGTAGAAGGTGCCCTCTATCGGCGTCTCGGCGTCGTCCTTGAGGCGATAAACGGGCGGTTCGGAAGGGTGCACCTCTACGACGGTGAACAGCTCCTCGCTCCAGTTAGCCATGTATCCTTTTTTGAAATGACCCCTCGTCTTGCTGATACGTACGCGATCTCCCACGCGTAGTTTCGGTTTTCGTCGTCGTTCGACGCCGTCGCCACCGTACAGTCGTTGCCATACGGCCTCCTGATTCGTCGCGTCGACACTCGCCGGCGTCCTACCGATGCTTCGGTGGTAGGCGTTGTTGTACGATTGCACGAAATCCGGTAACGCCTCTACGTAGCGCAGCGTTTCGTGTTTCGTAAAATAGCGCCACATACGCGTCTTCAAAGTTCGATTAAACCGTTCCACGACGCTCGCTTTGGTCTCCTCGTTATGCGTCACGAAATGATGAACGCCGCGACTCTTTAGCAACGTTTGCAGGGGTCGGTTCAAAACTCGCTCCCCTTATCGGTCTGCAGCGTGTGCGGCGTCTCGTCGTCGTCGTTCAGCAGGCGCTCGAAGGCCGCGACGAGCGACGCTCCGGACTTATTCTTCAACGGTACGCACCACGCTCGCTTCGAAAACACATCGATCACCGTCAATAGGAATGTTATACCGTCGTTGTGCGTTTTCAGTCTAGTCAAATCGACCAGATCGGCTTGCCACTGCTGGTTTCGACCGCCTACGATGACGCGTCGTCGTTTGAAATGACGTCTAACCGGTTTGTGTAGGGTATAGGCGTCCTGCGACGCTAGCCACCTCTCGACGGCCGGACGTCGGAGCTTCGACGCCCGGTGCAACGCGTCGACGCCTCCGTAACTCCCCACCCGTTTCGGATCGAAGTACGCGTTATTCAGCTCCTCGTCGTCGTCGTCGACGTTTCGTTGCTGTCGAGGCTTTCGTTTTGGACGACGACGACGACTCCACCCGGACACCATGACGACGACGACGACGACGACGACGATACGATTATACAGATAAGCGCGATGATGAAACCGACGACGCCGACGATGATGATCGCTCGTCGTGACGTCGTCATGACGACAACGTATCCCACTCCGTGACGTCCCACGAAACGGATCTGCGTTTAGGTTCGTCTCGCATACGACGTCTCCGCTCAGTCGGCGCTGCTGATGAACTAGACGTCGACGGTCTCGACATCCTCTCTTCTAGTAGCCGCTTCCGTCGTTGCTTCACGTACGAACGATAGCGCGGGTTGCCTACGAATTCCATAGGGATATTCATATCCTTCATGCGCAATCCGAACTCCCGCCATCCTACGGGCGCCGTCGTCTTCGATCTCGTTCGCATGAGATCGTTTACTAGATCGACCATATTACTCCCCGCGATCGCTTTACCGTCGTACACGAATTCACCGCGATCGTTCCATCGAGACAACGGATCGGCTTTCATTTTTTCGATCAGCAGTCTCGTCTTCTCTTTCAACGTTTTCGGCATGCTGGCTACGATTTCGCGCTCTATCGTCTCCGACGATGGTGGCGCCGCCGCTGCTGGCGCCACCGGTACCGCGGGTGTCTCGCCGCTGTTCACCACCGACACGCGTACCGGTTGCGCCGCTCGAGCCGTCTCTATCGTATTGTACCGACTCAGCAGTTGATTGTACGACGCTACCTTTTCTCGTTCCGATAAATCCGAACGTTCTAGAATGTCCTTCATGTCGCTGTCAAGACTACCCAGCACACGTGATCGAGGCGTGCTCGACGACTGATCGACGCGTGGCAGGAGGCTTTCCACCAATCGTGGATCGACCAACGCCATCTTCTTCGCGTGCTGCATCAATTACCGCCGGCGCCACCGCCGAACACCTGTCTGAGCAGCGGCAAGATAACGGTACTCGCTAACGGCGCTAGCAGGGCCGTCAAAAAACCACCCGCACCCTTTTGCAAGATGACACGCTTCTGCTTACGCGTCACGTGTTTGTCGACGAGTTTACGCAGGTGATCCCGGTATTTCGACAATACGCGTTTCTGTTTCGGCGACAACTTCACGTTCCCTTTCAGAATGTTGTACGCGCAATCGCACAGACTACAAATGAGACCGGTGTCCGCGTGGGCGAGTAGCGCTTTTCGCAGAGCGATGTTCCGCCTATGTCTCTCCAACAGCTGCAGGGCGACGATGTGTCTCTTTATTTGATTGGTCGGTCCCGCCACCTTCGGTCGTCTCTTCGCTCCCTTCACGCGCCCCGTCATAGCGACTAATAAACGTACGCCCCGTCGTCCCTCTCTTCTTATAGTCCGCCGACGCCGCCGCCACCACCACCACCGCCGCCACCCTTCCGTACGTACACGTACTGAAGGTCATCGTCCGGAAATATGCACGTACGCAAACGCATGTCCTCTTCCGTTTCCTGTTTCAGATCCACTAATAGATACCCGTACGCCGACGACGTCGCGTCTTTGAAAGCCTCTATCATGTAGTTGACCTTTCCCGGGTACATCTGTTTCGCTAGGTGACCTACTTGACCCGCGTCTCGAGGACTCTTGAATAGAACTATGTATTGAGCATTCAGGCTGATTGTACGGTTTTCTTTCCCTTTCGGAAACATGTTCTGACGTAATTGTACGACCGACGTATTACAATGATGACTTTTTTTAGTAAATAGTACCGTCACCCGGCTATCGGTCTCCTCCATGAGGTCGTCGAGTACTAGAAGCGTTCTCGCTTTACCGTCTAAACGTTTCGGATCCGGCAGGCCGTCTACGAACTCTATTTTCGAAGACATAGACGCGTAGCCGCTCTGCCACTGTCCGTAACACCACAGGATTTTCTCCGGCGGCGGATCGATCATAGTGTCGTAACGTATCAAACGCTCGACGAACGTCGTCTTACCGCATCCCGTAGGACCGGCTACTATACACGTAAAAGGATGCTTCAACGACGGTCCGTTCATTTTTCACGACTGAACGACGAACACTTTTTTACTCCTTTTTATACTCATCGCGCAACTCCATCAACATTTTACCGAGCGTGTTCTTCCCCCGATCGCCCGCGATTCCGCTACCCCAGAAACCCTCCTTACTCGCTACCCATTCCACCAATTCGTCGTCCCCGGTCGCCAACAGTGAATCCTTCAAATCGCTCGCTCCGTCAAACTTCCTCTTCAACAACATCTTCATACATTCCACCCTAACGTCGGTCCATTTTTTTTTCATTCTCTGTAGTCGAATGTCGTAACTGCGTCGTTTCGCTGCGTAAGAGCTTAGCGAACTTTTGATTATTTCGGCGCATTCCACGTCCTCGTAGAATAGCGCCTTCCTATACTGATAGGCGTGCTCGACGGATCGAAAGCCTCGACCGAACGCCGACAGTCGACGCATATACATATTCGACAAGAACGACCGCGATCCACCAAACCTTATAGGCGACATCGTACCGACTACCGATCACCCGCTACCGCCACCGCTTATATACCACTTGCGACTGACCTTTCGATCCACCGCTAGGTGACCTCCCGAATCTAATAACAAAGTTGCGACTAGGGTTCAAACCCTCGATCCCTAGGCGAACACTCTCCCAAGACCGTCGCCAAGGATTATGCAGGGTTTTGCCCCGGTTATATCTCACCGCTAGGTGACCTCTCGAATCTACAAACGTCAGCACTACGAATGTTCCATGGTTTTAGCGTGGTTAGCGCGATAAACGCATTATTGCTTACGTCAGCGCGCTCTAGGTACGGCGTTGATCGCTAGGACTAAAATACTCTCCGCACTCACCGCTAGGTGGCATCTCTCTAGTGTACTGTCAATCATTCAATTAGTATCAAATTACATCGCTCATCAATCACGTTTTTTATAAGTAGGTTTCCCAAACTCATTAGTGTCAACCACGAAGCCTTTGATCTTTTTTTATGCATAGGATTAGTCTCGCATTATTGCTGACTCAGCGATGTGCAAAAGCCATTAGCGGGTCATTAAATTCTTTTTTATAAGTAGGCTTTTGAGATCGTACAGGGCATACTATCTACTGCGCTATACCTTATACCTTATACTTATATCTTAGTCACTATGCACTATACTTTGTACATTATATCTTACACTTCACTGTTTAAGCCGTAGACATCAACACCCTTGAAAGAGCACAACGGAGAGCAACCAAGCTGGTCCCAGAAATAAGAAACTTGAACTATGAAGACAAGCTGAAACATCTTAACTTACCAAGTCTGGCATACCGAAGAAGAAGAGGAGACCTGATCCAAGTCTACAGAATTATCAATGGCATCGACGACATCAATCAAGAGGACTTCTTCAAGATCACAACAAACCGCACACGAGGCCACAATTTTTTTTTGAATAAGACACCAAGCAGACTTGATATTAGGAAACACTCCTTCTCACAACGCATCTTCCTAGACTGGAACAACCTTTCTCAGCAAACAGTGAACGCTGAAAACATCCTCTCCTTCAAAACAAAACTCGACAAAGAATTGAAGATGGACAGGTTTAAATTTTTATAAAAGCACAAAATAACAAGACAAGCCACGTTCTCAATACCAAAATACGATGCATAAAGGCGGGTGTACACAAGGCTGTTGTGCCTTACTTTAAAACCCGAAGATCCAGGCAAGTTATCCAGGCAAGTTAAACAATACCTTATACATTATACCTTATAGCTATAACTTCTAATCATTGCATTATTCTTTGTACATTATAACGTATACAAAGAACACTATATCTTATACTTATAGCCGATACATTATGTAAAACAGCTTATACATTGTACCTTTAACATAATATAACTTATGTATTATATATACTTTGTACCTTATACCTTATACTTATAGCTTATACATAATACAATATCCATGATACATTATGCTTTAAAACTGTACACTACGACTTATGTATTATACCTTATACTGATGTCTTCCTCACAATGTACTACACAAAATACCTGACATATGTATAGAATATCACACGTTCAGCAGGTACACAAGACAAAACATCATGTTACAAATTTACACATTATACCTGCTACATTATAGCTTTAACATTATACGCTATAACTTGTGTATTATATAATATACCATATACTTATGTGTTACCCACTATGCACACTATCTTGTACCTTATACCTTACACACTATACACAATACCGTATACATTATTCATTATAGTTATACTTTATACACTATAAGTTATACTTTGTACTGACGCCGTATTCTGATACCTTATGCCTTATATTTTACTTTATACACCACACAGTATACCTTACACACTACACCTTATATTTTATACCTAATAATTACCCACTTTGCACTATACTTTATACCTTACACAGTATATGTGTAATATACATTATTAATTATACCTTCCCAGAGAAATCAAGATGTGGTGTTTGATTGAACAGGTCTGCCTGGGGGTAAAGTGTAAAGCGCTTTGAGCAACCTTATACCTTATACACAGTACACTATATATTATACAAATAGCTTATGCGCTATAACTTATGTATTATACTTTATACCTGATATTTATGTCTTACCCACTATGCACTATATTTTATACCTTATACCTTACACACTATGTACAATACATTATACACTATACTTTATAGTTTTTACCTTATACCATATACACAATACACCATATATTATGCATATACCTTCTATATTATACAGCATACCTAGTATACCTTACACAGTATACCTTATTCTTAAGTCTTACCAACTATGCATTATACCTTATACGTTATACCTTGTACTTATGTCTTATCCACTATTCGCTATACCTTATAATGTACGTCTTACCCACTATACATTATACCTTATAGTTATACCGTACAAACTATGCATTATACTTTGTATCTTACACCTTATACTCAGCACAATATACCTTATACTTTTATAAATTATATAGTATACCTTATGTATCATACTTTTAACACTGTATGCCATAACTAATGTATTATAAGTTTTATCTTATACATATGTCTTACCCACTATGCACTATATCTTTTACCTTACACACTATACACAATACCTTATACAGTATACCTTATCGTTACATATACATATAGTATAGCTTATACATACGTACTGCTTATACATTATACAGTATTCCTTATATGTTATACATTTAACTCTGTACACTATAAGTTATGTATTATACCGTATAACCTAATAATGATGTCTTACACAATCTGCACCACATCTTGTACCTATTAGCTGACACACTAAACACTATACTTTATACATTGTACCTTATAGTTATACCTGATGCAATATACATTATACTTCACCTTATACTTTATAGACAGTACATTATACAGTATGCTTATAACTTATACATTGTACAGAACAACTTATAAATTATACCTTTAACACTGTACGCTATAACTATATAAGTGGGTAAGACATAAATATAAGGAAAAAGGTATAAATACAGGGGTAAGTTATATCGTACAGTGTTAAAGATTTAATGTGTAAGTTATTGTGTATAGTGGGTAAGCTATTGGGAACAAGATATAGTGAATAGTAAGCAATATATAAGTACATGTTATAATGTATAAGGTATAGTGCATAGTGGGTACAATTATAATGATTAAGATATCCTGTATAATGCGTAAGCTATAACGTATAATGCATAATATATTGTGTATTGTGTGTAAGGTGTAAGGTTCAAGGCATTGAGCATAGTGGATAAGACATAAGAATAAGGTATAAGCTTTAACATGATTTAACAAGATTTAACGAGATTTAACAAGATTGCTGTCCAGAGCTATAAGCCAGACGGCATGCGGTCAAGGAAGTCTTTCGCTTATCGAGAGTCCAACAATTTTCCACCTACGTATAACCCGCCCTCACCAGAAAGCTGTCAATTTTTTTTGAACATATTCACACTGCCAGCATTAATACATTAAGGTATAATGCATAAGTTATAGTGTACATTATTAAAGGTATGATGTTTAAGGTATGCTTAATAATGTACAAGAGGGGATCTCTCGGCACTGTATCGCGCAACTACTGGTGGCATGGTGCTGCTCCGTATCCTGTCGTACGGACACTCCAGCGTCTGCTTGGTAATAGTAATGCTGTAGCAATGGTTATTAGTGATACTATTAATTATACAGCTAAGTATGCTTGGCACATTCAAAACATTATTACGTAGCTCACACATATTGCAATTACAGAAATATACGAAACATTGACGTATTTTCATTCTATGCGAAATATATATATATATGTATATATATATATATATATATATATAATATATACATTTATACATACATACATACATACATTTATACATACATACATACACACACACATACATACACACACACACACACACACACACACACACACACACACACACACACACACACACACACACACACACACACACACACACACACACACACACACACACACATTATGGAAACATGGTGTTATTTCGAGTACCTATTTCCGGTTTTGTGAATTATTGTACTCTGTTCACTGTCGTTTTGTGAATTATTTGTACTCTGTTCACTACACACACACACACACACACACACACACACACACACACACACACACACACACACACACACACACACACACACACACACACACACACACACACACACACACACACACACACACATTATGGAAACATAACGATGAAAATTAAAATACTAAATACAAACTATCAGGCCATATTTATAATTTAGCAAGGAACACCAACATTTCTTCATGGACACCTTGCAAATTATCACCTATACAAGGACGCATGTTAAATAACTGTTTCTAGTATTGCACTTATCCACTTAATATACTTAAACATATTCGTATCATATTTTAGTAATGATTAGCAGCATTCGTTGTGCAATACCTTTCTGTTACATTCTTTAAAACATCACCCTAGAGTGCCTACCACTTCTTTCTAGTAATACTATCTCTGTTCTCACCAACGAGTCTACTTGACGCATTCGTCTCTCACTGCTGCTACGTTTTAGATGGACATACAACACGTATTAATTAAGTTAACCAGATGTATGTTATAGTCATTAACACGTCGCAACGATGCCATGCTGAGAATATAATAGTGATATTTGATAAGGTTACATGGATCATTAAGATTGTAGTTAGCGTGTTTTAATGAACGCCATGCAGTAGTCTCATTCAACATGCGATCTCTCAACAGCCATCTTGTGGTATTGCTAAGGTAACCCATCAAACAGCTTTGTGGGTTCAGCGGGCCTATCTGCCTCGCTGAATTGTCGTCTGGAATAAAAGCGCATTGTGGAATGTGCCGTTTGTGTGGGTATGTGTTATTTCCTTTGGAGGATATACACTCATAAAAGATCGATTTTGTTAAGTTGAAGAGTCTTGCTGCTTCTAACACCGGGGAATTATCGTGAAGGAGGTCGCAGAGTATGTTGGTTACATGATCGAGTAGTTACGCGAAGAGGACATAACAACATTGAAGGAGCCGGTGATTGTGTATGTCACCACCAACGATACGGCCTGCCCATATGGATCCAGAGAATATGTCGGCATTGATCAACAGCCCCAATGTGTCACTGAAAGGGATCACCGTCGGGCTTAATCTGAAGACGTATTATGACACAAAAATTATGCTTTTCTCGAGTACTGTAAACTTATTGATGTGTGTATTGGGAACACCAGGAAATGTTCTCGTCATGACGGTGTATGCCCGAAAGATGAACTCTTCTATTAGAGCATACATGTTTGCACTGGCCGTTGTCGATTTAATCACTTGTTTTTTTAGCGTCGCGCCCATTGACAACATGGCAATGGTGTTCGTCTTTTTTGCGGGTGACATATCGATAATATTCTCAACGTTTCTCCTGGCATTTATCGCCATTGAGCGCCTTCTGGCCGTGAGGCGGCTGTTTAATTTCAGTGCTCAGCGGGCCAAGAAAACCTTAATCGTTATCGCCTTGGCGTCTGCGGCGTGTGCGATGGTTCTGGAGCTGTCGCGTGTGCTAGGATACGTTATCCTGGCTCAAATCTTTCCCATGGTGATCACAGTCCCTGCCATCAATGTCATGGCTTTATGCTACGTCGTCATGGGTGTAACTATGCTGAAGAAGAAAAGAACCGCTCGCGCTACGATAGGAGTTCTAATTGCCTCGCAAAGTCAGGGACCTTCAACGACGACAACAACGAGTCAGTCGAACACCTACAAATCCGTGTCGCTGCTGTTCTCAATAACGGCCGTCTATATGGTGTGTTGGATGCCGCTGTGGCTGCATTACGCGGGGTTGTATGTGACGGTGGAAATACGCGGCGTGTTTCTACTGAACGCCGTCGTCAATCCGTTTATCTACAGCGTCGTCAGCGCCATGTTCCGTAACGACGTAAAGATCGTCTGTCGCGAGGCACGCTCCAGACTGATGGCCTGGCTCCTGTGAATTCACATTGACAACTGTCTGAAGTCTCTCTCCCGGGAGCCGTGGCGTGACGGATTCATGGTGGCTATTTTGTTGTCTGATATGCGCTGAATAGATTGGAGTGCCCCTTGTTGCCCCTTGGCCGTCCTTGTGTCATGGTCAATATACATTACAAAGGACGCTTTTCAGTTTACTTGTTTCTACAAACGCACGTGGAACAGGCATTATTGAAAAAAGAAAGCTAGCAAATTCAAACTAACAAGATCAAACGATAGATCTTGTTAAGTTGAACAGTCTTGCTGCTGCCACCAAGAATTTATTTCAAGCAGCTTAGCATCATCGTCGCATCTTCGTTGTCGCCGCCGCCTCCGCCTCCGCCTCCGCCTCCGCCTCCGCCTCCGCCTCCGCCTCCGCCTCCGCCTCCGCCTCCGCCTCCGCCTCCGCCTCCGCCTCCGCCTCCGCCTCCGCCTCCGCCTCCGCCTCCGCCTCCGCCTCCGCCTCCGCCTCCGCCTCCGCCTCCGCCTCCGCCTCCGCCTCCGCCTCCGCCTCCGCCTCCGCCTCCGCCTCCGCCTCCGCCTCCGCCTCCGCCTCCGCCTCCGCCTCCGCCTCCGCCGCCGCCGCCGCCGCCGTCGTCTTCCTCCTTATCATCATTTTTGTTGTTACTGTTAGTCTATTTACACGGATCGAAGGTGCACGGGACATTATCTGAATGACGATCAAAAGCGAAATGAGAAATACATGTAATCGGTTTGCTCTGAACGTATCTTAACGCTTTTACAGAAAGAAAAACTATTAATGTCAATCTAGCGTAGCTAATGTTACACTACATACGAACTGACATTGTTCTCATATTGTTGTCAACATAACTGTTTTACATATATGGACATTTAATTGTTGTTTTAACAAAAGGTGGAACCCTTTCCAGAGGAAAGGTGTTGTGAACGTTAAGTGTCAAAATGGCCTGTCACTTAAAAACATGTGTTATGATAATAACGAATGAGCCATTTTGCAGAATACAGTTGTCATTAATAATTACCATCAAGTTGGAATACTAATTAATATGGATTTTATATACTCTACGAGTCACTGAATATCATAATGAAAAGACTACGGGAGGACACTGATCTGAAAATACACACGAACTTAAAATATTAATGGAACTTTTTGAACTTTATCGTCACAATCACGTATTTCAGCCTCAGGATATGATTTACAAGGTTGGCACGGCGATGAGAATGGATATTTCCAGTGTCAACGGTCATAGCCAATATTCTTATGTAATGGCCGGAACAACATATCATCGTCACAGTCACACTGTCAGCATAAAGTAGGGAAGATAAGTGGGTGACGTGACGGAAGTCGCGAGGAAGCGGTTTCTACAATATTAGACAAATCACATCAACAATGATTGTGTAAATGAACGTTTTGTGAATGTGCATTTGATAAAAACTCAGCAGGTAGGTTAAATATAAATAAAACAACGTTAAGCCAGAGGTTTCTTTGTTTACCTGTCAACTTGTTAGTTCTTCTTAAACCATTTCAACAACTGTCGGTGTAGAAATAATGGCTATTTCAGGAATTATATTATAAGAAATATTTAATTCACTACCCCTGTTCGTTATAGCATTTCTAGTTCCATACAGTACATCGGTCCATTCATAGGCCAACCGAGATCCTAAATGGACATCGTTCAATATTTTAAAGTATGAAACCAAAACATATATAGTCTGTGTACACTAATTATTTCACAAACGTCGCGTTAGACAACAATTACTGAACCTGCGATCTGTCATCGTTATCCATGACAACAAGGGAATATACAGACAATCACCATGAATGCACCACCTAAATCGTACGACCTAGATCCAGCAATTGTGCAAATACTATAATCGTTTTCCGGTCCTGGTCAACACAAGACCAGCTACATATCACCATAAATAAAGAAGATTGGAATAAATTCAGAATTGGTGCACAACCATCAACCTGTCTCAAATATGGCAAGTGCTTTTTGAGCGCGTTGTAGCAAAGAAGCTTAGCAACGACATGCAAACGAACACTTTTCACGACCAGTTTCAATTGACTTATCGACAACTTCACTCCATTGAAATGACTACTTAATGTGCATAGTGACATTCTATCTGCAGTCGGCCGAGGCCGCGTTGTTTTGCTAGTCATGCTTGACTTAACCACTGCACACGACACCATTGACAACGTCATTCTCTTGAGCAAATTAACTCACAGATTTTGTGTCGTAGGCGTTGCTCTCGAGTAGTTCAGATCGTATTGTCTGGACGACAGCAGCTCGAGCGTATTATTTGTGGCAAATCTTCACCAACGTCTGTGCAATTTGGCGTGCCGCACGGCTATGCGCTTGGACCGTTGCTGTTTACGGCGACATCATAAAGAAATTCTGATTGGCCTACTGCCAATCGAGAACAAAGGCAGTTTGAAATATTTCTGAAGACTTTTTTGTTCTTAAACTAATACAGTCACACCACATTTAACATTTGTGATAAAAATGTTATGTGTGACTGCTTGTGCGCCTATATGGTAGCCTATAAGACAGTCTCGGATATTAAGCATGTGATTTGATGTTGAATGAATGAATGAACGTTTATTCAGAACATTGATAACAATATATACAAGACAAGACAACCAAACAAGTTTAACTATAATACAAGTGAGAATATACAATGTTTGAAGGGGGTAAATGTTTTAAGGATATTATTTCTTGATACTTTCTGCACACTGTGCTATGAAAATAGAGTGAACGAGGTGGGATGTTCATTTTGAGGAATAGTAGGACAATTTATTTTAGAACTTTAAACACTTTTATCAAAAAGCAGGCAACATAAAAAGAGTAAGTGACCAGTCAATTATGACGTCTGCCTGTCACTATTCAGCTAAGGCTCTCCACTAGATGGCTGGCAGTTTACTGGGTAGGCCAGTCAGCAGACCATTGTGGCAAGCATTGACTACCAATGGCATTTCTAGGGTGCAGCCTATAAGAAGGGGCCAGCGTGGTGGAATGCATCTGCGTCGACCGATTGCAGTGATATTGTCTTCATTCAGACGCAACCTTTGCGCCCCCACAAGGAATTGTTGCACCATACAGCTTCATTGATGCACCGTGAAGATGCAACGCCATGTTGGACTTAGTGATAACACGTTTATCCAGTTCAATAGTGTCGTCAACTACAGCGTACCCCTGCAGCATATCGGATCACTATAGTGTCGTTTTCCTTCTACCATCTACTAAACCTGTGTCTGCTCGTGTCGTAAAGCAGCTGCGTGATTTTCGCGGACTTGATCTGGTTCTCCTTGAAACTGATCTTTCTTTGCAACTTGCATCGGTGGATACTGAACTAAACGTGAATACAATGGTTGACTAGCACGAGCATGCGGTCGTATCAACCATTAACGTGCATGCCCCCGTCACGTTGAGAATGAAAGCTTGCCGACGCAAGGAGCCCATGGTATACTGACGTTGAGACGTGTAAACAAGAATCCAATTTTTTGTTGAGCAATGAACAGCGGCTAACAACATGATCAAACGAGCTGAGCTCACTATGAGTCAGTGTTGTCATCACATGACCAGCGAACATGTTTTCGTGTAGTTAACCCCCTGCTAAAGCTACCGGGTGTGACTCTTCCACAATCCGCTAACACCGAAAGACTGTACAATGACTTCGCTATCTACTTTGCTGAGAAAACGCAAGGCAATATAATGTAGATCCACGAAAACCTTATTAATGACGAAGAATACTCTGGTTACGTTATTTAAGCTGGCAGCCAATGTGTGTCAAACGAACTCAATCGACTACTACCTACCAGTGAAGATGAAATGAAGAACATCATCAGATTATGCCCCTCATAGACATCCAGTCTGGATTCCTGTCCACTGATCTCCTGAAAAAACACCACGTATCCACATTCCATATCTCGTTGCAATAGTTAACGACAACATTAAGCAAGGACTATTTCCGATCACTTTGAGAACAGCAATTGTAAAACCACTTATAAAAACCGACACTCTCGACACAGACCTGCAGAAGAACTACAGACCGGTCTTCAACATAGCATTCATCAGCAAAGTCTTAGAGAAAGTTGCAGTTCGTCGTCTGACTGACCATGTCACTGTGAACGGGCTGCATGAAAAAGAATGACAATTAGCATATAAGATGCTTCACAGTACAGATACTGCTCTATTGTGTGTCCAGCATGATATTTCTGGTGCGCTTGACAAGAATTGTGCAATGCTGTTTGTCATGCAGGATTCATCAGCCGCATTTGACACGATTGACCATAATCACTTTCTGGCAATACTCCATGACGAGTACAATGCGCGCGAAACGGCATTATCGTGGTTCCGGACGTACTTGGGAGACCGCACCTATCGTGTCCAGATTGACTCAATAACATCCGAGTCTATTCCGCTACAGAGTGTTGTGCCACAGGGCTCGGTCCTTGGGCCAGTTATCTTCACTCTGTACACCACACCAATGCAGCGCTTATTCAAAAGATATGGAATAAAGTACCATAAATATGCTGATGACATTCAACTATATGCGTCGTACAATCCAGTTATACCAGGCGACCAAGTGGAAACAACGAGGCGACTCATAGACTGCATTGGTGAAGTCTGGCGATGGATGGCGTTGCGCATGCTGAAACTAAATGATGAAAAACTACGATGACCATCTTTACATCAAAACATCATCTCAAGATGTACGGAGGTTGCTCTATGACCACTGGAGACGATACAATTTCACCAGTAGACTGCATATGAAATTTGGGAATTCTCATGGACCAACATCTGACGATGACACATCCCGTGACTGTTGTGTGTGCTCCATGTAACTGCCATCTGTACAGACTGTCATCAATACGGCACTATCTTACAGCTGAAGCCGCGGAAAGTGCGATCAACGCACTCGTCACCTCTCGCTTGGACTATTGCAACGCACTCTTGCACAACTTACCGTTATCCCAGACAGCTTGGTTGCAGTGAGTCCAGAACAATGCAGCCAGACTAGTAACACGCACCAGCAGACACGACCACATAACACCAGTGTTAAAGGAACTGAATTGGCTGCCGGTTGCGAGTCGAATTGTGTTCAAGATGTTTGTGGTGACTTACAAATGTATTCATGGTTTGGCGCCGTCTTATCTGGCAGAACTTGTGCAGCCACGAGAGCGTGATGGACGCCTACGCAAGGACCATGCGTCAACACCGCACAAAGGCATCGCGAAGAATTGCACCGGCGACTCGGCATTTGGCGCAGCAGCACCACGACTATGGAATAAACCACCAGTGGACATTCGCGCATCATGGACACTGAATATGTTTAGGAAGTCTTTAAAGACTCATATTTTTATTAGACATTTTAATTAATTTAAATTGTTTCGTCGTGATGGACATTATTTTTTTATTTTAGTATTATTTGTCTTAAAATTAGTGTTTACATAACGTTTATTATTATTACTTTTAATAATATTATTATTATTAGGCAGACGACATGCAACTTTACACCTAGAAGACGGATGTTTTGGTGTTCGGCACCAAACAAAAGTTTCCACTGATGAAGATCGTCTGCATAACCATTGGTGATGCAACTTTGAGCGCATCAGCTAATGTTCGTAACGTTGACATTGTATTCGATTAATCCCTTTTCATGACGAACATCACCAGTGCCATCTGCCAAACAGCCTACAATCTGCATGCACTTCAACAACATTAGTCGTATCAGGCGTTACCATACCACAGATGCGACGAAATCATTAGTCCACGCCTTCCTGTCGCTATCACTTGTGGCTCCGGTGATAGCGACACGGTTTGTCTTAACAGGAGTCACTGACCCCATTTCACTGTTCTTTCTTTTATTACAATGTTTTAATTAGTTATACTTAAGTTATGTTTACTAATAGTTGAAGTACACGATATTGAGACTATACTTGTACTCTTTGGGTTCAAAATTAACATCTTGTTCTTGTTCTTGTTCGTCGTGTCCATGTTGGATTACGGGAATGCGCTGCTTACTGGACTTCCAATTGATCATTTTAATTTAAACTCCCGCACATCCAAAACATGGCTGCACGAATGATTACATTCACGCCTAGCCGTGATCACATAATCAAATTCTGAAAGAATTGCACTGGCTACCTGCCAAATGTCAAATCGAATTTAAGATCCTTCTGCAAGTGTTCCAATTCCTCGTCGGCAAAGCACCACTGTATCTGTCAAGCATGTTTAAAATACAATGCTCTGCAAGTTATATACGTTCGTCGCAACGATATTTGTTAGAAGTGCCGGGACAAAGCTTGTTAGCTTCGGTGGTCGATCCTTCAGAGTGATTGGACCTCGACTGTGGAATTTGTTCCGATTGCCATCAATATAGTGTCTGTTTAAACAGAGTGTGAAAACACATAATATATTCAAAGTAGAATACTGCTGACATTTTACTTACACTATTATTCTATATGAATATATAATCTTATATATTTTTAATAATAATACTTTAATACATTTTTTTTTTTATTAATTAAAAAAAAAAAAAATGTATTTAATTGTTCTTTATCGCGATTATACTCCATTTACATTATATTTGCATTGTGCACATATTTATGCTACATTTATCGTTTCACGTTAATAAGATTTTGTACAGCGCTTTGAGGATTTTCTTGGAAATGGCGTCTTATAAAAAAAAACTGTTATTGTAGCGAATAGACGTCTACATTGTTTAAAAAACTGTATGTTAATATGTGGTTCTCGTGTTTAGTTAATGGAATAGGTATATTTACCGTGCAGTTGATACCAATTAATGAAAGAATCGTGTCTTTGTGCAACAATATTTACTTGCGAGTGTACTAATGTTATTGTACTAGCCACCAATCCGCTATATTATACTTTATACATTCATGGCGGTCACGCAGGCTGTGTTGCTTTTGACTTTAATTATTTTGTGTACTGTGAAGATGTGCAAATAAAACACAACGTTCGCTTAATATCGTGATACAATTTGCGAAAACAACCCGTTTTTATTCAGGTTGAATTGCGTGTCTTTCTTATTTTAGATTGAAACGTACACGTATGACGAACACTGAGCGACGTAGGTCGAGTCGAGCAAATTATACCAACACGTGCAAAGGGTAACACTTGCTGTGCGAACAGCTTACACCGTCGGACCGTTGGACAATTGTCGGTCGATATAGCGGAACCATTGGTGTGTCACACAACGACGAAATTTATACATTGGTGTGGCTCACATATATTTCCTAACCGTTCGTACCGTTAATCCACTTCTACCAACACGGAAACCTCACATGCCCTGTGATGGAAGCCACATCAACGGACAGGACATGCAATGACATCCAAGCAAGTGCGCACATGCACAGAAACATTGCTGGACAACTACTAGCAGCTCACGCCTTGTCATGCTGTGACACTGTGGCTCAGTACTAGCTGTGGCATTGGAAAGGCCAACACAGTGAAAGTCCTTCAATCAGGCTATCAACTTTCGGAACTGGGCGAGCCTGCAGATCAAATTGCAGATGTAGTCGAACAATCTACAACATTCATAGCTGCTTGCTATGGATTTGCTGAAGCCACAACTATGACCGATGTGCGCTACAAGATATGGAAATTTAAAACTGCAAGGGCAAATATTGTCTCGGCTCCAAAGCTGATGTATCTGCCTCCCACCAATGAGGCCTTTCGACTAAATGTGATGAGAGCTCACTTGCAAACCTGCATCTGGAAACATGCTACCCAGGCTATTCCACCTGACGTAGATCCTCTCCAATACGGATGGACAGCAGATGCAGTAAACACAACTTAGCGACCAGTGATGCTAAAAAGCGACGCGGCACCCGCTCCAGAAGACATTTTGACACTCATCAAATGTACTTGCAACAACTGTAGATCATCTAGATGCTCGTGTTCGTCGGCAATGCGTAGATTCTTTTTTCTCATTGGTGCCAAGTTGTGAGGTGGCCTGCCACTTTCGTTTTGCTATAATATAATGTTAGTATAGTTTTGCTGTGTTTGTACGAGCGTGCGCATAATATTTCTTGAAACTGGTGTGGCATATTTTTGGTTTGACCTTGACATTTACATCTGACCTTGACCTTAGATTGTCAATATAGTATGTCCAATGGATTCATCACATCAAAAGACATAGAAATGGAATATAACATCTGTCATAGTTGCTAATATATGCATATATTCGTGTTTCTCATTTATGCCCAAAAGTGATATAGGGTTGCCATAGAAACCAGCCATTTCTGCAAAACGCCCAAGGGTGACAGCAAGATAATAGCTTGATTGTTGGTATTGTTGGACCTTCAAATATTTTGTCGGTCTAGCCCTTAATATATTAAGCCTTGTGTCGCACACTTCCTCAAATCAGTAATAACATAAACATCTTGCAATGAGACAAACTTTATTCAGAACCAGATTCTTCAAAACACTCAACAGAGCATGCAAATACACGATATATATACTGAAGTATGCGATACGCATACAAAACAAAGTTATGCATTGTAATAATAAAGCTGCATACGGTAGGCTTAATGAATGCGATTTCTTGACATACGTGTAAACAGTAGTAGACGGATTAATAAATAGAAGGTATACCAAACAAAACATTCTACTTCAAAACATACCCATTATCATCATCATCATCATTGTGCAGCCGTCCCGTGGTTCAGCGATGGCCTCACCATGTAGTTTCCAAATCTGCCTGTCTTGCGCTATCCTCTGCCAGATGATGCCCTTCCAGTACTCGTCTAGTTCGTCTCTCCACCGTCTCGCCGGTCTTCCTCTAGATCGTTTCCCTTCGTAAGGTATCCGGGTTGTGATACGCGATGTCCATCGGTTATCTCGTAGTCTGCTGATGTGCCCTGCCTAGGTCCACTTCTGTTTTCTGATTTGTTCAATCACGTCTATGACCTTTGTTTTCTGTCTTACCCAGAAGTTTGTTTTTCTCTCCCGATATGTGATGTTTAACATATTTCTTACCATCTTTGTTTGTGCGGCTGCTACCTTGTTCTTTGCCTGGATGATGAGTCCCCATATTTCCGCGCCGTATATAATCGATGGAAGTACGCATGAGTTGTAGACTTGTCTCTTCAAGCAGGTTCCAAAGTTACCCTTGAATATGTCGCGGTGTTTGGCGAATGCTGTCCAGCCGGCGGTGATTCTTCTGTGAATCTTCTTGTCTTGGTTTTTGTCTCTGATACCGTTTCGCTGTCCCATATAGACGTAGCTTTCAACGTTTTATATCTGCGTGGTGTTGATATATGTTGGTGTGCCATTTTCTAGCATCATTTTTGTCTTCGAAATGTTCATCTTCAGACCTGGATTTTCACTTTCATCAGCTCGCCCCTGCAGCATTTGTTGTTGTTCTTGCGGTGTAATAGCGCATATGAGTATGTCGTTGGCGAAGCGAAGATGACTGACATACTCTCCGTCTCTCCTCAAGCCTCTGGTTTCCAAGTTCCCAGAATATGCTTTCGAGTGTTGCCGTAAACAGCTTGGGCGATATAGTGTCACCCTGTCGTACTCCTCTCTTGATATTGGCCTTGTTGCTCCTTTTGTGTAGGTGGACTGTCGCCGAGCTGTTGGTGTAGGAGTCGTTCAGGAGTACGATGTACATGTCTGCTTCCCCCTGTTCTTGAAGGGAGGTCAGTATTGCTTGAGTTTGCACCGAGACGAAAGCCTTTTCGTAGTCGACGAAAGCGACGCAGAGCGGGATATAATATTCTCGGCACTTCTCTGTCAGTTGGTTTACGACGTGTGTGTGGTCTGTCGTTGAATACCTGCTTCTGAATCCTGCTTGCTCTCGTGGTTGGTTTTCGTCGAGTGACTTCTGTAGCCTTCTCTTTGTGAGTAATTTGTAGATGTTTGATAACAGACATATCGGGATGTAGTTCTGTAAATCTTTCTTATTTCCCTTCTTGAAGATTATCACCATCTTTGCGTTCTTCCATGCGGTGGGTATTCGTCTTTCTGATAAGCATCTAGTATACAGCTTAGCCAGGGTCTTCGAGATGGTATCTTCTTTTGCTTTTGATGTTTCAATGTTTACATGGTCGTTGCCTGATGTCTTCCCATTCTTCATATCTCTTAGCGCTTCTTCCACCTCCTATGGTGTTATCTCGAGTACCTATTTCTGGTTTTGTGAATTATTGTTCTCTGTTCACTGTCGTTTTGTGAATTACTGTACTCTGTTCAGTACACACACACACACACACACACACACACACACACACACACACACACACACACACACACACACACACACACACACACACACACACACACACACACACACACACACACACACACACACACACACACACACACACACACACATATATATATATATGTACAGTTCACACAACACACACACACACACACACACACACACACACACACACACACACACAATATTAACACAGCCACACACACACATGAGTGTGTGTGTGTGTGTGTGTGTGTGTGTGTGTGTGTGTGTGTGTGTGTGTGTGTGTGTGTGTGTGTGTGTGTGTGTGTGTGTGTGTGTGTGTGTGTGTACTGAACAGAGTATAATAATTCACAAAACGACAGTGAACATAGTACAATAATTCACAAAACACGAAATAGGTACCAGAGATAACTCGGCCCTTACTGTTTTTCTGGATCTAAGTAAAGCATTCGATACTATCAACCACCAAATCCTATTACACAAACTTGAATATTGCAGTATAAGGGATACTCCACTCAAATGGGTTAAGAGTTACCTTTCAAATAGGAAACAGTATGTCAAGTACAGTTCTTGTGACTCACTTCAGCAGGATATCACACACGGTGTCCCACATGGGTCTATCCTCGGTCCGCTTTAGTTTATTTTATATATTAGTGACCTTCCATTCTGTGTAAATATGTGCAAAATGTTTGCTAATGACACTACTATGCACAAAACTGGAAAACAAATTAATGAAATGTATAAAGGTATGAATAACGAAATTGAAATATTAGCTGACTGGTTTCGTGCCAATAAATTATTTTAAAATATTTATAAGACAAAATGCATGTTATTTTCTAGATCTCATCCTGCTCAGAACGAAAAAGTTATTATGTCGTTTATATATATATATATATATATATATATTTTGTGAACTATTGTACTCAGTTCATTGCCGTTTATATATATGTGTGTGTGTGTATATATATATATATATATATATATATATATGTATATATATATATATATATATATATATATAACGGCAATGAACTGAGTACAATAGTTCACAAAACCCGAAATAGGTACCAGAGATACCACCATGGGAGGTGTAAGAAGCGCTAAGAGATGACACGCATCTACGAACATAAAATTCACATCGCTATATGACAAATTGTTATCACATAAAACACACACTACTAAGTCTTATGCTTCTACAGGCAAGTGCGCTCTTGCGTGACATCATATCACCAATATAACATAATACGATTATGGTTTTGTGACTACTAACTGAGTTACCCGGCGTTGCCCGGGGATAAACGGCAGTCATATACATCCTCAAGTCATTTGCACTGAAATATAAAAACAAATTTGACATACATATGAACACCGAAAATAAACCAAACCTCAAATGCCCAACAACACCCCAAACCCATTCCAAATGTTTCCAGCCTACCCGCATTAACAAATTGTAACTGGTCACTGGCCTAGTTGTTACGACAACCTTTTGCCAGAAATCGCATGCGCTCGCCCGTGTAACTGACGTAACCAGCAACAGGAAGCTGAGTAACGTCTATATTATAAAACAATTCGTTCTCTGTTTGTATGTGCACCCACATCTCCTTAAGTTTTGAATGTATCGGGCTGAAATTTCGCGTGTGATCTATCGGGCCCGTTGAGATGGTTCGTAGATTGAAACATTTTCGAAATTCGTCCGGGGGTGGGGGGCTTATTATTTCAAAAGGCTGTACGTGGGGTTCCAGCAGCGGAATTTAATGTTTTTCTATATCATCGTAAAGCTAATTGTGTCATCTACAAATATGTCGCTGAATGTATGCAGAAATGTTGAGTAGTTTTTACGTTATTGACGTTTGAAAATCCTCAGCGCTTAACATACAGCAGGTATACCTGTCGCTGGTCACGTAAGCATTTTGCCGCGTCAGCCCCATGAGGGCGTGCTACTTCAGGCAAATAACACACTGCAACAATTCACATATACGTCTTGGCCCAAACAATATAGAAGGCTCAACGGTTATGTATGGACTTAGACGTTACCGGTATTTCACGTAGCACATGTTTGATCACTATTGAAGATTGTGAAGTACGAATCCTACTGCACCGTCGCACGGTAGTCTCAATGTTGAAACTCTCTCTTAGCTATCAACAGAGAATCACTATTGTCTCAGTTTCGTTGTCGACAAGAGTATCGTGAACACCGCAGATATTCGACATACGACGACACGATTATGGGAAAGATACCGTCAGTGTTGGCCAGTAACACAGCCTATAAACACCCATGTAAGCGCTTTTGATGCATACGTTCTTAACACTGCGACAACAACACTTAAAGTAACGTCCACGTTCGTTGCTAACATTGAGAGAACTGAAATGATAGCTGCAATTGACCTATCCTACACTCGCCCCATCTTAGATCGAAATCGAGGGTACATGCAATACTAAACCTGATGGTGTACTATTGTGTTCCTAGCTGTGAATGCGTAGTATGCGGCGTACGTTACATTCCTGTACGTTTTCATTGAATCTTCAACAAAGTGACATACAAAGAAAGATTCCTAGCATAGATGACAACGATTCGGCGCAAATCTGGAACGGCATTTAAGGTAAATAATTAAATTGGCGTCGACCGGCAATGGGCGATAATTGAGGTTTTATTACAATAAACAAAGTACAGTAATAGAGAAGTTATTAATTACGGCATGTTCTAAAATGTTTTATACGCACGTATGGTATGTGAATTCGAAGGAAACTGTGATATTGGTATATTTTGATACGGGTAGTATTTTCGCATTATTATTTATTGAATTCGTTAGAGGCAGCATATTTGTGTTAAGACTTGATATGACAGAGAGAGAGGGGGGATTGCACAATAGCATCATGAATAATCATATTACTGTTGGGTTCTATTTTGTTCAGTTCAGCGTTGTTCATACAAATGTGTGCTTTCTACACTTTCTGCCAAGTGACTATGACAGCAACTTCGACTGGGACAACACCAAAGAGATTGAGGGAATAGTTGAATGGAATAAACTCTAATGGAATTATAAATTATGTCTCTTCCATGTTATTTAATAAATATAGCTACATTATCACAGATAATTGCCATATTTAATTGCTGTTATTCATTTAATATAATAAATACAACTACCCGTACAATTTAATAATTACAATGCTCTAGAGAAATAAAAATATTGGAAAAAATAAATTACTGTTGCACTTATCAATAACTAGTATCATTGCAGTGTAAAATTTAAATACAATTATGTGAAATTAAATAATTACAATACTGAAACAAAGTAACCGTTTTACAAAGTGTCATATTATCATCACAACTGCAGTGTCCTATGTCCATAAACTTTAAAAAAGGTATTTCGTTCTTTTTTTTCACTTCTATAGCACAGAGCTCGAACATATGATCCATCACTGTCATCAGCATATTGTATCACTGCAAGGTGAAACAATTAGTTATTCAGCATGACACGACTCATGAAAATAAAACACCAAGACCATGGAAAGGAATGGTGATACGTGTAAGTTTTATTCTTAATAATGCTCTGGTGTAACCAGCATATTGTGCCCTCAGTTAAATAATGGAAGCAATTTTAATTATGCAGTACATTTACCCTTTCGGAAAAGCCTTGGAAATCGTCATACAGAACACGTACCTACGCCCGCAAGAAGCCAGGTCCCCAGGATTAGCCTGTTTACATAGCAAACGAGTGTATTTTCGCCCACTCGCCATTAATCAAAATTATGTCCTAAATAATGCTAAGGATAGTTAACAAGATACGTTTCAACATGGCAGAATAATTTAGGAAGAAACGAGACAAGCGTAATTGTATAATTTCAATACGTAAACAGTTTCGAAAGACGGCGCTGAAAGGTCGCATATACTTTCTATGTTGTGGACGTAGGAATTCCAGAAGAAACTAATAGCCTTTCCCTATAGCTTTCTTGTTCATCTATGATAATTCTCTTGAAATTCGCCTCTATGTCATCATGTAATATTTCACATAAACTATGTAACGACCGACTCCAACTTTCTGCTCCAGGCTCTTCCTTAGCCAACACATCGAGGTTTGTGCGAGTAGCGTCGCTTTCGAGTGCAATCGGCGGTGGAGTCCCGCGAGTGTGGGAAAGGTCAATACACACGGTTCATGAACAATGCACACACAAGCATTCTATTAAATAGGATTATATGCATCCTGATGCAACTGAAGTATTTAAAGAAATCTCATCAAAATGAGGAAATAAATGCAATTGCCGAAATGGCGTTGAATAAAAAAATGTAGTTTATCATTTTATCCCACTATAATTAGAATTTAGTATTTAGAGTATATTACCCGAAGTGATCGAGCAGCATAACTAACATAAGCATCAACGGGGATAATGCTAATGCAATTTGTGATACCCTGACTGCACTTATAAATACGCTTATTGTTACGTTGATGACGCTGTGCGTACTTATCTAATAAATAGTTCCGGTTACACTCTCGGCGCCATGCCTGTCGGAATTCGTTACACGATGGCTATTATGCCTCTATTTCACCTAGTAGACCCAACATAACATGGTGGTCCGATATGGTAAATCGAATGATCGACACAGCGAACCGAAAGGCATACCGAGTAAGTGGATGGAACTGAAGAATCTTGTCTACGCATGCGCGAATGTTGAACACCTTCTCCTGACAGCTCGAACAATTTGCCTGAAACGGAGCTCTGCAAGTTCTCAGATAACTAAGTTAAGTCAGTGAACCAGGTGGTATTGGGGTCATGCACAGGAGAAAGCGTTTTGCGATGTCAAACGAGAGCTTTCCAAGTCAGTAGTACCAAAAAGAATAGAAGGAAAGAGGCACCACTCACGCTAAATATCGGTCGAAAAGTGAAGCCAGGCCAATTATTGGCGCCACCCGGCGGCTATCTAGGAGAACTACGCAGTGGAGCTATATTTTCAATGCTGTAGCATATCAACTTAACTAACAGCGCACAAATCATTATACTTGTGCGTACGTATGTACACAAAACATACGCTATTTTGAAGGCAATTACTTATTCTTCAAATGGGCTCTCGTATTTGTAATTTTAAAATAAAATGTATTGGACGCAGCTGCCCGCCGTATGCTGATGTCACGTCTGTAGGTACCCGCCGTATGTTGCGCCTACTTACCTGTTTACATATTTACTACAGGACTTTCCTATTTCTCACACTTGAAGTTGTGAAGTTGTTGTTATTCATCTGCAACAAAGCATGGAGGAAAATGTTGATGAATAAGTTCAACACATAATCTTTCAGTGTGCACATTCCGGCAGGACAGACAACGGGTATTTCTTTGACGAGATGACGTGCGCAGTTTACTTCGGACTTTATCCATATGTAGAGCGTGGCTTGTTTTCTTGAAAGCACGCTCCATATTTTCAACTGTTGACGCCAGTTCCTTACTTGGAGTTACAAGTCCGTCTTTTGCATGCTCTGGCTGCTTTTAAGAAGCAGCATTTCTGTAGATGAACTTGTCAGTGAAACAATCATGGTTTGCTGACATTGTTGACATACTTTGTCACGCAGTTTCCTGGCCGTGTCCCCTGCTATGTATGTAATGGTGTTTTCTTCCTCAATGGACAGGTATTCCGTCTCAACTTAGTCTCAAATAACGACAGGTCATTTATCCTGTTTGAGAGAAAACGGGCAGAGGGTCATCTTCATCGGCGGCGATGTGTTGAAAAGCAGTACTAAAAAACTTGAGTTTGAGACGAAAAGTGTCCCCGTCTTCCTGCAGTTGCTCTCTTTGTTCTGCAGTAGAATAGAATCAACCATTACCTAACGAAGGTAGAGTCGGAACTGCTCAGCTGATGGGTTGTCTCTATGGCAACCCTTACCCCTAATCACAGCAAAGATGATCTCTCTCTCTTGATTTAGCCGGCTAGTTAGGAGAAACGTTGCCTGATAATTGATGTGTAAATCGTCCCGCAGCGACAGAAGACTACGAATGGTCATCAACCATCTGGGTAAACATGACAGTTTTCGCGTGCTTTCAGACTCAAGTAACAAAAGCCACTCTATGGTAGACAGAAGAAACTCCTTGTGCCCAGATGTGTTTGACAAAGCAGGTCTCATCTGTTGTTTGTGCTTGAATGTCTTGCTGTTGAAACAGTTGAACAGACGGTCCATGCGTTCCAAGAACAGTGCTATTTCTTCTGCGTCCTCAGGGAATAACTTCAATGTAACCATTGTAGAACTACCAGCAGCCACAGAATGAGAGCATATTTAACTCGCAAAGCCGAAAACGGGGGCAAGTCAATGTGCTTGTGTGTCAGTTTAGGAGATATACGCACAGCATTTCTGGAATCGATCAGGAAAAACTGACGAATTTAGCTCCACTTACTGCTTTTCCCATCTCTTTTGAAATCTGTTTTCTTGAGGTTGTTCCTCGTTTTTTAGCAGATTAGGTGGGTCGTACACGACATAGATCTTTTTCTCGTTTTGGAGGAAGAAAGACTCATAGAAATGCCTCAAGCGTCATTCGATTATTCGACCCTTGGTCACATGACCATTTTGATATCCAAACCAACACTGGTCATCTAATTAATAGTCGTAACGGATTCTCGTCCATTTCAAATAACGGCACTGTTTGTTGACATTCCCATAACACCAGTCGAAGTACACAATTATCTAGATTATACTTAATCACAAACGCCCTAAACAGTGTACGTAAACTACAAAAACAACTTACTAGTCTCTCTCTTCCTCCACCAATTGTTACATTAAATTCTTCTGTAGTCTAGTGTACTCGTAGGCTAGGCAAGTGAATTCTTCGATTTATTTCATCATTTATAAAATATAAAGAATGTAAACAGTGATCTATAACACAACCATGTTAAATTTTTGTACCTTTCAGCATCTTTCAGAAACCGAAAAACACTTATTGGAACATTTACTTTTAGAATTGGAACAATTCAGTGCGCTGCACCAAGAGGTGCTGTCGTGTCTCTCTGCCATCGTGTAGTTATCCTAGATAGCCGCCCGGGGGCGCTGTTGCATGTCGGATTCACTAAAAACAGTGGAGTGGTGCCTCTTTCCTGCTATTAGTACTAGCAATGTACGATCCAGAGAATGAGACTATAATTCAATCGGAGGCGAATAATCATGGTATCGGAGCCACGTTATCACAAGTACAGAGTGACAGCACTCTCACATTAGTGTGTGCAGCCTCTCGTTCACTAAGGGAGACGTAGCGACGATTTGAAACAATATAGCTAGATGCATTGGCTATAGTGTGAACATGTGAGAGGTTTCGCAATTACATCATAGGTCTCACCCTGACGAGTCTAACGGATCACAAATCGTTGATCCCACTGCTCAATGACATCAGCTCGAACTGCACTGGAAGCTAGTGCAGTTCGACCAGCACAGGTGTTATGTGCTGGTGCTTTCGGTGTCTTGAGATAAGTCTTGCCGCCGAGTTTTGTACCATCTGCAACTTGTTCATAAGTGCCTCGGTGATGCCGTACAGGACCGCGTTACTGTAGTCCAGCCGCGATGTCATGAGGGCGTGGACTAGTGTCTTACACGCATCAGTAGTAAGACAATGTCTTATTTTTGAAATTGCGTACAGGTGGTAGTACGCTGACTTGCACATCCGTGACACGTGTGACGACATTGTTAGTCCAGAGTCGATTGTAATCCCGATGTTGCGGAAGGTCGGTGACGGAACAATGTTACATCCGCATACAGTAACACACGAAACCTCATGCAGGTGTTTACGATTGGGTGCCGTAATGATAATAGCCTCGGTCTTGTTTTCGTTCAGCAGTAGATTGTGGTCTGACATCCACTGCTTCGCTTCTTCGATGCATCGCTCGATGCGGTCAACCGCATCAGCGGCTTCTCCATCCCGCGTTCCACTCAGGTCAACATACAGTTGGGCGTCATCTGCATAAAGATGGTATTGCAGATTGTGCCTTCTGAAGATAGCACCCAATGGCAGAGTGTAGATGGAGAAGAGGATTGGGCCTAGCACAGACCCTAGTGGGATGTCTGACTCGATCAATGTTCTATGTGAGTTGTGGCCACTAATGCACACTGACTGAGTCCGGTTCGACAGGTATGACTCCAGCCATTTCAGTGCAATGCCTTCAATGCCTATGCAGCGCAGCTAGTTGATTAACATCGAGTGGTCAACAGTGTCAAACGCCGCATTCATATCGAGCAGCACTGACAGCATACCTTTCCTTTTGTCAAAGGGAAAGGAGATGGTCGTTCTGAATGCGCACCAGTGCTGTCTCAGTGCTGTGATGTTGTCTGTACGCTCTTTGGAAATTGTCCATCAAATTGTTGTTGTGTAGATGCTGGCGAACGTGGTATGCTACGTGGCGCTCCAGTAACTTTGAAACAAATGACAAGTTCGATATAGGCCGGTAGTTGTTCATCGAGTCTGAATCAAGGTTTGGTTTCTTTAATAGGTGTGATCACAGCATGTTTGAAGTTGGCCGGCACTGGCTGCGAATGTCTAACACTTTGCGCGTGAAGTGCACGCGAAAGTCATCTACCAGTTGTGCAATACCAGACACAGGACTGAACAGTTTTGGAGCAGTTTTTTCTCTTCATCGGGTCATCCATGATCCTGAACAGTGCTTTGTTGTTACGTGCACATTCATAATTTTTGTGTGTGTAGACTGCATTTGCTGTTTGTGCGTTTCACATTGTCCAGTGTAGATGTCTCGGTGAATCTGCAGCTCTGTCAGTATTCATTTCCGCTCTGCTTGTCGGAGCTTTCGCTTAGCAAGCGATAATTCCATTGTGTGCCAAGGCGTGTTTGGGCGCACAGTAATTGACCGTGTGATTAATGAGGCGTGGCTGTCTAACATTTCTTGCAAGGAGGTGTGATACTGTTGCGACAGGTCTGTAATGTTGTTGCACGGGCTTGTTGCCAGATGTGAAAGTTCGAAATCTGATCTGAAAATCGTGAGATTGATTGCAGCATATCTTCGATAAGAAACCCGCTTCTTTGTTCGGTCCGGCTTTGGTGCTTGGAGCAGGCAGTGTACAGCGGCGTGGTGATCGGTGAGCAGGGATCCTACTGTCACTGGTGTCACAACTCTTTCCTCACGATGGTGAAATTACGAGGTCCAAAATATTGTTGACGGTGCGTGTCGGATCACGAACATGCTGCTGCAAGTTGATGACGTGCAGGAGATCAGAGAAGTCGTTTGAGTCTTTATTTCCGACCTTTCTATAGCGGATGTTAAAATCGCCCACGATAATTAGTCCAGTCAACTGTGCTGTGAAAAGTTCCAGGAGATTGGTGAACTCGGCCATACGCGTTTTGAAAGAAACTCCACCTCGGCCTGTGGATGGAGGTTTGTGAACGAGTAATAACCTGATAACACCTGATGGTGTAGCAAACACCACCTCGAGGCACTGGACGGACAATGCTGGCCACTGTCGCGATAACATCATGTTGATACACGACTTGTATAAAACACCAATTCCCCCACCCCGTCGGTCCAGTCGAGGTTGGTGGACGAAGTTACATCCATCCGGGATCAATTTGCTGGTATTAGAGATGTCCTTGGGGTCGTCTGTCAGCCACGTCTCTGTAAGCGTGATGATGTCAAGATCATGTTCTTGGATATAATCGGTAATAAATCAGTGTTGTTCCTTACACAACAGTGTTTCCTTACACAAGCACTTATCAGAGCAAGGTTTATGCAGTTGCCAGGATTGTATGATAGTGTCAGAGTAATCAAGTTGTCACGTATTTGTGAGGATGTGTGCAGTTCATTTGTTGCGTGCCTGGTGACTGGTCGATGTCCGATCACAGTCGATATACGTTGTGATCGGACTGCTCTGGGGATATGTGTCCTGGCTGTTACGATCACAGATGTCGCTTGACTTGACAGTGAGGTCGATTTCACAACAGGCGCAGTGTGTGTTGAAGTACGTGTGTGTCTACGGTTCTTGCCGCCTTTACACCCGCACGGTGGTACGGCTAACTCAAGTAGTTTCAATAGGCAGTACACCGGCTCAGAGAGTCCATTATATTTCGTTATTACTTTGCTATGGCGCAACACTTCGAGCCTGTCGTATCGAATGTGGGTCAACATTGGTGGAGCCGCGTAGTCTTCGTTAATACGAACATGTGCGATTGCAGGCGGTAGTGTCCAAACATCACAAATGTTCACTAGTATAGTTCCAATCAGCATGAACCTATGCATAGCACGTAGTGTCATAACACGGCTGTACAATTATAATGATGATCTAATGTTTAGAAAACGTATTAAACTAGTGAAATCCACGAGAATATACAAATCACAGCTGCCACAAGGGGCTCTACAATTCTTCAGTTCCTGTAGTTCTTCCTCTGTTCCAGCGATTAGATTGATGTCATCTTCAATTCGGAGATTACTGATCTATCTGCCGTTTATTGAGATTGTGCCATTGAAGTTGCGTAGTCTTTCTTGCATTATATTTTCAAGGTATAAGTTGAACTGCATTGGTGATAAAAGCCATCCTTGGCGTACCCAAACTGACGTTCGAAACGATTGTCCAATTTTGATTATTTTGATTTATTGATTGTTTTATTAAATATAAAAATGTAAACGTGTAAATAGATAAAATATTAATACAAAGTACACGATATGTTTATGACACAAGAGTGTGCACGCACTTGTTTCCACTGTGGTGTGTGGACAAACACAGACAGATATATGACACAGTTATTAATAAAATATGATAAAATAACAAAGACTAACACAACAGTAATTCATCGCTTAAGCACTAGCTAATATTCAGATGTCAAAAGACAATACTACTGATGATATTGAAAGGGAGATTACCTCCTGATCATTAAGTCATTTGAAAAAACCGACTCATATACTAGATATACATAACGGCAAATCTAAAAAAAAATTTTTTTACAATTTAAGATGCGACAACAATAACATATTTAAACAAATAAAAAGACCTATCCTCCAGTAGAGCCCAGATTATTAAGATAATTTAACAGAACATTTTGATTATACATTAAAAATGATGTTATTAGTAAAGAAGCTTCCCGCCTGATTTGTAAGATATCTCAATACCCACTGTTTTAGTAGATACGGGTACCTCAAAAACAAAATGGAATTAATTGTAGACAAATAAGCTGGCTTCCTGATTATTAAGGTAATTGAACAAAAATTTTTTAACAAGACATTTAAATTGAGTCTTGTTAGGAGCTCCAAGCTCTGAAAAATTACTTGGGTGTTCTTACCCGAAACTATGAGGGCCAAATCATCAGGTAATAAAATAAATTTGCATTGAACAGGCACGGAAATAGCATATATATATATATATATATATATATACACACACACATATATATATATATATACTCTTGGACCCCTTACTCTTGTAATATATATATATATATATATATATATATATTACAAGAGTAAGTAATATATATATATATATATATTACAAGAGTAAGGGGTCCAAGAGTTGACCCTTGTCGGACACCTCACATTGCAGTCGCCGGCTTAGATAAAATATCACCAATTTCCATTGATTGCTGGCGTTCATATAAATATGAATGAAACCAGACTAACGTAGATTTATGAAGTCCGATAGCTTCCAGTTTTTGAAGCAGAATCCTATGGTCTACTGTTTCAAAAGCCCTTTGAAGGTCATTAAGCACCATACCTATAATTGCCTTTATCCTGTTCCTGTTTTATGAAGTCTGTGAGATGTGTCGGTAGAATAGGAGAATCTAAGACTAGATCGATGCTCATGTAGGAGCTGATGTGTTTGGTGGTACTCGTCCAGCTGTTGATAGACAATTCTCTCAAATGCTTTCGAGGTTGCATTGAGAATCGAAAGAGGCCTGTAGTTACCGGCTTCTAGCTTACTATTAATTTTTCGTCAATTGTACATAGAAGGAGAAGGACTTATGATTTTATACAAAAAAGACAATATATTGAACAATACCCAATATGGTTTTCGTGAGAAACATTCAACAACTAATGCTATTACCGCTTTTACTATTGACATTATTAATGCACTAGAAAAAAGGACTCGGTCCTTACTGTTTTTCTGGATCTAAGTAAAGCATTCGATACTATCAACCACCAAATCCTATTACACAAACTTGAATATTGCAGTATAAGGGATACTCCACTCAAATGGGTTAAGAGTTACCTTTCAAATAGGAAACAGTATGTCAAGTACAGTTCTTGTGACTCACTTCAGCAGGATATCACACACGGTGTCCCACATGGGTCTATCCTCGGTCCGCTTTAGTTTATTTTATATATTAGTGACCTTCCATTCTGTGTAAATATGTGCAAAATGTTTGCTAATGACATTACTATACACAAAACTGGAAAAAAAATTTATGAAAAATATAAAGGTATGAATAAAGAACTTCAAATATTAGCTGACTGGTTTCGTGCCAATAAACTATTTTTTTAATATTTATAAGACAAAATGCATGTTATTTTCTAGATCTCATCCTGCTCAGAACAAAAAAGTTATTATTAATGATATATAATAACATAATTCAGCGAACAAAATGTATAACATTTCTAGGCCTTCATGTAGATGACAGGCTTGATTGGCAAGAACATACAAATGCATGCAAAATAAGCTAACTAGTGCTTTATACATAATCAATAAAGTTAACCGCTACCTTCCAGTAGCTCCACTTAAAATAATTTATTACACTTTATTTTAACCCTACTTGACATACGGATTCATTTTGTGGGGATCCATATACAAAACTCATATCGGAAAATTATTCATTATGCGAAAAAGTTCGTTCCATTCTTAAAACAAACTATTGGGAACATTCACATCCCCTCTTTACATGTTTAAATTTAATAAAATTGCATGATATTGATAACATTGAAGTTGGAAAATGTATGTATTATTATGTCCACGGGAGTCTCCACATTCATTATCTGATATTTTTACATTTACCTATGACATTCACTTTTACAAAACAAGACAAACCTGTAATATACGTCCTATCATCAGTTCTACCCAAATATCTTCGAACCGTTTGTTATGTATAGGTCCGAAGATCTGGAATACAATTCCAACTGTTATACAATTTAAACAGTTTTATATTATCATTAAAAGCAAATGTTGTAAGGGGTATGGTGTTCTAGTTTAATCTCATTCCACCCCAAAACGTCTGACATATGTGTTTGATATAATGTTATTCTACTTAAGTAATATTATAATACCATTGCTGAAGCTTGGCATAACCACATGTTTTTTTGCAAGATTACTTATGTGAACATTTATCATCTAATATTACTGTTTTTACATTTACATATATGTTCTATTAATTATAGCAACGTAACCAACACACTACACGAGAAATCATTGTTGATAACAGTTATTTTGGGGATGACGGCGACCATTTTTCTTAATCATTATCATCTTACATTGGAATAATTAAAACAACTTACAGCCATGATTGGCTCAACTGTCAACCTGGAATTGTATATCATTTTGCCTCTAGTTTTACCGATTGTTTATGTTTGTATGTATAATTTATACAATTCCAAATAAAACCTACCTACCTATCACCCTTGCTGAATTAATATCGTTTGGAATTTCGCCGGTTGACAAAGATAAATTTAAAATATGCGCCAAAGGAGACTCAATTAATTCGGCACCATCCTTAATAAATATGGGTGACAATTGGTCCAAACTAGTCGCCTTGCTCGAGTTCATGTTGTTCAGGATCCCTAATACTTTATTTTCGGTGACTTATCTAAAACTGAAACTGTTACTGGTGACACCTAATGATCTGTAATATTCTTGGATGTGTTGCCACCCATATTTCCCATTACTTGGTGGAAGTTTGTCAAACAGTGTTGAGGCTATGTTAGTAAACAAATTGTTAAAATACTCAGACACCTTTACTTTATCAAAACATATGTTACTGTCGATATCGAGTCCTTTGCTCCCTGGCTTAGTTTTACTTTGAGACGAAGTTCTGAGGCTTTTTACCATTTGCCACAATTTCTTCGGTTGTTGTTTATATTATTCAGCCTTCTTTGCAATGAAATCTGATTTGGCCTGTTTCCTCTTACATTGGACCTGATTCCGAAGATAAATGTATTTGCCGTATCAACTATGGTCTTTGCTCTTTTTAAATTTAGCAAACGCCTGATCTCTTTCATGAATTAGATGCAATATCTCCCCGGGCATTCAGGGGGCTGTGCGCTGTTTAATACGGACATACTTCAAGGGGGCAATACTATCAAAGACGGCCATCAACTTAGATTTAACAAACATAAAAAGCCTCGTGTACAAAGTTAATAGTTAATACATCCGGATGTAACACTGCGCTTGTTGATGGTCCATACAGCGATTCAAGTAGTGTCACTATACTCGATGTAGTAACGTCTCAGTACTCGCCAGAGTCATTTGAGCTACACATGATCAGATGCAATCTTCGCGGGTTTGATCTATTTTTCAAATCTCGTCTCTGGTCACAAAGCATCATTACATCATGTGGTACCCAAGGCTCTCGTTTTCTCTTTGGTTTGCCTAGTACATCCTTATCGGTGTCGCGCATTACTGTGCCAATCGTGCTGACAAGGTTGTTGATATCAGTCTCCAAGAAGTTAAGCGATGCAAATCGTCCCCCAACTGTCCCTTTAAATTGCTTTGCAATGTTTGGATCTTGCAATTTCTCTAGATCGAATCTTATCCAAAGGTTCTTGTTTTCCGATTCTTCTGCAATCTCAGCTGACGCCATGCTGTCTAACTTGACACTTTTGCCGGTTCAAACATCCACACAGCTCTCTGTGATAGCGGTTCTGCATCCCACAGTGCAGACACAAGGGCAAAGAAACCGACAGTATGGTGCAATGCCACGTGTGCCAACTGTGGGTGCTTTACGAATGTGTTGGAGAACAGCCAAATGAGATTATTGGCTTGTAGAGCTGCCACGCATGCAGAAAACTGCGTAGTGTTGTCCTGCAACTGGTTAACACTGTATCAAAATTCGAAGCGTCAATGCTACAGTTAAATGAAAACAATGCGGAATTAATTCAACTGGTGAAGACGCAGTCCAACACAAATGATGCCACCATGAATGAAAACACTGCTCTAATCGAGCAAGTTGCAACTCTACGAGATGAAGTAAACCATAACAACGATGTCAGAATGGTATATGACAAGCTTGGCAAACTATCATCGGACGTGGCAAGCTTAAAACAGGCGCATATTGAGCGGAAATCCTTCGCCGCAGTGACAAGTTAGAAACCACGCATTGTTTTCATGGTTGATAACCAGACTGGGCGTAACATTCATAAGGTCACCACTGCGGACAACGAACAGGTGGCCTTGCACAAGGCATACAGAGCTACTCCAAAAGCTACTAGTAGCTGTCCAGTGGGGCGAGGCGTGCAAAGAGGCGTGCAAAGAGGCGTGCAAAGAGGCGGACGAACTAACTATCGTGTCTGGTAATACAGTCATGGAAGACTCGGATATAGAGGAAGTGAAGCAAGATTTCAGCGACTTCATCACCAAAGCAACAGAGAACATCAACCATGTGATGATTAGCGGTGTCTTGCTCGACACAACAGGGACACAAGAAGACAATATTAAGGAAATTAACAGTTTCCTGAGAGATAAGTGTAGTGACACGGGCGCCCGGTTCGTTGACAACGATCAAAACTTCTTGTTTCTTGCGACGCGTCAGCATTCCAGAGTGACGATATCAGTCTTTCTGCCGTGCTTTGTATGTGGTCAAAAGGGCCACAAAAGCAAACATCATACGAAAAGGGACTAGGTAAGCGGCCGAAATAACACGGCCATGCCATGTACGGAATACGGAGCTCTCAATGTTCGACCTATAATCACCGTTGCCGTAGCATACCACAACACAGAACAACAGGTGTGAATGCAGACAATTTAGTCACGCTTGCGTTTAATCCACGGTGGGGCTTACCAACGATTCTGAGTCTCAACGCTCGGTCACTAAGTATTGAGAAATTCCGTTGTGTTGCGTTATTTTATTGAGTGCAACATGTTTTATGAGTATTGTAACATAATGTTGTGTCGCATTGTAACGGTATGATACTTGTGTGATTTGGGGATTTTATGGTGAATGTATGTACAATCCAACTGAAAAGTTGCAAATAATAATACATTTATTCTTATTTTTCTTATTATTCAGAAGGCGGTGGCCGATCCGGTGTGGTCTTCGTGTTCCTCGTTTGCGCATCTCAGTGGGTTTATAGACTAGGTGGCACACATCTCCTCTCCTAGTCCGCCAGAGCCCCGTGGGCTTGTGTCATCTCGGAAACAGTTGCCCGATCTGCACGACAGCGATTTGGGGGTTGACTTGTGCCTAGTCATCACCAGGCTACTACTTTTCTCCTAGCTGACCCCAATAGTGCTGTGCAGGCTACAGGGCGCACACACATATCATGCAAACCTGCTGCCGTAAGACCAGTGTAATGTAACTATTTTAGTGATCAATGTTCATTCTGCAAATGAACAACCTATTGTTCTCAGACCTTGCACTTGTCAAACAATCAGTATTAATTGAAGGAGGCATTTTGTTTCGTTCGTATTTTTAATGTAATAGTGTGAGTCTTTCTAATTGTTTTGTATGCCAAGAATATTACTGCAATCGCTAAAAACGTATCTTCTTGCAGATATTGCTGAGACAACACCTGTATATATTCGTTATATGTTCTTTATTACCGCCCCAATTTAATAATAATAATAAGTGACCTACTATTGCGCTTAAGCCCTTGGAAACTAAGCTCAGAGGCGCATCAAAAACAAAAGGATTGGTCAATCGAAATCCATATGCAGTATTCCAGTTGTCAACAGATGCGTCAAGGCACTAGGCAGCTATGGTGGATAAGCAAGGTTGTAAAGATAAGTTTTTAAATGACGACTGATCTAAGAGGGAGCATTTTCCAAAGAGTTGGTACAGCAACAGAAAAAGCCCTAGTTCCAATGTTTAGAAACAAAAAAACTGATAACAAACGAACAAGGAAACTGTGGTGAAGCAAGTGAAATTTTAGGTATGAGGATCGTACAAATTAAATACGTTACTAACATTGTGAATAGATTGCTGCAATGCTTAAAGCTGTTATGATTAGGTAAGTAACGGAACGTATACGTAGTATGCAATATCACTTATTTTCTAACCGAACACATAGAAATACAACAAAAACAAACGCTTCCCATCAAAAACACGACAGGTTTTGGTCAAACGTGTACCACCAATAATACTTATTGACCGGTGTTGTTGAAACCACACTAATTTCGTCGTTCACAGGAGCTGACTGAGTTTTCTTTGTCTGTATGTCCTCACTCAATAACTCACTCACTTACATACCCACTCGGTCACTCGGTCACTCGGTCACTCACTCACTCGGTCACTCGGTCACTCACTCACTCACTCACTCACTCACTCACTCACTCACTCACTCACTCACTCACTCACTCACTCACTCACTCACTCACTCACTCACTCACTCACTCACTCACTCACTCACTCACTCACTCACTCACTCACTCACTCACTCACTCACTCACTCACTCACTCACTCACTCACTCACTCACTCACTCACTCACTCACTCACTCACTCACTCACTCACTCACTCACCACTCACTCACTCACTCAC